>ML685803.1:1267099-1284615 GCA_007922175.1 Pelusios castaneus
TCTGCAGAACTCGAACTTATATGCAAATTTGACTCAGTTGTCTTGGGGTTAAACAGGGACTATGGATTTTTCTCGCATTACATCAAGTGAATTGACCTCCCCCTCCTCTATGTGCTGTTCCCCAGTGTTTTGAATCCTAACACCTATTTTGATTTGCTGTTACAGCCTGACCTGATGCTATGTCATACACTCCCCTGCATTTAATTTCCTCCCACTCTGTAACTTTCCTATCTTCAAAGCGTCTGACGAAGTGGGATTTTCTCCCACGAAAGCTCATGCGATTAATAAATCTGTTAGTCTTTAAAAGTGCCACAGGACTCTGTTGTCTTATTGTTTTAAGTTGACTTAAAAAGATCCACCTAGGCACTAATCCCCATCTCCACTGGCTTAAATCGACTTAATAAAGTCGACTTAAGTGCTAGTTTGAATTAAAACTATGTGTTATTAATTCGAACTAACTTTTCCTTAATTCTACTTAAGGAGCATCTTAAATCGAATTAAGGAAAGCCCAGTGTAGACATGGAGTAAATTAAGTCAATTTAAGCCTCCTTAAGTCAACTTAGTTTTTAAGTGTAGACGTACCCATGGAAGGGATACCTCAAATATCTCTTTAAGATGTCTGTAATTGAGTTGGCCACCACTCATGTGCCCTTCATGGGTACTGTGCCTTTCTACTGCCCCATGCACTCATCAAATGACCCCTATCAAGTCCTGCAAATGAGTGAGAGGCTGGAGCTCTTTTTTTGCTTCACCTGGGTCAGCCTATGACAGGCCCAACAGAGCCAGGCTCAGCAGTATAATAAGGGAACAAGAATGAGGGTATTGCACCCAGGCAACAGTGTCCTCTTATCACTCTCTATCTCAGAGAGCAAACTCCTAATCAGGGGGCAGGGCCTCTATCGGGTTCTTTTGCTTATAGGGATGGTCAGTTATGAGTTTTGTTGCCAATACCAGTGCTGACCAAAGTATATCTGTCATGTAAATCTTCTGAGGTCCTGAAAGATTCATTCTTTGATCCAGAAGAGGAAACAAAGATTTAGGATCTCAGCTCCTAGAACTGGTTGAGCAGTTTAAGTAACACTTGGGAATGGATTTTTCTGCTGGCCAGAGAAGGCAGATAGAGAACCTGGTGGGGGTGTATCAGGATGTATTTTCCTCACTTCCAGGACAAACCTTCCTACTGATCCAGGGCCAGATTAATGTCCCCGTGGGCCCAGGGATGTAGATTTTGTGCCTCCTCTGGGGGCAGGGGAGTGGAGGCTCCTCTGCAGCAAGAAGCCCAAGGGTCTGGCTGCCTCCCGCCTGTGGGTAGGGTAGTGCTATGCGCTGGGGTAGGTCTGGTGCTGGGGAGTAGCACTGCCGCACATGGACTGGCTGGCACAGCAGGGCTGTGGGAGCAAGTGGGCCAGCCTAGGGCAGACCAGTCTGCCCAAGGACAGGCAGGCTCTGGGGCGCAGCCTAGTGACCCCTTCTGCCCCAGGTTGAATGCTTCACAAACCCCACTGGCACCTGCTGGGAGAGGACACTTGGTAGCTGGGAGAGGGCAAGGATTAGTCAGCCATGTGGTGCTGCCTGGCTGGAGGGATGGGAAGGGGAGAGAGGGAAATGGGGCAAGGAACAGGAGGAGGAAAGGCAGGCATGCTGGGCCAAGGGACAGTGGGGAGTGATGAGGAAGGCTCTGGGGAGGAGTGGCAGGGATACCACCTCAGGCAGGATTGGGGGCTACAGGCGCAATTGTGCATGTATCCTCTCAGGGAGCACCGAGGGGCCCACTGAGCATCTTTCTTACCTGTGCCGTGGTGGTGCTTAGCCAGGCTCTCTGGCTGCAGAAGCAGCCTCTGCTGAAGGCTCCATGACTCATCCCATGGAGGCGGGCTCAATTGGCAGGCAGGTGCAGGAATCTGGCTACACAAAAGGACCTCCCACCCCACCCATGGAAAGTAGTTTAAATAGTTACTGAGGACTGGTGACTTAGGTGCAAGGCCAGAGTATGTCTGACCCCCCCATTCCCACATCAGTCTAACACCATGGTCTTCCACCTGGGCAATGCTGCCCACTAGTGGGCGTTTTGTGATTTTTGGTGGGCGCTACAAAAATGAAGGAAGGAGATAATGGCCATGCTCATCCGGCTGTAATTTATAAAAAGTTTGTATGAATAATGAATGAATAATGAATACATTTTATTTGAATGAAATTTGTTTGATATCCTAATATCTGAGTTTAAAATTTAAATAAATTGAAAATTATAATTAACGATTAACAGTACGATAATGTAATAATTAATTTAATGACAGTGGCAATTTATAAAAAGTAACAATTTATGTAGGCGGGCGGTAAACTTACTTCAAATGTGAAAATATTGAAAAACTGGGCGATGAGCCAAAAAAGATTGAAGACCACTAGTCTAACAGCCCCATCTATCCTGGATCCTGCCCCCTTCCTTGCCCTCTGGATCAGACCCATGGGCCAACAGAGGACTTCCTGCATGGTGCACAAGTAGCTGCCCCTGCAGTTGGATGCCGCCTTCTGGGTCCTAGTGCTGGAAGTCTTCTTCAAAGCATACACAGAAGTAGAAGTCTTCCAGCACTAAGACCCAAGAGACAGCATCCAACTGGTCAGTTCACTCTGCTGCTCTGCTGCTTACCCCCCCCACACCCACACCCCCCATAATCCTCCCGCTCCTCCTCCATGCTGGCTGAGTGACTGGGCTCAGCGTGGGCTGGCATTGCTCCAGTTGGAGATTCTGTCACTTTTCCGTAGCCAGGGTTAGGGACCCTTAGCCTGGGGTCCTGTGCTGCAGCCCCTAAAGCCCCTACCTTAATCCAGCCCTGCAATGATCCACACATTGGCTCTGTCTACACTTGTAAATTAAGTCGACTTAAGCTTGCTTAAGTCGACTTAATTTACCCTGCATCTACACTACAGTTTTCTTAAGTCGACTTAAGCAGCTTGCTTAAGTCGACTTAAGGAGAATAAAGTTGACTTAATGAAAATTAAGTTGACTTTATAACACCTCCTTTAAATTCGACCTATGGCTTAAGTCGACTCCCTAGAGTTGACTTAAGCCCGTGTAGACATGGGGTAGCCCTAAGTCAACTTAGGGCTACCCCAGGGCTACACCAATGACCTCCCTGCTGAGGGGGGGGGGCAGAGGGGGAGCCTGGCATGCTCCCCCACAGGGCAGGGCAGAGCCCTGCCCACCCTGCCCCTATGCCCTGCCAGGGTCCCTGACCCCCTTTGCCCCATTGTACCTATATACAAGTGGCCTAAGAGGGGAGAGTATGTGGGGTGGGTTCTGAGTTATTACAGAGAATTGTTTCTTGGATAACTGGCTGTTGAGACTTGCCCATGTGCTCAGGGTTTAACTGATTTCCATATTTGGGGTCGGGAAGGAATTTTCCCCCAGGGCTGACTGGCCTGGGCTCTGGGGGTTTTTCGCCTTCCTCTGTAGCACAGGGCATGGTTCACCTACTGGTGAATTCCCTGTATCTTAAGTCCTTAAATCATGATTTAAGGAGGTAAATAACTCAGTCATAGGTTGGTGGCCTATTGCAGGAGTGGGTGGGTGAGGTCTTGAGGCCTGCATTTTGCAGGAGGTCAGACTAGATGATCGTACTGGTCCCTTCTGACCTTAAAATCTACGAGTCTATGAGCCCCCTGGCATTGGGCAAGGGGTGAGCCCCCACCCCCATGGACCTCCTCTAGGTCCTCTAGGTCCCCCTAAGCCCCTAGAAGTCAACCTAGCCGTCCAGTGTGGATGATCTAGGTCAACTTTCTAAGTTCCCCTTTAAGTTGACTTTAATTTTAAGTGTAGACACGCTAAGTCAACTTAAATTAACAAGTGTAGACATAGCCATTGAAATAAAACCTGGGAGCCAACCCAGTTGAAAGTCCAATCCAGTTCTGGAGAACTGAATTGCCAGTGATGAGATCAGAGATATCATCTAAAGCAGTGGTCTTCACCTTTTTTTGGATCAGCGCCCAGTTTTCCAATATTTTCACATTTTCAGTAAGTTTACCGCCCACCTACATAAATTGTTACTTTTTATAAATTGCCACTTTCATTAAATTAATTGTTACATTTTTGTACTGTTAATCGTTAATTATAATTTTCAATTTATTTAAATTTTAAACTCAGATATTTTAAATAGGGTATCAAACAAATTTCATTCAAACAAAATGTATTCATTATTCATTCATTATTCATTATTCATACAAACTTTTTATAAATTACAGCCGGATGAGCATGGCCATTATCTCCTTCCTTCATTTTTGTAGCACCCACCAAAAATCACAAAACGTCCACTAGTGAGCAGTATCGCCCAGGTTGAAGACCACTGATCTACAGGATGACAGACCAGGGTGGGTAGGGTCTCTGTCTCACTTGTGGGAGGAGATTGATAGGGAGCTTTATGGATTGTCCCTTCCAGTAAGTTTTCTTCTTGGGACAAACTCTCTCCTGGCCCTGTTGTCACACCCCCAGCACAGGCATAGGACTTGTCTTTGAGAATCAGGAGCATAGAGATTCTGTTCAAGAGGAAGGGGGTGGTGCTCCAGTCAGGATCCAGGATTACAGGCCAGGGAGGTGCTCTACCAACCCCACCCTGAGATGTCACACCTGGTTAGCTACTTGGAAAAGAATAGATAAATTAAATACACCTTTCCCCACGTATGCAGAAGACTTAGACCATACAATTGGGAATGAGGGCTTTGGGTGTAGGAACATTTGACACAACTGACAGCCATTAACCTTTCTACCTCATGTAGTCCTGTCCTGATAGGAATCAGGACGGGTGTTATGGCCTCCCTCCTTAGCAGGTTTGAAGTCTCATCCTGTTGTCAAAGTGACATCATAGGGCATACTTGTAGCATATGTGCTGACTGTCTTCAGTGATAACAGATGATGGAGTTCTCTTGAATGGTTAATGAAGGCCTCCTTGGGGTATGGAGCCTTGGCAGGGCAGCCACTCATGATATGCAGGGAGGTAGACATTCTGTCCCTCAAGGGGACACAGTACTATGGGTGCCTTCTTGTTACAGGATCACTGAAACCAGGTGCAGCTCCAATGACTTCTATATTAGTATGGGACAATTGGCCAGATTCGAGTTTTGGTTTGAATAAGTGTAAAACTGAAATAAATTTGCAGCCAGAGGAACTTCTCTGCAAGTGCCCTAGTGTTAAACTCAGATCAGAATCTGACCATTGATAAAACATTTTCAAATATAATATCATCTTCCATACTGAGGTATTGTGAGGAATAATTATTGTTTGATAAGCTCTTTGAGTTCCTAATAGAAAAAGATGCTATAAAAGTACAAAACACTATTATTATTATAAACTGTTAAATGCCAGAACTAGGAGGTAATTATAGAAGTGCTGAAACAACTTTAACAATAGTGGTGTGAACATATTAAGCTCTGATAAAGCTGGAGTTACCTAAATCAATCAAGTAGGCCTCATAAACTGCTTGTTAGGACAAAATTGCATCTTTTCTAAAATAAATACAAGAGCTAATCCTCAACTGGTGTAAATCAGCCTCATGACATTGAAATCAAAGAGAGGTGTATTTAAAATGCTGTATGGAGTGTTTTTTCTTTTCCTGCGACCAATCAATATGTTTGTGTGTGTGTTTTTGTGTTTTTATAGGACTGTCCATGCTCGGAAAAACTTCCATCAGCTTCATTAGGGTGAAAGGCCAATGCCACAGGAATTAGGATTCTACCAGTACAAAGTGATTCTGCTATAAGAGCAAAAGTGAGGCTCTGGAATTCTTTCCATCAGGCTTTGTGGGTGCTTTATGAGAGGAGAGAAGGCTTTCATAAAATTGGGGGCGGGACCCTGTAGAAAGAGCTGTAACTGTGAAAATATGAAATGTATATAGGTATAACAGTGCTTTCCACTGTCATTGACTCCTGCTTTGTGAAGTTATTAAAATAGCCATCTAGTTAAAAACACAAGTGATTAACAGGGAAATTGGATTCATATCAGAGCTGGTTGAAATATTTTGAATTTTTCCACATTTATTTCATTTGTGAAATGAACATTTTTGAAAAATCCTCACAAAGAATGTTTGCTGCTTTTAGATCATATCTAGTTCATATGATTAAAAGAAATATGTTGCACAATAATATGATGCATTGATATAATACACTTTCCATATGAGTCACATTATACCTCAAAGCAGCACCTTGAAAGCTTCATATTTATCGTTTGTATATGATGGTAATTTTACATACCAACCATGCCTTGTAAGGCATCATATGAAAAGTTAAAACTCTGATTAAAGAACACCATATGAAAAAGCACCGTATGAAAGCACCACGTGAACGGTTAAAGATGTTTCTTCTGTCAAAATATGTACAGCATTATAATGTATGACGTTATGAGGCTCTGCAGTACAGTTGTTATTTAAATATATTGTGAGTTTGTGAGATGCCCATTGTTTGCTCTCCAGTGACAACAAAGGTGGTGACCCATACCTAAATGGACATTAAATGACCATCATAAGCAGTGCTGGATTTAGGCACAAGCTAAGTAAGCTATACTTTAGGGCCTCAGATTATGAGGGGCCTGCCAACACCACCCTCTTCCCTAGTTGTCAACTGCTAGTAACATAGTGTTTATACCAATTTAGTCATTGGTTGGAACTTGGAAATGGCTGAACTGAACTCACTAAGGAGTAAAAGGGTTCAGATGTCGTGCCAGATTGATTCTCAGTTGAGAGAGAGGAGAAGGTGGGGGTGGGGTGGGGACGGATGCCTGAGTTACAAGCACTATGGGATTAGCAATTGGGCTATCTTTTAACAAGGATTGTGCTGGTCAAATAGTGCTTGTAGCTCTTAGTTAGACTCCATACAGAGTCTTTTGTTATTTTAAGTGACCATTATAGCTGAAATCACTGATAAGTGATAGTGCTTATACCTGCCATGGGACAGTCACAGTGTTTCTGTGGAAAGACTGCCAGCCTGCATCATCATAAATTCCCCCACTGAAATCTAAAATCACAAAAGTCATGTCACAATGTGGAGGTAGCAGCAAGACGGTGCCTTCTTTTCCCCTTTCCTTGGAAAGTGAACTCATGCAAAATCACCTCTGGACTGTGGGTCTCCAGTGCTGACCATGAACTCATGCAAAATCACCTCTGGGCTGTGGGTCTCCAGTACTGACCAAAGAGGACAACACGGTGAGTGGGATGTGGAGGCAAAAGAAGGGAGAGGCACATTAAAGGAACATTTGTTTGTTGAACTGTGTTTTAGTGACTTTGCTCCAGAATGCTAGATTTGTGACTGGGAAACTTATATAAATGTTTCCTGGTAGGCCAAGATTGTTAAAATGCTTTATTTGCCAAGGTCATTATCTTACATTATCACTATCTTGAGAGGTTATTATCTTGGGTAGTTTCTGTACTAAACATTTTTTTATGTTTTAATTAATTTTTACATAAAAGCATGAGAATGGCCATACTGGATCAGACTAATGTTTATCTAGCCCAGTAACCTATCTTCTAACAGTGGCCAGTGCCTGATACTACAGGGAATGAACAGGACAGGCAGTCATGGAACTATCCATCATCCCTTGTCATCTGGTCCCACCTTCTGGCAAAAAGAGACTAGAAACATTTCAGAGCATAGTTTTCATACAATCCATCCTGCCTATCCCAGTTAATACCATTGATGGACCTATTCTCCACAAACTTATCTAATTCTTTTTTGAACACTTGGCCTTGGTCTTGGCCTTCCCAATATCCTCTGGCAAAGAGTTAAATAGGTTAATTGTGTGTTATCGGAAGAAATGCTTCCTTTTGATGGTTTTAAACCTACTGCCTATTAATGTCATTGGGGGATGCCTAATTCTTGTGTTATGTGGAGTATTAAATATATGCTAATTAAGAAATCATGAGGTATTTAATAATGTAAATAAGGTTATTTGCAAGTTGCAAGTTTTATTTAGATTATTAGTTGTTGGTTGCATGTTTACCAATGTATATATGCAAATATAAAGATTTCTCATTTATTTTTTCATCACCCTTTCTGTTAAAATATAGTACACTTTTTTTCTCTTTATTTTATTTATTTTTTTGTTATGGTATGGGGCCTCTAAATCTTGGCATAGTTTAAGGCCTCAGCATGTCTTAATCTGGCCCTGATCATGAGCCATTGACCAGTAAAGAAACTGTAAACAAGACATTTATAAGTCTGTAAGAGACAGTTGCACAAGCACCACACAATGGGGATTGTTCAACTCTGTGACTTAACAAGGACCAGTATCTTTTCTGGGACAGGAAATGAGAGTATAAAATAAGGGATAGAGACCCTCCCCCCATCCTCCCCCAACTGCACTGGTGGCCACAAGAACACTGGGAAGACAAAGATTTTGAACTGACTCAATCATAGACTGAGAAGAAAATTTAGCCTCTGTATTAAGAATTGTAACCTACCTGCAACATCCAGTGGGATGAGAAAAACTGCGTGATTTAAATCTTGCTTAATCTGAAAGGTCAGGATTTAGAATGCATGTTTACATTTTATTTTCTTAGGTAACTATCTCTGATCTTTATGCCTGCAACTTATAATCACGTAAAATCTATATTTCTGTAATTAATAAACTCATTTTAATGTTTTATCTTAACCAAGTGAGTTTCCCTAAAAATTCTTGAGGAATCTGCTCAGATTACAAAGGCTGATGCATGCCCACTATCCTTTGACAGAGTGGTGAACTAAATAATGAGCTTGCATTGTTCAAGAGAAGGTCTTGGGTAGTGTAAAATGATACATTTCTGGGTTGCAAAGCTGGGGGCTATGGGAATTTGCTGGTGTTTCCGTCTGCATAGTTCATGACTGGTTTATAAAACATTCATACAGTTTAACTGACTGTGTCTCTGAATGCTGGTGGCTATTTGATAACAGCATTTTGTGGGATTTGCCACTTATCACTAGCAAGGCGTCATGTCACACAGCCCAGGCAGGAGAGTTAAAGGGCAAGTAGTCCCACAATTCCAGGTTGTACCCTGAGGATCCCATCATTGTGACAGAGTAAACAGGGTGAGATGCACAGCAATATTTACACTTTATGCACTTGTATAGTAAGTTTAAGTGTGGTGGCTAGAAACAATCAAAAAGAAAGTTACAAGTTTGTTATTTTCTGTTTGCTAATTTGGGGGAAAAGCAAATAGGAAAAGAAAGGCATAAACATGTGTGAGAGTGATGCAGTTGCAAAGTTAGAGCTCCTCCAACTATAGATTGCAGAAAAAGAGAGAGATCCTAAGCATCTCTTGAGAGGAAAAGTATGGGAGATAAAGGAGAAAAAGAGAAGAAGCTGAGGCCCTGGAGGACAGTGATAGAGAGTGGAAATGCTAACTGGACTTGCTAGAAAATTAGATCTAGAAACTGCAAAGCCCAACTATTCCCACCACTCCAAGAATCCATGAATGGCACCAGTTATGTCCTGTATCCAAAGATATATGATATCACAGAATATTTTACTATAGTTAGGAGTCTGTGTCCATGTGTAGTTCATGAAATTGCTGCTGACAAGAATTTCCTTCCCTAATTGCAAAGTTAACTGGTGTGGTTGCACCGGGCTGTTGGTGTTTTTATTGATGTTGTTTTGCATCCGACACGGATGTCAGCTTGGCTGTGTGCGTGAGTCTCTGTTTACGTGCTCCCTCAGGATTACCCCTGGCTCAGATCTTTAAATGGGGACTCTGTTAGCCCAGTGATCTAGAACCTGCCTTGGATCTTAAGCAGCGACTGAGTTAGCCTGGTGATCCTAAGTTGAGGTGCTCCTTTGGCTAACACTCTAGATTACCTTTAGCTCAGGTCTTTCGTGAGGACTCAGTTAGCTCAGTGACCTTAAGCTTGGGTGTACCCTGTGTGCAAGAAGCAAACTGAGGCAACACTCACGATCAAAGAAACGAACACGATCACGGATCCTTGTAGAAACGAAGGTGCCAGATTAGGCTTTATTGCAATATAGCACAATGGTAAACAAACTATCTCAGCAGATTTGTTGGCAGCATTCATGCTTTCAACGCAATGGAACAGGTTAACTGACGGTGGGACTCTCCGTCACCCTCTATGGTTGCACAAAATCTGGGCTCTTGGGCTCCTGCTTTTATACCCTACTCGGACCTACTGACTTGGCCCCCTTTGGGGTACAAGTGTCTCTTGATTGGTTTACATACCCTTTCTCTGATGCCACTCATAGATCTGATAGGTGCATGCATCACTGGACATCTCCATCCATCAGGATGTCAGATTTGACCACAACATTACCTTTAAACTTGGCCAGAATGTTCCCTTCAGGTTTGACCGAGGTATTACTCTCAGGTCTGACCGAAAAATCACCTTTATCTCCTTGCCGTTAGGCCTTTCAGGTGCTTATCCACTCTTGCTGTAGCTGCAGCTGACTTCTTGCCACTTTCTGTGATATCAGACTACTCCTGTCAACTTGACCATTTATCCAGCTCGGGCATCCTGATTTGATCTGCTTTGCTAGGCCTTAAGCCTTATTCCTGATCATTTCTACTTTCTTTTTAATTTAACCTTTTACTTTCTCCTACAACTGGCAAAGATCTAAATATATTTAATGAAATGCTGATTGAGAATGCTTAAGACAAGTGGTTTTCAAACTTTTTTCCTCAGGACCCAGTTGGAAAAAATCATTTATGCCCATGACCCAACAATTAATAATGCATTTCAGTCTATTGGTGGCAGTGTCAGGTGGTGCCGTGACCCAGTGCTTGAGGGTCTGTGATCCAGTACTGGGTCCCGACCCTAAGTCTGAAAACCACTGCTTTAGACTACTGTAAATTTAAAAATACAGTGCTTGTGGGATAAAATTGTGACCTCTGTGGAGGAGATGGTGTTTCTAACTGATACCTTTGAACAGATCCAAGCATCAGCTAATAGTAAGCCAGAGAAAGAGGGATTTAATCTTGGTGGGAAGGGAGAATCCTGTTTTACTTGTGGGAATAAAGAGAGTAGCTGGGAGGCTTGGCACTCATTCCCCATAATCATTCCTGTAATTGCCATCCAAAACCTCCTGTGAAAACAGAGGCCCCTAAAAGGTACTATCACTGTAATTTCACTGATCACCTGAGAAATAAATGCCCTGTGCTGCAAGGAAGCAGGCAACAAGTAGCCATGTTAATTCTCCTGTCCTCAACACAGAAACCTCTGAGTTAACTGAAACTTATCATATTAGTTCTGTGGGATTCAACTTTGCAGACGAAGACATGGAGCACATAAATCTTGTCAAAATTAATGGCGGGGAGTATTTCAGATGGGAAGATACAGATGCAGGGATTTCTGTGGTTAAGCAAAATGTAATTCAAGAAAGTGACATGTTGGTGGTGTTGTCGCTATAATTCTCAGCTATGGCTAAGCATATGACTTTGAAGTCTGAACTCTGATGCACAGAGTCAGCTACACTGAAGGCACGGGAAGTTTGTATCCCTAACATTTGATGGCACAGCTCTAGTAAATTAAGTCGACTTAAACAGGCTTAAGTCAACTTAATTTATTCTGCTCCACACTGGAGTTTCCTTAAGTCGATTTAAGGAAAACTTAAGTGGACTTAATAAGACACAGATTTAAGTCGACTTAAGCCAGTGTGGACACCCTTAGTTGACTTACAAGGTAAGTCGACTTAGGAGCAACAGAAAAAGGGATCCCCTGCTCCCTTCTTGCCAGGAAGTCGCTAGTTGCTCGTCCAGGCTCCCTTCTCCCTGGAACAGCTCAGGGGATCCTTATCAGCTGGACCCCCGTGCTCCCTTATGGCCGGGACCACTCGAGTCCCGGGCAGAAAGGAGCCTCGCACTCCCTTAAGTCGACTTAAAACTAGGTTTTATTAAGTTTTCGTTAAGTCGACTTAAGGCAGGGGTTGGCAACCCCCGGCATGCGTGCCAGCAGCTGCGGCCAGCTGCTGAGGGCCCCTGCTGACCCCGCCCCCTGCTGGACGGCAGAAGAGGAGTGGAGGGGAGCAGAGCGAGTCGCGTCGTGTCGCCCGCCCAGAGCCACGCCGCTGCCGGCAGGGCAGAGCCAGCAAGGGGGCGGGTTGGCCCAGCCCAGCCAGAGCCACCGCTGCCAGCGGGCGGCCTGTGGTTCCTGGCCCCGGCTCCCGCCAGCAGTGGCGGCTCCGGGTGGGCCAAGCCGACCTGTCCTCCTGCCGGCCATGGCCGCAGCGGCATGGCTCTTGGCTGGCCGGGGCGGGGTGGGGCGCGGCAACGTGACCCACTCTGCTCCTGCTGTCCAGCAGGGGCCCTTAGCCGCGGGCCGCCCTGTGGATGGGAGCCGGCCTTGGGGCCGGAAACCAGAGGCCACCCACCAGGGAATGCCGGCCTAGGCCCCGGCCAGCAGGGCACCAGAAGTCTGGCCCTGCCCCCTTTTGGCCCCACCCCCGGCACCTACTAAGGGTGCAGTGGGCAGGACTGGGACAGGGGCCGGCAAAGGTTGCCAACCCCTGACTTAAGGAAACTCCAGGGTGGACGCAGCGTAAATTAAGTCGACTTAAGCCTGCTAAAGTCAACTTAATTTACTGGTGGAGACGCACCCTCAGATCCATACAGAAGAGATGCTAGAATCTATGCACTGTAGATCTTTAATATGGTGGAAAGACAGATCTTATGTTGATTAGGAATTTTGTTTGGAGTTAGCCAAGAGTCCTGATTCTGGGGGCAATTTCCTTATCCAAAGAATCACTCGAGATGGTGCTGCTCAGATATTTGAGCTGATCCACATTTTTCCATGTGTATGGTTTAGACAAAGATGGCTGGTGCTGGGGCATTAGAATGGAAGAAGACTTCTGTTTTACCAAGACTGGCGATAAGGCCAAAGAGCTGGGATACTTCAGAAAACCTGTCAAAGATGATGTGAAAGTTGTCATGACTATGGGCCATCAAGGGTTGGTTATCTGCAAAAAGCACCTCAATGAAAACTATCTCCAGTGCGTTGGTTTTTGTAGGGATTCTGGCCCGTGGTTCATGCTGAGACGGCAAGCCCAGGCACATCTGGACTGCCTCGATGCATGATCATGAGCTGGAATCCCTACAGTTTTAGTATTGAGATTTTGAAGATCAAAGAGGGAGCCATTGAGTCAGTAGTGAATGTATATCCCCGATCCAAGTCCCTTGTGGCATGGCTGAGGACACAGGCAAAGAACAGATTGAATAGCACTAGAGTACGTATGCACACTTGCTTCACTCCATTCTAGAATGCAAATGTGTAAGAAGAGTTACAGTTAGACAGCACTTGCACTGTCATATGGTCATGGAAAGGACAAGTGATTTGGACAAACATTCCTGGACCGCTCAGTTTATGTAGAATTGTCTCTCAACCCTCTCTGGTGACTATATCAAAAGCTTTGGTCAGGCCAATGAAAATTGCGTATAGGTCCATATTCTGCTCTAAACATTTTTCCTGGACCTGCCTTATGACAAAAATCACATCTGCTGTATTACAGCCTAGTTTGAAACCAAACTCTGATTCAGGTAGTTTCTCCTCAGACATGCTTAAAATGAGTCTGTTCAGTAGAATGCAAGCTACAAAGGAGAGAAATGCCTCTGTAGTTTCCACAATGAGCTTTACTGCCTTAATTTTTTTAACAGTGATACCATAGTAGCATCTTTGAAATCTTGTTGCATTTCTTCTTCCCAAACACTACTCAGGATGTCATGAAACACTATGATAGCTTTTGGGTCTGCTGCTAGTTCTGCAAGAGTACCATTCTTTCTGGATGCTTTGCCAGAGTTCAGTTGTTTGATTGCTTTCATGACTTTTTTGACTGATGGAGGGATATCGAGATCCTCTTTGTTGGTTGTTTTTGGATAATTGATCAATGGCAAGCTGATCAACTGTGGATGATCTTCTGAGTAGGTTACTAATGTATTCAGCCCATCTCTGTATGATTCTCTCCTTGTCTTTGAGGAGTATTATGCCATCTGCCTATTGCAAGGGACCCGTGACAGATTTAGATGGTTCATAGACTGCTTTGAGGGAGTCAAAGAACATCTTTACACGGTTTGTATCCACATAATACTGCAGCTTTTCTCTCCCACCACTCATGGTGCACTCTCCTCAGTTCAAACTGGATCTTGCTCTGTAGACATTTAAATCTGTCGTTCTTTGTGGTGGAAGTGAGATCACTCTGCCATTCAACAACAATGACATATTACCAGGATGAATGAAAGTGCTTTTATTAATAAGAGGGTTCAAAATTCTTGTGCCTTTTGTCAAAATGCATATAGAAAATGATGGGTTAGAAAGTGAAGTAAAGGGGTGGATAGTGGACAGTATCCCTATAGGCATGCTTATTGGGAATGATTTTTTCTGTGCACTCAGCAGTTATAGTGGTTACAGGAGTAAGAAGGAATATTATGCTGGGACTTAAGAGGAAAAGAGTAAAGTCCCAGAAACTAGTCAAGGAAATGGAGAAAGTCTCTTTGATTTCTCTGCAGCAAAGGGAAACAGCATATTTCCAGGTGTGTGGGGGAGGGTAGTTGAGATCAGATCCTGCTCTGCAGCTAAAGACAGCACCTCCTAAGCAAGAGAGAAGGTTGAATGTCTGTCACTGAGGAAACTATTCCAGCTGTTAGGGACAAGCCATTTGCAGCTGAACAAGGGAGAGGTCTCACTCTAGAGAGCATAGACTCATAGAACTGGAAGGGACCATGAGAGGTCATCGAGACCAGTCCCCTGCACTCATGGCAGGACCAAGTACCATCTATATTATCCCTGACAGGTGTTTGTCTAACCTGTTCTTAAATATTTCCAGTGATGATGATTCCACAGCCCCCCAGGCAACTTATTTCAGTGGTTAATCACCCTGACAGGAATTTTTTTCCTAATGTCCAATCTAAACCTCCCATGCTGTAATTTAAGCTTCTTGTCCTATCATCAGTGGTTAGGGAGACCACTTTTTCTCCCTCCTCCTTGTAAGAACCTTTTAGATACTTGAAAACTGTTATCACGTCCCCTTTCAGCCCCCATTTTCCAGACTACACAAACCCAGTTCTTTCAATTTTCCCTCATAAGTCAAGTATTCTAGACCTTTAATCATTTTTGTTGCTCTTCCCTGGACTCTTTCCAATTTGTCCAGATAAAGAGATGTGTTCTCAAAGGGACCTCAGAAAGAGAAGATGCGGAAAGGGCTTTGATGGAGATAAATAAGCAAACCTGTAAGCAATGACCTTTGACTAACTAGCACCATGGGGAAAGAATAATGAATGAATGTCTCCTCATTAGTCACTTGGGAGAGAATGCCAAGCACCTAGTGGCTGATTCAGCAACAGCCTAGAACTCAGGGTCAGAGAGGGAATTGTGTAGCTTACTTTCTTGAGAAAAGCAAGTCATACTGCTGACTTCTCAGGGACAGAGAAGGGAGTGATGAGCGGTACCCAATTCAGGTCCCAATTTACCAGGGAACTGGTCCTCCTGACATGCTTGTGGAAAATAGCTGTGTCTCTGTATGTCAAGATGCAGCTCACAGACCTGTAACAAAGAAGAATTTGAGTCTGGGAAGCTTCCAAGTATCGGTTGCCTCTGACTATGCAAATGACCCAGTTGACAGACAAGAGAAAGTTTTCTTCCAGGCTGATTAGACATAGAAAGTAACTGAGGACAGCTGCTGTGAAGAAGTGTGATGACCAAAGAGTAAACACTCAAAACAGAAAGTATGGATCACATCCCTCTAGTAAAGGGGGCTGGGAAGAACTCAATGCTGGGAGTGGGGAATGTAGGGTAACTCCAAGAGGGGAGATCTATTTTTTGCATATGAACAGTCCTGAGATTGGGAGACAGCACCACAAAAAAACAACCAATATGCAGGAACCCCCTTAACTCTGATCTCACTGGACCCTGACATTCCAGAAGCCTGGAAGTAGGTGTAGATTAAGATCCTATGACAAAGAGGACACTGTAGTGAAAGGCAATGTTTTATCTTAACCAAGAGACTTTGCGTCAAAGTGCTTGGGGAATCTGTTCAGATTACAAAGACTGGTGCATGTCCACTATCTTAGTTTGCCCAAGTGACAAAGTAGTTAATTATCTTGCGTTGTTCAAGAGAGGGTCTTGAGTAGTGCAAGACAGTAAATTGCTGGGATGCAAAGCTGGGGATTGGAGGAATTTGCTGGTCCTTCCCTCTGTATTGTTTATGAGTGACTTAGAGAGAATTCATGCAATTTAGCTGGCATATCTATATGCTGGTGACTGAATGATATCAGTACCTGGAGGGGTTTCCTGATAATCACTAGCAAAGCATTGTGTGAGACAGCCCAGGGTAGAAAGTTAAGGGGGCACAAGTGGTCCCACAGGTTGTACTCCGGGGATCCCATCATACCATACCAACATTTTATATCTCTTTAAGAATCTTCTACATGAAAAGAAATAATTAAGTGTAAGTGATTGAGTACATCTGAATTTGTATTCCGGTGACATGGGGAGCAACCTGTGCAATTTAACCCAAATCAATTCATATTTATGCATGTAATGTGAGAGACACTATTATATATTGGCCTCCTTTTCAACCAGTGATTTCTATATCTACGAAATGGGGATGATATCACCTACGTCATAGGAGGTACATAAGGTATGTAAGCTGTGTTTTTTTGTTTTTTGTTTAGCCTATACAACTTTGAAGTACCATGGAGCCTCATCCCTCTGTCCCTGAACTGTATGTGTGGTGGGATGACATAGAGTTTTTTAATCCAAATGAATGTGAATTTTGTTCACATGAGTACAATGGTCAAAATCAAAACCTTGAATCCAAAGAGACATTTCAGATCTATATTTGAATGTTGCAGTCCGAGACCAGGTCTAGTTCTAAGACTCTTCTTATAATGTATTATTAATAGACGTAATTATTAATATTAGTAAATTATTTAATAATTACACTACTTGCATTATTTAAAATTATTATTATTCGCACACGCATATCAGGTAGATTCTTTGCAATAAAAAATGCAAACAGATGAGCAGACAATTTATAACAAGTTAACTTCATTTGACAAATTTTACTTTGTTTTATGCAGCTGAGTATCATTGACTGTAGCTGATACTCAATATTCCAATTCTGGCTGAACTGCTCAACAGTGTCTGATCTCTTAAACTGAATTGTTTCTTTTCCCTGATTATCCAAGCGTAATTTACACATTGCTTATTTGTAGTTTGTCTATCTTTGTAATCTCTATTATAATCTCTTTGTACCACGGACTGCTCCTTATTCACTAGTCTCTTCTGTTCAGCATTTGGCAACACCTAGCTCACTAGTGCTCTCATCCTTAGGGAGCAGGTCCCGGTGCTATAGTTAATAAATAATCATCATCAGGGTTACAGGGCAAGTGATCCTAGGAAACTGCTTTAAAAATTCATTGACAAAAATATCTGAGCAGGCCTCTAGAAAATCAGAACACGTTTCTGAGCAATCTTGCTGGTTAATCACATGAGTGTTCCCAGAAGGAAAAAAAGTACACATAGATAGATAGATAGATAGATAGATAGATAGATAGATAGATAGATAG
>ML685803.1:1284625-1315153 GCA_007922175.1 Pelusios castaneus
TAGATAGATAGATAGATAGATAGATAGATAGATAGATAGATAGATAGTCTGTTTCACCACTGCAACCATCAGGATTCCTTTTTCAGTATGATGCTGATTGGTTGAATATGGCTTCCAGTAACTCAGCCTTTGTTTTGTAAAAACATTATTACAACATTGTATAACACTTCAGAAATGTTTCAAATTTAGGCTGGCGTGGTGACTTAGCAGACTAGGGGGCTAACATATGGAGTCTGCTATGCACAAGAGACTGTGGTTTTATTGCTGGCACGACCAGTCAAGTCAGGATTAGCAACCATGGTATTCGCAGCAAGATCTGAGATCACAAGGCACCAGGTGTGGTTACCTAACACATGCCAGAAGCAGAAAGAACATTGAAGAGGAAAAATATAGATGGATCTGGTGGTAATATGAGGAAAACTTTCATTATAAGGCTCTTGATCACAGTGCATCCTATATCTCTGAATTAATTCCTCTCTCTTATTTTTCTCTTAAAATAATAAAACTGCTCAATATTTAAAATGTATGCCAAAATCCCCTTACTTGGAGCACAGTAATCAGGAATGCCAGTGATCTGTGACCAGGATTGTATTTGAGCCTGTCCAGGGTTGCAGTGGTTAGTGGGCCAGAGTGTAAAAAAATAGAGAAGCAAAACACACTCTCTCTCTCCCTCTCTCACACACACATGCCTTTTATGGTGAACTCATAATGTGGGCAGGATCCCAGGCAAGATATCTCACATCTCAGCCCTGTCTCTGCCATCCAAGTGGTAAAGGAACTGGGAAGAAGTTTCCAGGGAAAGACAATCTGGCTGCAGTAGAAATTATACATTTTAGGTGTTGATTACAGTGTGATATCTAAAGGATATCTTTTGTTAGAAAGTAAAAGAGTGGATCTTAAGGGGAACCTGTTCACATTAGATGGTTGCACTGTGGGTTCCTTTTGTTTACTGGTAGAAATACAAATTGACAATATCAGAACAAAACAATAAAGTAAAGGGTGACATATTCTAAATATTAAAAAAAAAAGTGGCAGTTAAAGCCAATAAAGTCCTTTATTTGAATGCCATTAGTGGGTTTGGCAGCTATCCGCGCCATCTACTTCAGAGGAGCACTGCACAGATTAAGAGAGGCTGGATGCTAATTTGCACATATGGAAATGCTTTTTCTCGCCGTTCCGATGGCTCTGTTGTGGACAGATGGAATTAGCGAGCACTCCAAAGCCGTGAAGGCAAACACATAAAAAGCACCTCCCCCCTTCTCTCTTTCTCTCCCTCTTTTTTTCTTCCATGAGAAACTTCAGACTTGAAATAAAATAACTAACTAACATTAGCAGACCGCTCTTCCTGGCATTAATAAGCCATTTTATCATATTTCAATAGCAAATCATTTTTAACAGTGAGTTATGGCCTTCTTAATTAGAACCAAGTGCGCCAGAAAGGATTGGCAAATTAAGGACAATCTTCAGACAAATTTGGCCTTATTTGCTGTATATAGATCCCTCTGCACTTCAGATTGTGAGCCTCGCAAATGCTCCCTTTCCTGACAGTGCTTGGTGACTATGAATCACATTTTCTCTTTCTTGTCCTCACATGCGTTATACTAATGGCACTTTCCCTTAATGTAGGGCCATATTGTGTCCAGCTGCCCTGCTGGGATGTGGAGGGGAGAGAATGTCATGAGAAGCAACCACAGTAACATGGCACAGCTGCGTTCCCTGCACTCCCTGGAGCACAGAAACTACTTCAGCTATGTACCCCTGGAAAACAGGCCACTGGTGGGATCATGGGTCACAAAGCAGCTAACAGAGCTGGCAGCACCTATTGTGGGGGGAATAGCTGCAGCCCATGAAAGGTGTAGCAGTGTGCCCATTCTCTGTGTATTCTAGGAAACCTAGGTTCTACTGAAACTTCTCTATGGGCTGGGCAGTTCCCCACTCTCTGGGCTTGAAAGGCACAACTGGACCATTAGAAAGTGTTTTTCCTCCTTTCTTGGCTTCTTGCAGGGGTGACAATGATAAATCCAGTGAGACTATTTTGAATTGTATTCAGTTAATTTACAGGCAGGGCTTCTGATCCACTTTATTTTTGGCAGGCAGATAAACCAGATGTAGCATTCTAAGGGATCTGAATGTTAACTGTTACTGAAAATAGTGCGTCCAACCAGTCTGAGTATTTCTTTGAAATCAGATTTAGGTCTGACCCAAAACTCAGGATCCAAGTTTTGGATGAAGTTAGTGTTGGATAACCATCCTGTATCCAGCTTTATAGTTGGTACCTCTCTCTACAGCCAGCCAGTTGCTGAAACAGCTAAACAGGTCAGTGCATAGTTCAGACCAATCTGGCCCCAATTCTGATCTTTTGAAACTTGCATAGTTTCACTGAGCAGCATTTATGTCAGTATAACCATGAACAAAACCAAGCCTTTTTTATCTAGTACCTCATAGCAAGATTAAACTTCTCCACTGCAGTCATAGGGAATTCTCTTAAAATAATCTAGCAGCCCTAAAACTATTTTAGATATTGTCTCTTTATTTTCTTCACTCAGCTTCTTAGAGTGCCTCACTAATTATAAATGAATTGTGGCAGAGACAATGATGAAAGGGACCCATTTACCTGATCTCCTCTCAAGAATCAATTATGAAAATATATTCTGCTGCCAAATATTTTTGAGGTTGTGTTCTGATCACAAATCTTTGGTAACAGCATAAGGGCTACCAAATAAAGCAAAAACGTGCATTTCAGGCAAAAGAACAAAATAGCGGTTTGGTTCTCAGCACTGGCTGGCTGTATTTTAAAGAAATCCTGTTAAAGGCACAGGAAGATACCATTCCGATGTGCAGAAAGAACAGCAAAGGTGGAAGGCGCCCAGCGTGGCTTAGCAGAGAACTCAGCAGTGAACTGAAACATAAAAGGGAAGCTTACAAGAAGTGGAAGGTTGGACAGATGACAAGGGAGGCATATAAAGATATTGCTCGGGACTGCAGGGATAAAATCAGAAAGCCCAAAGGGCAATTAGAGTTGCAGGTAGCAAGGGATGTGAAGGATAACTGAAAGGGGTTCTACAAGTATGTCAGTAACAAGAAGAGGATCAGGGATGGTATAGGTCCCTTACTGAATGGGGCAGGCATCCTCGTGGAGGATGATGCAGAAAAGGCTGACGCCCTCAATGCTCCCAGGCTACTACACTGGGTAATGCAGAATGGAGAGAAGAAGAGTGGCCATTGGTGATGGAAGGTCAGGTTAGGTACTACTTAAAGAAGTTGGATGCACACAAGTCTATGGGGCCAGATGAACTGCATCTAAGGGTGCTGAGGGAGTTGGCTGAAGTGATTGCAGAGCTGCTGGACATTATCTTTGAAGACTCGTGGCAAACGGGGGAGGTCCCGGAGGATTGGAAAAAGGCAAATATAGTACCCATCTTCAAGAAAGGGGAAAAGGAGGATCCAGGGAGCTACAGACCAGTCAGCCTCACCTCAGTCCCTGGAAAAATCATGGTGCAGGTCATCAAAGAATCCATCCTGAAACACTTGAAGGAAAATAGAGTGATCAGGGGCAGTCAACATGGATTGACCAAGGGCAAATCATGCCTGACCAACCTGATTTCCTTCTATGATGAGATGACTGGATTTGTGGATGTGGGAAGAGCTGTTGACGTGGTATACCTTGACTTTAGCAAGGCTTTTGATACGGTTTTCCGTAACATTCTTGTCAGCAAGTTAAGGAAGTATGGGTTGGATGAGTGGACCGTAAGGTGGATAGAAAACTGGCTATATCAATGGGCTCAGCGGATAGGAATCAATGGCTCAGTGTCCGGCTGGCAGCCAGTGGAGTGCCCCAGGGTCGGTCCTAGGGATGGTTCTGTTTAACATTTTCATTAATGATCTCAATGATAGGATAGATTGCGTGCTTAGTAAGTTTGTGGATGACACCAAGCTGGGGGGAATGGTAGGCACGTTGGAGGGCAGGGACAGGGAGACTCAGACAAATTGGAACACTGGACTGAAAGAAACCTCATGAGGTTCACCAAGGACAAAGCACTTAGGATGGAAAAATCCCATGCACTGCTACAGGCTGGGGACCGATCGGCTAAATAGCAGCACCGTAGAAAAGGACTTGGGGGTTATGGTGGACGGGAAGCTGTATATGAACCAAAAAGGCCAATGGCATATTGGGCTGCATCAGTAGGAGTGTTGCCGGCATGTTGAGGGATGTGATAATTCCCCTCTGTTAGGCACTCGTGAGGCCGCATCTGGAATACTGTGTCCAGTTTTGGGCTCCCTACTACAGAAAGGATGTGGACAAATTAGAAAGAGTCCAGTGGAGGGCAACAAAAATGATTAGGGGGCTGGGGCACATGACTTACAAGGAGAGACTGAAGGAAATAGGCTTATTTAGTCTACAGAAGAGAAGACTGAGGAGGGATTTGATAGCAACCTTCAACTACTTGAAGGGGTGCTCCAAAGAGGAGGGAGCTAGGCTGTTCTCGGTAGTAACAGAGGAAAGAACAAGGAGCAATGGTTTCAAGTTGCAGCTGGGGAGGTCGAAGTTGGATATTAGGAAAAACTTTCTCACTAGGAGGGTGGTGAAACATTGGAATGGGTTACCTAGGGAGGTGGTGGAATCTCCGTCTTTGGAGATATTTAAGGTCCGGTTAGACGAAACCCTGGTTGTTGTGTTTTAGTGGGAGTGCTCCTGTTTTTAGCAGGGGTTGGACTAGATGACCTTATGAAGTCCCTTCCAGCCCTATGATTCTATGATTAGCTTTACTGCATGGAGAATGTCAGTTTCCAGAGAAGATGATACCAAAGTTTAGATACAATCAATTCCTCCCAAAAATGAGGGCGGTTGGATTCCCTTCTCCCACACCTCTCATCCCATCCTCACCTTCACTCCTAAGTGCTCTGATGCCAGAGGCTGGAAGAATTTTGTTTCCAAACAGCAGCATGTGGCTGTGGAGTGACAGATTCCTGACTACTGCTCCAAGGCATTATTCACAGTGAAAGGGAATGATCAGACAGCTGAGAGAGGAGAAGTGCATGCTACTAAGTGTTATATAACTCTAATTCCCTTTTGTACATGCCTTGCTTCTAGTTGGTTTATAAAATATGCGGCATCCCTGTTTTAAACTGCAATGACCCCATTTTCAGCTCCCATTTCAGGCTAAACTCTTGCTGAAGTCTCTCAAAGCCAATGGGAATTTTGTCCTTGAGGAGACTGAGTCTCCCTGAGTTTCCCAGGCTTTGTCTACTCTTAAATTTTAAGTCAACTTTGGGGGGGAACTTACAAAGTCAACCTAGAGCGTCCACACTGGATGCCTAGGTCGACTTCTAGGGGCTAGGGAGACCTAGGGCAGGTCCACAGGGACGGGGGGGCACCCCTTGTCCAGTGCCAGGTGTACATAGGTACAATGGGGCAAAGGGGGACAGGGACCCTGGCAGAGCATAGGGGCAGGGTGGGCAGGGCTCTGCCCTGCCCTGTGGGGGGGCATGCCAGGCTTCCCCTGTGCCCTCCCCCCGGCAGGGAGGGCATTGGTGTAGTCCGGGGGTAGCCCTAAGTTCACTTAGGGCTACCCCACACCTACACTGGCTTAAGTCGACTCTAGGGAGTCGATTTAAGCCTTAAGTCAAATTATTTCAAGGTCAACTTAATTTTCATTGTCAACTTTATTTTCCTTAAGTCGATTTAAGTAAGCTGCTTAAGTCGACTTAAGGAAACTGTAGTATAGACACAGGATAAATTAAGTTGACTTAAGCAAGCTTAAGTCGACTTAATTTTCAAGTGTAGACGCACCCACAGTGTGCAGCATAATTCCCTCTCACCTCTCTAGGCATGGTGCTACCTTTTCCTTTCCTATCCTCAGTGGGGCATCTCATGGGAAATTAAATTGTTCTCCTCTGTGTGCAAACGGAAGGGTGGCCAACTCAGATGTACCATTTTCATTTGCATATGCAAATAAGAGGGCACCCATTTGTCCTTTGTTAAGTATGCTGTTATGTATCAATTAGCAAATTTATACTCAAATGAAACTGGGATCTTATCTAACACAGGATAAGGCAACCACATACTGTAGTAAAAACTGGGGGGTAATATTCTGTCTCTGGTGAAGTCATCACATTGATTTCAATGGACCCAGGATGACTCTCTAGATCTTTCATCGTGGATCTTCAGCAAGTGGACATTTATTAAAATATCTTACCTATATTCAGTGGACTTAAAAACTAGACCTCTAAAACAGCCTTTAAATTATAGTTATTACTTCATAGAATAGCTCCTTTAAAATACATTCAGAGCTACTAGAAACCCATACTATTTAAAAGTAGGAAAGGCACTCTGATCCAGTGTTACAAGTTTCAAAAATGACTACAAAATCCTATTAAAATATCTATAGAAATGCAGTGTTTGGAACATGTAGGTGTAGATTCTTAAAAGAAATGAAAGGTTGTATTTTCTGCAGAGATTTTACAGATAATTAAAATAGAAGTATTTATTTTATAAGAAAAGTGTGTGTGTTCTCAAAGGAGTCCATCAAAAAACTGCTGACATCTGAGGAAAGAAAAAGAAATTTTGCCTCTTTTTTCTCTGGTTTGACTAAAACCTAAAAGGTTTATTTTCAGTTTTCTTCTTATACTAAAAAATGTGGTTCCTGGTGTCTAAAAAACTGTTGAAATGATGACATCACAATTTCCTAGAAAACAAAACCAGAGAAATTCAGGTTAGAAGGGATTCTAAATCAGATTGTTTAAAATGGCTTGAATTTTATTTCTAATTTTAACCATAATTTAACTTCAATGACTAATTACAATTTTGGGTAAAGGATTTCTTTGCTAAAGATTCAGCAGTATAACTCCAGTGGAGTAGAAGAGGTAACAATAAACATGCTCTTAGACCATCTGGTGGTCTTCAGCAAGCCTACTTTGTCCAAAAAGGGAAAGATAAAAAGAATAGTCCATAAAAACCATGAAGATCTAGCAAAACCAGCCAAAAATTTTAAAGTCCCATTGAACTATCTTATGAATCTTGTAATTTTAGCCCCATGAGATCTTACCAATGTCAGGTGGTAACTCAAAGGTATTCTGAACCATTCCTTCTCCCTTGAACCTGTCCCAGAACTCTGATCAATGCAGGTTGAAGGTGTATGCTGAAGCTTGCTCTCTTCTTCCTGCCTGTCCACTCCTGTTGACCAAAGTGAAGACAGAGTCATGGCTCCTTCCACTTTTGTCCTCTTTGAGGTGGTTCCTAGTTGCTAGGAGACAGTTGTTTTTGCACTCAGAAGATTACAGGAAATTAAATTATAAATTGATCTTTGCCTGTGTGGGAATTATAAGGGATGTGGAGGAATAAGCTTCCTGTGTCCTCTTACTTTGTCCATTCACACATGGCCCAGGCATAGTTTAGCCCTGTTGGCAAATTAGTTTATAATATCTTCTGTTAATAATCTAAACTCAGTCTCCATAAAGGAGCATCTTTAAATTTATTGATGAGATATCAGGAGCATTTGCCAAACTCTGCATCTACATACAGCAAATGTTTTTTTTCATAGTTCAAAAAGGGAGCTAATTAGAAAGCTACATAAAAGTGAGAGAGGAAGCACAAGTTAAGGGACCAATTATTACAGAAAGCATGAAGGCTTTGGGAAGCTCTACTGAAGCTAAGCTCATGTAAGCTGCAGTTTCAATATACAGTTTTAAGTAAATCCCCTTCTGAACTTCACTTGTCCCACATGAAAGAAAGGGTGACTTTAACCCAGCAGACTAGGGTCCTTAAAAAGGAACAAGAGGAATGTTTACTTTAAGTGAAACATCATGGGGCTTCTCACAATATTTAAAGATATTTTCCTTCCAGCTGTTCTTATTTATCCATAAACTTCCAATAGGCTATATTTTATTTCAAAAAGCAATACACTACAAACTTTTCAACTGACAATGGGGGGTGGGGAGGGGCCTTTGCCACCAACTTTGTTATACAGTTCTTTTAAGAAGAACCCATGTGTACACTGTGCAGCACAAAGAATCTCTCTGATCTTGAGGGGAACTTATAGGCCCTACCACAATAACATGAATAAGTTAGAAGAAATAATAGAGTCACTTCATTGCTGAGTGATAGTGTTGGGAACTTTAAATTAGGTCAGCTAGTGGAAGTGAAGTATGTGATGCAAACTCTGACCATTGCCTAATCTAATTACCTTAATTACATTATTATTATTATTATTATTATTATTATTATTATTATTATAGTAACTAAAAGCCCCAATTTATAAGCCCATTGTGCTAGGAATACTTCAAATACATATTCCAAAGGGGTAGCCGTGTTAGTCTATTGTAGAAAGACAACAGAGTCCTGTGGCACTTTTAAAGACTAACAGATTTTCTCCCACGAAAGCTCATGTGATAAATAAATCTGTTAGTCTTTAAAAGTGCCACAGGACTCTGTTGTCTTTCTACAAATACATAGTAAGAGAAAGTCTGCCTGAAACTCTTAGGCTATGTCTACATTTACTAAAATTAGTTCAAATTAGTTAATTTGAACTAATTTTAGTTAGTTTGAATTAGCTTAATTTGAACTAGAAAAAATTAGTTCGAACTAAGCAAGTGCCATTCATGGAACTTGCTTAGTTCAAATTAGCGATCTCCATTGATTTCAATGGGCTGGTTAGTTCGAACTAAGAAATTAGTTCGAATTAACATGGCCACATTGGTTAATTTGAACTAGTTAGTTTGAATTAACCCTTACTTCAAATATCCTATTCAAAGTTATTAGTTCGACTTAAGGAAGCCCTTAATTCGAACTAATTAAAGCCTAGTGTAGCCATGGCTTTAGTTAGTTTGAATTAAGCTTCCTTAATTCGAACTAACTTGCCAGTGTAGACATAGCCTTATAGTCTAAAGCCCTAGTCCTGCAAAGACTCACATACCTACTTAGCTGCAGGCATTGTGAGTCAGTCATCCGGCTGAATTCAATGGGATGATTTACAATGTGCCAGGTTAAACGCATACATAATCCTTGCAGGGTTGTGATCTGTCGAAATTAAGCAGACAAAGTGTGTGAGAAAGGGAGTATTATTATATACATAGTATGTACACAGATCCTTTCTATCTTGAACAGTTATGGCAAAATCAGCAAGGCTACAGACACAGTTCTCAGCTAAGCCATTTCAGCCCTATAGCCATAAAACCAGCTTCCTGTCTGACCCTGGGTCTTTCCCTCTTGCTTTCAGCACACTCCTTGATCCCATGGCCTGCCTGCCCCCAAAGTCATACAGCACAATAGCATGGAAATCATTGTACTCAACACTGAGCATGGGCTAACTCAAATGGGCCTGAAGTCTTAAATCTTCATTTGTTGAGCTATTCTGCAACAAAAAAGAGAATGACTGAGGCAAGTTCAACTATAACTGTGTTCACTGGAGCTGGCTTCTCAACAATTCTCCATCAAGACAAAAGAGAATGCTTACTCTGTTCAATACTCTATATAATCATCAAAAAACGAGAGTCCTGTGGCACCTTAAAGACTAACAAATTTCTTCAGGCATAAGCTTTCATGGGCTCCAACCCACTCCTTCAGATAGAATCATAGAATAATAGAGTTGGAAGGGACCTCACGAGGTCATCTAGTCCAACCCCCTGCTAAAAAGCAGGACCACTCCCACTAAATCCAGATGCATCTGACGAAGTGGTTTGGAGCCTATGAAAGCTTATGCCTGACGAAATTTGTTAGTCTTTAAGGTGCCACAAGACTCTCATTTTTTACTGTATACAGACTAACACGGCTACTCCTCTGAAACGTATATGCTCATCGGGATTTAGCTGCTCTATCCAGTTCTTGCAGATCCTATTGGGCAAGCTCCAGAGGGGTAGCCATGTTACCCTGTATACAGCAAAAACAACAAGAGTCCTGTGGCACCTTAAAGACTAACAAATTTCTTCTGGATAAGCTTTTGTGGGCTGTAACCTACTTCGTCAGATGTGGGTTGCAGCCCATGAGTGCTTATACCTGAAGAAATGTGTTAGTCTTTAAGATGTCACAGGACTTTCATTGCTTTTGGACAAGACTCTCTAGAGACTTTTCCCTGAAGAATTGTATTTGGTAACGGACAAATTGTGATGCCATGTTAATCAAATTTTGAAATTTAATTGACCTCACTGGGATCAAGATTGGTCCCTAATCCATAAAAATGCAGGAATCCACATTTGGATATTCTGGTCTGATCTAGTGTATGTAGATTCTTATACTGCTTTCATAGCATCTGAGTCACCTTCCAATAGTGCATTAAGCTATGTAACTAACTCTTGTCACGTTTCTAATCTTTTACTAATAAAAGTAAATTCCAAACAAACCTCTCTAATGCACACACTTCTCTCAGAGGGAGAGGATCAGAGGTGAAGACATATATATACACATATGTTGCTGTATGTTTATGTTGGATAAGCCTAGCCTAAAAATGCTCTTTGCATTTGAAGTGGAAGGAGATGAGGCTTGTGATGGTCCTTAGTTCTTGTGGGTTTCATTCCACATTTTCAGGCCAGTCTCCTACACCGACAAGCTTTACCCTGATTACAGAATGTTCCATTGTCCCAGAGGAGCAAAGCTCTCACCCACAGTCTTCATCCTGGTGCTTTTGTCCATTTTTATATACCCAGGACATGGAGTATTTTGAAGGCAAGGACCCAGCCCTTGAATTTGTCTTGATAGTCTATGGAAAGTCATTGTAGGCAGTGGAGGACAGGTCTGAGGTTCTTGCATTAACCTGTGGTGCTAATGATACATGCTGAAGCATTCTCAACCAGTTGGAACTTCCCAAGCAATGAAGGCTTCACACCCAATTTAGTTAGTGACCATACTAATAAAGTTATACTGTTAGCACAGGTCTAAAGTGTAAACTCTGTTTCAACAAGTCACTGAAAATTCTGTCTAAGAGAAATGAGATGAAATCTTGGTTCCTCTGCAGTCAATGGGAATTTTTATCAGTGACTTCAGTAGGGTCAGGATTTAATCCATAGTATAGCCTAGCAGATTGGGCAGAGAACAGAGGTCCAGGAATGCTGGAGTTACAATTCTTGATCCCACATTTGTATGCTGTGTGGCTTAAAATTTTCAAGGTACCCTCTCATTTTGGGTGTCTGAAATTTGGCATCCAAAATAAAAGGCCACTTTGGAAAATTTGGTCCTTAATTTCTCTGGATCTAGGGGACAGTTTGGTTAGGAAGAATTTATATACTATGATGAAAGCAAATATGTTGGCTATGGAATGGCTTTAATTTAATGATTCAGTCATGGTCTCACAGACAGATCAATATCCATCAGCATGTGACTGGGCTCAACTCCTATGCTTGTGAGATCTCTGAAAGTAAAATTGCATACAAAAAATTGCCTACTAATAGAATGAGGTGTCTCGGGCAAACATTGCCAGTCTATGTTTCAGTTTACTTGTTAAATGGCAACCTTAATATAAGGATCAGAAAGGTTTTTAATTGTTTTGTAATTGGGGCTGATGTAGAGGTTTCAAGATCCCTGACACACCCACTGTTTATCTCTACCTAACCTGAAATCTTAGGTCAATTTAGGAATTCTGTAGCATCACTGATTTTTCCTTGCCAATTTTTTCACTGTGGAGCTTACGTGCTTCCTTGTATCACCAACAGATCCTAGCATAGTTGGTCCTTTGTTATTCTGCAGTTCCAATACAGTGGCATACAAGGTCGAGTGTCTTTTTTTGATCTTAGCAGGTTTGGGAAAAGTTTGAAGTTGCTGTAAGAAGCCAGTTTAAGTAATGAAGTTGCAAGTGATTGAGGTTTTTCCACATTGGGTTTTTTTGGTTTGTTGATTGGTTGGTCAATTGGTTGGTTGGATTTAGGGATTTTTATCTGTAATTCAAAACCAGTATGAAATAACAATCCACCTTCTTCATAATTTGCTGAAAAATTCTCCAGTGCCGTTTGAGTAAACCTGGAAATAGGTCAAAATAATATCCTAGTCAAAATTACAAGGTGTCTGTGATGAAAATGAGGGGCAAAATAAGGCCTTATAACAGAACTTAGTTGCAACTTTAGTCATGGAGTTGTAATTGCGGTTCTGTATTCATAATAGTGCATCATTTCATGAAGTGGCCGGTTTCCAAAGAAATGCCCTGATATCTTAAAGTGATCATCAGCGATCACTTCAGAACATAGAAACTAGTGCTTATCGTCAGTACAGTACAACAATTCTGAATGATAAATTGTACAGCGCTTTTCATCTCCCCAATCACATTCAAACACTAGTATGCATATGTGTAGACATGGGAATTGTTAGTTTTAATTAAACTCCCCTTATGTACTCCAATTTCCATGTAAAAGTTCTATAACCAAAACACCACTTGCTTGCATAACTTGTTTTTCCAAAGGAATGAGTCTCTAGGAGTGCATTTTCTTCTGTTAACGCCTGGGTTTAGTGTTAGCCTGAGTGCTTAAATGAATTTGCTGATCACAGCTCAGGCTCATATAGACTTCATTCAGCATCAGTTACACACACAGTTTGGCACATGAAGTGGTACTTGCTTAAAGGAAACCTAACATTAATGGAATACGTAGAGAGATTTTCTTTACTCTTTCCAAGAGAATTTGGTTTCTACCTTTGAGTTAGGTTTATGGTAGGCACTGAGCAGGAGGCAAAAGACATGGTGTGCCTTTCCAGCCTCTGCTTGGCTCCCAGAGGATTGTAGTCTTCCAACTTTTTTCTTTATATGAATTCCTTATGAAAATGCTTTTTATAAAACAGTGTCCCAGTATACAGTGCAGTCATTTAAAAAAAGAACATCTTGTTTAAATGGGACATTAAAGCTCAATATCTTACTTCCTAATTGGTCAGAGAGCAATGCCACTCTTACTCACTCTGAGAAAATTCAGTAGGTCTACTAAGAGTAGGGCAGTACTTCGTGTGAGTAAGAAGTCTCAGGTCTTCAATCAGTAATTAAGAATCTAGATTTTTTATTTTTTAAATGTAGGTACCATTTTGAAATGTAATAGCTGGAAATGGGCTGAAGCCAAAAAGCTTATTGTTCAGATTCTGAGTTCAGGAAATTGATTGTCTCCAAACAAGCCAAACTTATTTTCATAATGTCAGTTATAAAGTGTAAAAGAGAAGCCTATCTTTCACTGAAAGACAAAATATTTTCTCGGTCATAGCATGGTCCTACACACCATTATACAAATAATCACATTTTCAAGCCTGTCTGACTAAAGCTAGGCTCCTAAGTAAAATGTCCTGACTTTCAAAGGTACTGTGCTACTGTTGATTTCAGTGGGTTTTGTGACTACTTGGCACTCATGAATAAATGAGGCCACTTTTGTTTAGAAGCCTAAATAAGAATTTAGGATCCAAACCATAGCTTGAAGATTTTGTCCTAAATAATATCCTGTCACAATCAGCACAAACATTCTTATGGACAGGGCTGGCCCGACCATATACACGAACTAGGTGGTTGTCTAGGGCACCCAAGGCCCTCCCTTGGGAGGAACGGGGCCCTGGGCCAATAGGCCTATGCAGGACCCCAACCCCCCATGCTGCAGGGGAGCATGGCGGGCCCACTATCCCGCTCCGCCCCCCCCAGAGAGCTGGCCCCAAGGCCGCCGATGGGGAGAGTTGAGGCTGCAGGCACAGGGAGCTGGCTCCAGTCTTGGCCCCAGCCCCGGAGGCCAGGATCCCTCCACATGCTCTGCCCCTCGGCCTGCCTGCTCCGCCCTGGGGGTGGAGAGGGCCGCCCAGGAGCCGGGCATAGTGCTCCCGGCCTGCCCCGCCTCGCTGCCAAAGGCAGCGGGGAGGGTTGCAGGAGGAAGTAGCCATGGTGGGGGGTGGCCTCAGTGTGGGCCCCGCACTGCCCCGCTGGGAGCAGGACAGAGCGGGGCCCACATAACCGTGGAGCCTGGGCGTTCGCCCCTCCTGCGCCCCCAGGGACGGCCCTGGGGGCACCAAGCTTTAAGAGGCACCAAATTAGATGGAAGTGATTTTTTTCTCTATTTAAAAAATATTAATATGTTATCATTTTTCTCTATACTGAATGAGAGGGGTGGGGACGGCAAAGTTATAATTCGCCTAGGGTGCCAAAAACTTTTGGGCCAGCCCTGCTAATGAATTCTATGGGTGAAGTTCAGGCCACATTGAAATCAGTGGGAGTTTTGTCCTTGATTTCATGGAGCCAGGATTTCACCCTCCATGTCCTGTCCCCAATGCTCTATTTCCATCTAGGCCAGTCTCTTGAATAACTAACTACTCATATTAAAAAAGTAGCCCCATTCAAAGTATTCTGCACTATCTCATGGCAGAATATAATAAGCTCCCTCATGAAAGAGGAAAATGTAGTGATCTGCCAGTGCCAACAGATGCAACTCCAATGATCTCGATAGAGTTTCTTTTATTTAAACCATCAGAAAATTAATTGTTCAATGTTATATAATATGTATAGATAACTACAGCTATCTCTATTGCTTTGTCACATGCATGATAAACAATTTGGGAGAGTGCTAAAAGACCCCATTTTAGCATAGTCGATTACTCAATCTCAGCAATCATTTATTCTTCCAGTACTTCAAAGTAAGAAAGATTATCCCTTAATTAGGTGATTTTTATGCTTTTAACAGTGTCTTCTCTCTTAGATCTTCTTTATGTTATTTTTTCTATAAACTTTTTGACTCAGCTTTCATATTTCTTTACCAAGTTTAACACTTTTCCCTTCTAAATTGTTGATCCAGGTACCAATCAAATTAGCCATAAGCCTAGTTATGGCCTAATTGTTCTGAATATTTTTAAACATGCTTCAGAAAATCATCTGGAACTTATGCACTTAAAAATCTTGAAACTAAAAAAAAAAAAATGCTAAAAAGTTAATGACCACTTGGGCAGTTCTTCTAGGCCTGATGATCCAGTACCCATCGAAATTAACATTATTCCATTAATGTAATTTGCACACATACAAAGATACACTCCATGATATTGCTTGTAATTGTGGAAATGTCATGACCTAATGAACAGATACACAGCTTTCTATGCATCCAATGTGTGCACACAGTTTGGAAAGTCTGTGTATCAGATTTCAAAAGAAAGTTAACATTTCTCTCTTATTATTTAAAACACGTTTTAAAAAAAAATTCAGACTTTGCAACTATCAAGGAAATAAATTGCTCAACCATGTTTTTATTTAAAGAATAAGTCACACCTGATCATTAAAGGGTGCACATTCTTTCTAGAATATAAACATCCCCAAAGGTATTTTCTCCCACAAAAGCTCTTACGATAAATAAATTTGTTAGTCTTTAAAAGTGCCACAGGACTCCTTGTTTATAAAAATAACACTTATACGTCCCATTAGTATCTAGAAAACAAAGCATATGACAATTGATTACAACACGCTAAACATCCTTCCTCCTTGTCAGGTACTCAAGAATCAGGTTCATCTATTAATTACAGATCATCTTGTAAGTGGGAAAGAGTACCAATCATAGACTCCACTGAAAAGAAAAGGGTTTCAAGGTTCATAAACTAAATATCCCAAACTGCTGTCACAAGAATAGCATTATGCCTTTCCTTTGTAGGCCTATGATTTAATGCATTATCACTGGACTATGGCAAAAGGAAGTTGAGAAAATTCATTGCCTGGGCTGCCAAAGTTGCATGACATCAGATGCATTTTTGATGAAGATAACTGAATGGATTCCATCATGAAAATATCCCCTCTTTGATGGGGGGGATTAATCTTTAATCTTAATTAATCTTGCTGGCAGAGTTGTTAATTCTAAGGGCCAAATTTTCATCTCCTGGACAAAGTGGGAGTAAATGGAATGTGAGGGATAGTATCTTACCAAGATTCTAGTCCAAATCCAAGTGAAGCATTGTTGGACAGCCACTTCATAGCCACTAACACAAGCTCTAGTAACTGGTATGTAGTAGCTGCTGCGGTTTGTTACACCCCAACATAGAGTGACTTTGGCCAGTGGATAAACCCACTAAACACACCCATTAATCTCTTTCCCACCCCTTCAGAAATTGCTCTCAAATACTTTCTTTGTCCAAAGAGGGTTTCTGTGAAGCACAGTTCTGTGCTGTACAATGTGCAGTACCCTCCAGCTTGCCCTCTTTGTGGCCTGTTCCCTCTCCGTATAGCCAAGCCAGAAGAGATTGCTGCTTTTAGGGTCTTGCATGCCTATGCAAGGAATAAGGGGTAGCGTAGCATGTGCCACAGAATTCATATTCTGAAAGATCCATTTTCAGCCAATATCACCAGGGCATATGCATGACAAACTAGAGTAGAAGGTAACAAAACAAATATGCTCCTTAATTGCACTGTGGACTCTTTCTACACTGCAACTTCTCTCCAACCCACTTAAGTAAAGGAATTGCTCTGCATAGGGCAATTAGAACAGGCAGACACATGGGGAGCAATATTTTAGGGACAGAATAATGTTCAGTGATTGACTAACTGGGCCTGGAGGGATAGACATTTCCCATTCGTTTAGGGCTTTAAAACCTATGGAGTCAGCCCTGGACCTACAGGAAGATGTCCCGACAGTAAGGATATGTACAGTTGTGTTTAGTTGCCTTATAGCTGCTTGATTTTGAATTTGCAGGTTAGTAAAGTGGATTGTTTATTGTTGAGAGGAGACAAAAAAATATCTCACAGGCACAGATTTCCTCCTCCACCTCAGCAGGTTGAGTGCTTGAAGGGCTGCCAATGCGCTTCTTGCTCTACACACCTTAATAAACAATTATGGCTAGTTTGTTTTCTGCAAGTGGGAGAGGAGGGTGCTTTGACAAAAGTCTTGATTATTTATTTTTGATCCTGCAGCAGCTTTGGGGCTAAATCTTTTACTTCTTTTGAGAAGGTACGAGAAAGAGCCAGGCACTGATTGAGATGGGCTTATTCATTACTGCCACTGCTGATTCTCTTAGGCAAGTGATTTTCAACTTTTTTTTCATCCACTAAAATTTTTGAATGGAGGTGGAGACCTCTTTGGAGGTCTTAGACATAGGCTGTGTCTACACTTATAAATTAAGTTGACTTAAGCTTGCTTAAGTCGACTTAATAAACCCTGCATCAACACTACAGTTTTCTTAAGTCGACTTAAGCAAGTTGCTTAAGTCAACTTAAAGAAAATAAAGTCAACTTCATGAAAATTAAGTCAACTTTATAAAACCTCATTTTAATTCGACCTAAGGCTTAAGTCGACTTTTTCAAGTCAACTTAAGCCAGTGTAGATCTGGAGTAGCCCTAAGTCAACTTAGGGCTACTCCAGGACTCCACCACTGCCCTCCCTGCTGGGAGGGGGGCACAGGGAGAGCCTGGCATGCCCCCCCACAGGCCCTCCCTATGCCCTGCCAGGGTGCCTGTCCCCCTTTGTCCCATTGTACCCATGTACAATGGGGCAACGGCTGAGCCCCCTGGCACTGGGCAAGGGGTGCCCCTCTGCCCCCGTGGACCTGCCCTAGGTCCCGCTAGCCCCTAAAAGTCGACCTAGCCGTCCAGTGTGGATGCTCTAGGTCAACTTTGTAAGTTCCCCCCAAAGTTGACTTTAAATTTAGGTGTAGACACACTAAATCGACTTAGCTAAAATTGACCTAAATTTACAAGTGTAGACATAGCCATAGTGTGCAGAGCACAGGTTGTAAACCACTGTTCTATGGTAACAGCAAACTTTTGCACACCCGTTAGACATAGTCTGTGGACTCCTGAGTTGAAAATCCCTGGGTGAATATGTGCCAACATGGCGTCATGACTGACAGAGAAAAGGTTGTAAATAAACTGTAACATCTCTTCTGAGGATTCCAAACAAGTCTTTTTCAGGTTGCATATATGGCAATTCATTATTCAGGAACCATGCTTCCGTGACCAGCTCTTGGTTCGATTCCAATGCACTGCCCAACTACTAAACATTGTGATGTCTGTGAATTCAGTATCTGATCCAAAGCCCATTGAAATCCATTAACTTCAGTAGAGTTTGGACCAGGCCCTTCATGTACAATAAGAAAAACAGCACTTGCCTAAGCAAGTCATTTGATTTAAATGAATGTTCATGGTGGTTTATTGGATGGCTGGAGATATACAAGACGTATAGATCATTTTCACACACTAGAGAACAAGGTGACTTCTGCAGTTGCTGCAGACATCTTCCGCAAATCATGTCCCTGATCTAAAACCCATTGAAGTCTATGGGAATTTTGCAATTGACTTCAATAGGACTGAGATCAGTCCCCTTTTGATTAAATTCCTCTTCAATGTGCCTTAACTAATCACAGTTCTTCAGCACACCTTTTCTACGGGTATTCTTAAGGAATACAGGAAGACAGTCATTCATCACCTCGTATTGTTCCAGGATCTTCTGACTCACATAGGCAGAGGCTTGAGAAATGACACATGGCAGTGCAGGCATGCACATGTGTGTGTATGTGTAGTGTAAAACAGGTCCATAGTAATAGAAATCTGACTATTAAAACAATATTGATATAGCGTTGGAACCTACATGTATTGCTTGAGTGTAGTTTGCATACAGTATATTAAACAAAACAAAAACAGACTAAAATAATTTCTCAGGACTATAACATAAATTTAACAATTTGTCTCTGAATAATTTAATTTGCAGTTTTAAGCCTTTAGAGTTATAGTCTATTTATAATTGGAGCCACAGTCTGCATGTATTTTAAATGCAAAGAGAGGTTCCAACAGTCAAGTTATTATATTACTCGAGAGTTTAATTAATAACACACTAATTGTAGAAGCTAACATCAAGAGTCACACCATATTGTTTCCATTACATTTTGAAACTGTTTGAAGTGATTTGGTAATTAAAAAAAAACAAACCTTCTGAGTGTTATCTTCTCATGAAGATGTTACACATTCTCTTACTTTTCAAGCTGTAGGATTCCTATCCAGATTCTGTACTGACACACACAGTCAGATCTTCATTCTGTTGTATATTCCTGATCATAAATTTAAAAAGTCTTTGTGAAGCTTGAATTGTTGCATTCAAGTTTCACCATCACTCTATAAAATAAAAATAAATGAATAGAAGTACAATTAAAACGACCTTTAATAGGACATTGGGTTAAAAATATAAATGTGTAAATGTTACAAAATGCTCAATAAAAGTAGATTATAAATATTATTCCTATTTAATTTATAGAGAGTTTCTAAGCTTAGCTCTGCAATCTGCATTCAGCATGATCAACTGAAACCAGCCATTGAATTAGAATGAAACAAATATGAAATTCAAAAATTAACAAAGTTCACATGAAATCAACAGAGCACTAGAAGGGAGATCTGAGGCTCCATGCCCATGAAGGCACTGCAGACACAAAGTAGCATGGTATATGCTGAAGTATAAGGATGAAACTCAGCCCCTCTGCTACTACCCCCCATTAAATATGAAGCAGGAAATACAAATTGGGATGCATGCAATAAAGTGCACCCCAACATCCTCCCATCATGGTCTGCACTAGTAATCCCAATACCCTCTATTTCGTCCCTCCCATGTGACCATACTGCATAACAGCAGGATTTTCCCTGGAGCTGCTGTGCCAACTCCAGAATTTCCACTCTTATAAATTATCCGTAAATTGATAAAAAGATATTTTTCCCTTCTGCATTTCAGAAAAACACCAGGATAATGGAGTGAGATATTAGTGGCAATGAAAATTAATAAATACAATGGCAATCCGATAGCACTGTAAAATCAACACTAAAATATTATGTTTGTATCTTATTACTGACTCTAGTGAAATAGAAACATGGATTAAGTTTTTAAAATTGCAAATTTCATTAAAAAATTGATACCATAATAAGTTCTTACATTATATTAGCAAACACCAAATTCAATAAAACTATACATGTAAGCCTACTAATAAGATTCAAAATCTAGAAATACAATATTTTGGAAAAGTGCAAATCTGATTGGATGTGGCTGTAATATATAAAAAAAATTAACTGTAAGTCTAGTACAGTAGATTGTAATGTTTCATGGTACCATTTAAATCATGCTTTAATGGTATAATTTTCTGAATTTCCAAGTGCAGTACCGTTTAACAATTACAGAGTGCTTCACGTATACAAAATCCTTAAAGAAACTTTGTCTCAGAAACTAAGAAAGACTACTGTGAATACAGAGAAACTGAGAGTCAGAGACACTGATGTCCACATTTTGAAAATGAATCTGTTGTAGTAGGTGCCTTCTTAGCAGGGAGTACAGGGGATGTGACTTTACAAGACTTTTGAGTCCTAATGGTTCCCATTAACATTAAATAAAATTTAAATTGTTCAGCTCATCTGAAAATCGGGCCTCGTTTGTACTGAGTCTCAAGTTGGCCACCCAAAAGTGGAAGCACCCAAACGTAGTGGCTGATTTTAAAATGATTTGGCCCATGTGATTCTCATACACAAAAAAGGGAACTGTGGTCTATATGAAATTGCTATAAGGTGCGTGCATAACTGGTTGAAAGATCATATTCTAAAAATAGTTATCAATAGTTAGCTGTGAAACTGGGAAGATGGATCTAGTGGAGTGCCTCAGGGATCAGTCCTAGATCAGGTATTATTTAGTATTTTCATTTAACGATTTGGAGAATGGAGTGCAGAGTATGTTTACAAAAACATTGCACATGACAGCAAACTAAGAAAGGTTTCTAATACTTTTTTGGAAGACAGTATGAGAATTCCAAATGACCTTGACAAATAGGAAAATTGGTCTGAAATCAACAAGATGAAATTAAAAAAAGACAAGTGTAAATTACTTCACCTAGGAAGACAAAAAAAAATAAAAATCAAAAGAACAATTACAAAATGGGAAATAATGGGCCTGCATCAGTACTACTGAAAAAGATCTGGTTGTTACGGTGGATCACAAATTGAATATATGTCAGTAATGTGATGTGCTTGTGAAAAAGCTAATATCATTCTGCAGTGTATTAACAGGAGTGTCATATATAAGACATGGGAGGTAATTGTCCCTCTTACTCAGGAGTGGTGAGGCCTCAGCTGATTATTGTGACCAATTCTGAGCACCACACTTTAGAAAAGATGTGGAGAAACTGGAGAGACTCCACAGGAGAGCAACAAAAATGATGACAGGTTAAAAATTTGGGCATCTATAGTATTGAGAAAAGAAGACTGGGAGGGACCTGAGTTTCAAATACCTTAAGGGCTGTTATACAAAGGACTGTGATCAGCAGTCTGAATGTCTGCCGAGGGTTGGACAAGAAATAATGGGCTTAATCATCTGCAAGGGAATTGTAAATTAGGTAGTGGAAAAATCTTCCTACAGATAAAGGTAGCTAAGCTCTGGAATAGGTTCCTGGGGATGCTGTGGAATCCCCACTTTTGGAGGTTTTAAAGAGCAGGCTAGACCAATACCTGTCAGGAATGGTTTAGGTTGAATTGCTCTTACTTCAGTGCAGTGATCCCAGCTTGATGACCTCTTGAAGTCCCTTGAAGCCCTACATTTCTGATTCGTGGATTTACCTGTTTGGATTAGGCTAATGGACTGTGGACACTACTTCTAATGATGACCATTGTTTCCTTGTGCTCCCTCTGCTCTCTGTGGCTATGTCTACACTCATGCAATTAGACCGACTTTGCTAAGTCGAATTAACAAGTGGACTTTAAATCAATCTTGTTAATTCGACTTAGCGCATCTACACTGTAAATTTAGGTCGACTTAAAGTTGACCTTGCTAAATCAACTTAGAGCATCTACACTAGATGCTTAAGTCGACTGTCAGGGGTTAGGTTGACCTAGGAATGGTGTAAGGTGGGGAGTGTGGCATGTGTCACCCGAGAGGTGCCCCCCTTCTCCAGCCACTCCTTTAAAAGAGGAAGGGAGATCAGCACCTTCCCCATTGTGCCTGGCTACATGGAGGCTGATCAGGTCATGGACAGGAGCAGGAGCAGGATGCAGGAGCGGGGTGGGCAAGGTTGTATTCTGCCCTGTGGGTGGGCATACCAGGCTCCTGCTGTGCCAGGAACCCTGGGAGGGAGGTCAGTGGGAGAGGTTTGGAGGCCATTTAAATTGATTTAGGGCTAATCCATGTCTACACTGGCTTAATTCGATTTAATAAAGTTGAATTAAGCGTTAGTTCAAAGTAAAACGAGGTTTTACTAATTCAAACTAACTTTTCCTTAATTCGACTTAAGGAGCACCTTAAGTCGAATTAAGGAAAGTCCAGTGTAGACGCAGAGTAAATTAAGTCATTTTAAGCCTGCTTAAATTGACTTAATTTACAAGTGTAGACGCACCCTGCCTGTGTAAGTTTCCCATCTTCAAAGTGTCTGATGAAGTGGGATTTTCTCCCATGAAAGCTCATGCGATAAATACATTTGTTAGGCTGTGTCTACACTGGTAAATTAAGTCGACTTAAGCTTGGTTTAAGTCGACTTAATGTGCCCGGAATCTACACTACACTTTGCTTACGTCGACTTAAGCAGCTTGCTTAAGTCGACTTAAGGAAAATAAAGTCGACTTAATGAAAATTAAGTCGACTTTATTAAACCACCTTTCTACTCGACCTAAGGCTTAATTCAACTTTCTAAAGTCGAATTAAGCCAGTGTAGCCCTGGGGTAGCCCTAAATCGACTTAGGGCTATCCCAGGACTACACCAATGCCCTCCCTGCCGGGGGGGCACAGGAGGAGCCTGGCATGCCCCCCAAAGGGCAGGGCATGTGGGCACAATGTGACACTATCTGGATTTAGGGAAGCATTTATGATATTATTTTCTATGGATATCTCATAAATGCTATAATACATAGGAACTATATAATCATTCCCAGCAAATGACTACCTTTCTATTGACACCAAACATGACATAGTTCCTATGGATTATAGCATTTATGAGATATCCATAGAAAATAATAGCATAAATGCTTCCCTAAATCCAGACAGTGTCACACACAGGGCTCAGCCCTGCCAGGGTCCCTGTCCCCCTTTGCCCCATTGTACACAGAGGGTGCTCCCCCCCCCCCCGCCGCCACTGTGGACCTGCCCAAGGTCCCCCTAGCCCCACAAAGTCGACCTAGAGCATCCAGTGTGGACGCTCTAGGTCGACTTTGTAAGTTCCCTTTTAAGTCGACTTTAATTTTAAGTGTAGACACACTAAGTTAAAGTCGACTTAAAAGTGCAAGTGTAGACATAGCCTTGGTCTTTAGAAGTGCCACAGGACTCCTTGTTTGTTTTGTATCCACTTGTTATCTCTTCTCTTGAATTTAGATTGTAATCTTAGATTGTAAGATCTTTTTTGTTCTGTTAATACAGCACCTAATACAATGGGGAATGGGTCTATGTCCAAGGCTCCATCATTACTGCAATACAAATGAATAATATCAATAATAAATATGTATTTATTTCCCATATATAAACAATAAAAATTCTCATTTACAGGCTCTGATCACCCTGACAATTGTTTAAAATTAAAAATTCAGTTTTTATTACCTCACCTCTCGTGCAACTGCTCACTTATAAGTAGTATCACCACCATTCATCTTTAAATCTTTCTGTTGTTCTCCAAAGGCCAGGTGAAACAATGAATAATGCAGCATGTCCTAAAACTGAATAAATCCAGGCTATTTTGGATTGGGCAGGAAGTCATTCCAGAGCATTAGGACCCTTAAGGAAAATGCCCTGACAGCCACTCCCTTGTTGTTATATGAAGGGAGCGCTAACATCAGCAATTCTAATTCCAAAGGGGTAGCCGTGTTAGTCTATATCAGCAATTCTAGTCCTTGTAATTATGGTAGCATATCCTGAAAACAGGGGTAGCTTCTCAGGTAGGCTCATCTTCCATCTTCAAGTGCCTGATAAGGTGGGATTTTCTCCCACAAAAGCTCATGCGATAAAAATAAATTTGTTGGTCTTTAGAAGTGTCACCAGACTCCTTGTTTGTTTGTTTGTTTTATAATCAGTTAGTTTGTTTCGTTTATTTCTTTCCTGACACATTTCAGAATTGTTTCCTTTTTGAAACAATGTTACCAGGTACAGTCGATCACACTGAATGCTGGTTGCACTGGGAAGCCTGGCATGCCTCAAAACATTTTGAATCCTCACCAAAATGTTAATGTAAGATACAGCTATTGGCAGGGAAGTAAATCTGAGCCTCAGTAATGATGTGCTCAGGTTAAACAATTTAGATCAAGGTTTGGAATTCAAACATGCAGAGTTTAGGATGGTTTGACTCTCTAGTCTTGATTTAATCTATGGTAAAGAAAGGACATATTTGCAAATTTTTAATCCAGATCTGAGTATGGATTTCCATCTATCTCATTTTTTTATCTATATGGATCCCATCACAGTAATATCTGAATGCCTAATTTTGGAAGTGCTTAGGTCTGGAGCTTGAGTTTGAAATCATTTACACATTAACAGATCAGTTAATTTCTTCAGCCCCTGGTTATTTAAATGCTAAATCCTGTTTATGTTGATTTTCTCATACCCTTAGTTGTATGAAAAAATATTTAAATACATTAGTCCATAATTTTTTAAATCATAACTGACCTGATTTCTGCTCTCTTTCTTTTAATGAGTAATAATAATAAAAGCAGAATTTAGCTTACTACATGGCCTGGAGTCCTGAGTCCCCTATCTCGGATTATACAGAATAATAGCTAATCTGAGCTTTTTATTTTAAAAAGTTAGCCTCCTAATAAAACCTCACAGAGTTCTTTGGAATTTTTTTTCTTGCTTTCCAAGTAACCACTCCTCCCTAACAGTTTCTCGTTTTCATTCCATCAATAAAGCAGATTTATTAAATAAACCTAATTCATACATTATAACCCATACATGCATTTTAAAAACTAGCAGAAAATAAAATCATGGCAAATTATGTTGTGCACCCAACAATGCAGCACTTAGTTGACCACTTAAAAGAGAAAACCATGAAAATTGGAAAACTGATGAGCTGAGACCAGGAGCTTCCAAAACAAGTTTATTTTTTTATCACAACTGGAATTATTTGAAGCACTTTCTGCTCTCAGTTACTTGCTGGCACAACCTTGGAGCACATAGTAACTTTTACATCTTCATTTAGAAAGAGGCCCTGAATTAATGGGCAAAACCAGCCCTTGTCATGTAATCAGATGTCAAAATCCTGTGGTGAAACTTTTCCCATGCATGTGAGTGCTGAGACCGTTGGCAGAGCAGAGCACAAGAATGTATTCAGACCAGCAGTAGCCTATTTGTAATTGAAACGAATGTGAGTCTTGCCAATTCCACCAGAATCCACTTAGGCATGCTAATAAAAGGAGAAGCATTTTATAGTTTTCATTTAATTCGTCATTTATTCGTGTTCTGGAGAATTATCCCTTTAGGTAGCGAGCTCTTTGGGGCTGTATCTGTGTCTTCCCCTGTATAAGTCTGTGCAGTGCTAAGTACCTTTTGTGTGCTATAGTAATGCCAATAACAAATGAAGAAAAATAAGGAAGACAGGTATATAATACACTCATTAAAAGTGACGGCATTTCTTCTGCAAGTCGTGTTATAGGGGCATCAGACCAGTGGAAAGCAATGCTTCAATTTTGCCACACAGCTATATTAGTAGTTTGTTTCTCATGGAGATATCTGTTTCTTTTACTACTCATTCGCTTCTACTGCCTCTTGTGGAAAAATCCAAGAAAACTGGCTAGAGATTGATAACTTTTCTACAGGATTTTTCAACCAGCCCATAGGAATCTATAGCAAAGATCAAATGTTCCATAAAAATTCAATGCATTGTTTTAGGAACGTTATAGGAAGATGATCTTACTCTATCATCATCTGTAGTTTTCATGAGTAATTTCTATGAAATTAAATTTTATTACATTTCAATAGACTCCGAGTGTTTCACGCCTGTTAAATTCTATAGGACTTAGCCATAAAGACTATAGCTTCACTTACAGGTTAACCCCAGAAAGTAATAAATGTCTGCCTCCTAAACTTGATCTAACGCTGCTGATTAGTAGGCCACTAAAAGGCAGACACACACAGGGGAATAGCCAGCTCCCCTCCCCCATTTTTCCCTTTCTAAATGCACAATGTGTGACCTCTCTGATGTACCCTGCCTCTCTAGCTCAGGGCTAGGAACCTGAGTTCACTGCCAACCCAATCTCTCTGTTCATAGCACAGTGTGCTCCTGCTGCTGCTGCTATTTCACTGGGCAGCAGTCTACCAAGTCTGCTGTGGGAGCAGCAATCTCCTTCTTAATGTGATTTTATTTCCTCTACATCTAAGCAGTTTCTAAGAGAAGTATCTGAAACATTTAACTTACCCCTCTAGAATAAAAAAAACCCAGCTATGTATGGTACAAGCTTTGCTTTCTAAGTGATCCTAAAGCACATTCATGCAATATAGTTTCTTTCTTTCTTTCTTTCTTTCTTTCTTTCTTTCTTTCTTTCTTTCTTCAATCAAGTGCTTACAACATTTCTTAAACACTTCAGTGCTATATAACTGGATGATTGACAGTCTCTGTCCACAAGTTGTTGGGATGCTTCAGGTCAGAATTTAAGTGCTTTGGCAGAATTGTGGAAAGTCGGAACAGATTCTGCCCTTTACGGGCTTGATCCAAAGCCCACTGAAGTCAATGAAACACTCTCATTAGTGGATTTTGAATCACACTGATTATGCTTAGATCTTGTTGGCATAATTGGTATGTCATACTCCTTAACACTCAACACAACAGTCCTTTTAAAATATCTTAACAACTCTGCTTCTGAAATCTCTGTTCAAGGTATTGAAAAGTGACTGGAATTTTGGATGCAATTTGAGACTCATAGACTTTAAAGCCAAACAGGACCATCTTAGGCTATGTCTACACTTGTGAATTTAAGTCGACTTAGTGTGTCCACACTTAAAAATAAAGTCGACTTAAAGGGGAACTTAGAAAGTCGACCTAAAGCGTCCACAATGGGTGCTCTAGGTCGACTTTGTGGGGCTAGGGGGACCTAGGGCAGGTCCACGGGGGCAGGGAGGGCACCCCTTGCCCAATGCCAGGGAGCTCAGCCTTTGCCCCATTGTACCTAGGTACAATGGAGCAAAGGGGATCAGGGACCCTGGCAGGGCATAGGGGCAGGGTGGGAAGGGCTCTGCCCTGCCAGGTGGGGGGGCATGCCAGGCTACCCCTGTGCCCCCCCAGCAGGGAGGGCATTGGTGTAATCCTGGAGTAGCCCTAAGTCAATTTAGGGCTACCCCACAGCTACACTGGCGTAAGTCAACTCTAGGGAGTCGACTTAAGCCTTAGGTCTACTAGAAAGCAGGTTTTATAAAGTCGACTTAATTTTCATTAAGTCGACTTTATTTTCCTTAAGTTGACTTAAGCAAGCTGCTTAAGTTGACTTAAGGAAACTGTAGTGTAGATTCAGGGTAAATTAAATCGATTTAAGCAAGCTTAAGTCGACTTAATTTACCAGTGTAGACGCAGCCTTAGAATCGAGGTGGTAAGTCGATTTAGAGCTACCCCAGGACTACACCAATGCCCTCCCTGCCGGGGGGGGGGCACAGGGGGATCCTGGCATGCCCCCCCACAGGGTCCTGCCCAGCCTTCCCCTATGCCCTGCCAGGGTCCCTGATCCCCTTTGCCCCATTGTACCTATGTTCAATGGGGCAAAGGGTGAGCCCCCTGGCACTGGGCAAGGGGTGCCCCTCCTGACCCTGTGGATCTACCCTAGGTGTGGACGCTCTAGGTCGACTTTGTAAGTTCCCCCCAAAGTCGACTTAAAATTTAGGTGTAGACTCACTAAGTCAACTTAACTAAGTCGACTTAGTTAAAGTCGACCTAAATTTTCAAGTGTAGACATAGCCATAGAAACTGGAAGCAACTATGAGAAGTCACCGAGTCCAGTCACCTGCACTCATAGGAGGACCAAGTACCCTCTTAAACCATCCCTGACAGGTGCTTGTCTAACCTGCTCTTAAAAACTTCAAATGATGGGGATTCCACAACCTGCCTAGGCAACTTATTCCAGTGGTTAATCACCCTGACAGTTAGGATTTTTTTCCTAATGTCCAACCTAAACCTCCCTTGCTGTAATTTAAGCCCATTGCTTCTTGCCTATCATCGATGGTTAAAGAGAACAATTTTTATCCCTCCTCCTTGTAACAACCTTTTAGGTTCTTGACAACTGTTATCATGTCCCCCTCAGTCTCCTTTTTTCCAGACTAAACAAACCCAGCTCTTTCAATGTTCCCACATAAGTCAAGTCTTGATCATCTAGTTGATCTTCTGCACATCTCGTGCTCTGGAGTCTCAGCTGCTCATTCCTATAAAGACATGGTAAAAGAGACCAATTTCAGAAAGTGTTGATCAACCCCTCCCATGGAAATCAGACCCCTGGAAGATGTCTCAGATTGGGCACCCAAAATCACTAAACATTTTAAATATCTTATATCTGTTCTCCTTATGACTGGATGGGTGTGTACTTTCTGCACTCTTTTCATCATTTCATTGTTGGTAGGCTATGTTGTAGCAAAACAGATCTTCTTTTCACTACTTCGCTCTCCTTCACCAGCTGGCAGAATCTCTAGGGCCATGATGGAGCCTTCTGTTGCCTTAAAAATCTATGCTTATCAATCCGCATTGAAAACTAAAACTGATGTTGCATAAGCAGAGAATACAATGGGCTATCTCTGAATACATCCTTTGTTTCCACTCATGATAGATGACCTTTCATAGCTCACTTGTGGTTTGGCTTTGCTCTACCAATACCATACATAAGTAAATGATGTTTGGCATCCACCCTCATCTGCTGGATTGGTGAGCTCTCTTTTAATTTTTTTTATTTGCTGTCTTCATATTTTCTATTGTACTTAACTAAACACATTTAGTGCACTAGAATATGAATATTTTCATCTGCTTTGCAAAAATAATATATAAAAAAATCTCCCAAAACATCAACATGGTTTTTGGAAAATGGGGATAAAAGGTGAAGGTGCAACTTTTAGAAAAGAAAGCATTAGGAGAACATGGGCTTCATTCTGTTTGTTTTGGACTAGATTGCAGAGTTTCCAGGACCATTTAATAAGGGATAACATGTATTTAGGCTGCCCAGGAGTGGACCAGGGTCAAAAATGTCACTCAGATAATCATAATTCATAATACTGCAAGTGGGGAGTAAACTGTGCTAGTTCTTTATCTGCTACAGCTTGCATTCCTCCTCCACACCAGCTCGGCTGTATTAGCCAGTGACTTGGCTCCATCCATTCCTCCCATCATTCCATTCTGAACCCACCTGTGCTGTTATTTTTATCACACATAAATCAGCAATGTGGGAAGCCCGCAAAGGGGCTATTTAGTCTGCAGAAGAGAAGAGGGAGGGGGGATTTGATAGCAACCCTCAACTACCTGAAGAGGGAGTGAGGGAGGATAGAGTTAGGCTGTTCTCAGTGGTGGAAGATGACAGAACAAGGAGCAGTGGCCTCATGTTGCAGTAGGGGACGTCTAGGATGGCTATTAAGAAAAACTTTTTTATTAGGAGGGTGGAATGGGTTACCTTGGGTGGTGGTGAAATCTCCACCCTTAGAGATTTTCAAGGCCTGACTCGACAAAGTCCTGGCAGGGACGATTTATTTGGGATTGGACTAAATGACCTCTTGAAATCGTTTCCATCCCTAATCTTCTGTGATTTATAGGTGTGTAAAGTGGATCACAATACCTTCCTATGTAGCAGAGAAAAAAAATCACACTATTGAAAGAATTACTGTGTGAAGTTTTATGGTCTGTGTTTATGAAAGAAATCAAATTGGAGCATCACAAACTTAAAATTTTCTGGCATAAAAATTTATCAACTTTCCAAATCTGTGCAAACAGCAAATAATTTACCATTCTCAAATTAAAATAGTAATCACAGTTTCTTTCCTCTCATTGTGAAGTGTTAGATATAGTGTATACTTTTCATTTAGTATTGCTGCATGAACAAAACTCACAGCAGAATGTGTCAATTATGATTAGTTTCTGCAAGTGGATTTAAAGTCCATTGATTTTCTGTATTTGTCAGGAAAAGTGAAAATGCACACATGTATATGCGCATACACACAGTTGTTACATTGGGTCTGTGTTTGCACCATTGGGTTCTCTGTCCCAATTGCCACTGTCTGAATTGGCCACAAGCCATTTCTGCTCCATTGCAACAGAAGTGAGATTTGTAATAGTTACACTGGCAACAAATATTTGTTTCACTTTGAACTGTGACATTGCAACTCAAAACAGAAGTATCTGGGGGTCAAACTGAACCTGAATAATTTAGTCAAATAACCTTTACTCTTTCTTAAATATTAAAAGCAATGTTTATTTCAAAAAGCCCAGAGTTTCCCTGTTACACAGTTTTTCATAAAGCCAAGTTTCCCAGTGGATGCGTAAATCATGTGCTTTACATCTTGTCATATCATATAACATTTTGAATTTGACTTAACCTGGTGTGATATGTCACAATCCTGCAGTATGTGTGCCCCAGGGAACTTTAAATCAGTTTGCTGAAAAACACAATTAAAGAATTCACAGTGGGTAGGGTTTTCTATCTATCTATCTATCTATCTATCTATCTATCTATCTATCTATCT
>ML685803.1:1327631-1472662 GCA_007922175.1 Pelusios castaneus
TGTAATTCCTGGCTAAAAGTGCCTTGACGTAAGCCAACTGCTTTGCCAGAAATATGGTTTTACTTATTGAAGGTTCTATTACTCCTTATTTGCCAAATCAACAATACAATCCAAAAAGAGGATACATAGCTCAAACCTTTTTATACGCCTAGTGAGACCACACAAAAAATTACATGCACAACAGTCCCTGTCAAACTTTTTATAAAAAATCTGGCCTAATGCAACCAATTTGCTCTACAGTATGTGATCTTTTATGAAACATTAGAATTAGTGATATGTGTACTGTTCTGCAAAAGACACAAACTTCTCCAAACTGAGCAAATTCATATCAAATAGATTAAGCCTGAACCTCACAGGTTTGATTTGCACAGAGCTGAATATGCAATATAATCAGATTGTGCCAGGAGGTGACATTATTTTCATCACATTATTATCTCATTGCAACATGACACCTAAGGGGCTTTATGCTCCAGAGGTCCAATCCAAAGATGGAAAAGGTGAGGAGGGGAGAAAAAGTCCACTTATTTCCTCTCTCCAAAGAGCTTGTCCTCTTCTACCACAAATTCATCCTCAGAATGTAGATTCTAATATGCAACAACTGGACTGCACTAGGATTGGTGGCTGCAAAAGAGAAATTAAATTCTGAACACATGTCCTTTTCCTATAGTGCTAACCATACAGTTCCTATATAGCTTCCCAGGCTTCTTTCTTTAGGGTGAGATCCCTGTCTTCAAGCTCTAAGTGACATATTTTAGCTGCTCAAAAACATTTTAAAAATTATTTCTGTTATTCTTGGCCTGTGTATGAGCAGTTCATTGCAATTATTTCAAGATTTGAAATATGAACCTTTTTGATTGGACACATAGGTCACATGGTGTGTTTCTATGTCCTGATTGGGTATATATAATTCTCTGAATCAGGTTTCCAGTGGAACTGGGCAGAACATTTTTGGGTGAAATGAGAGAGGGATTGACAACTGCATGATCTAGAGGTTGGTGGCTGGGCCCCTGACCTGGAAAGTAGGACAGTTAGGTTATGTCTGCTCAGAAATAAAAAAAACAGATCAGCAAGTCTCAGAGCCCAGATCAGTTGACTTTACTTGCACAACTCAGTCTGTAAGGCCAAAAATAGCTGTGTAGGTGTTTGCTCTTCGGCTAGCGGCAAGGCTCTGAGATCTAGCCTTCTCAAGCCTGGGGCAGCTGACCGTGGCCAGCCACGGCCATGCTGTGGTGGGCCTTTTATTGCAGGGTAGATTTTTTTTTTTTTTCAGTGTAGATGTCCCCTTACATTCATATCCTTATTCTTTCTGATTCAGAGTGATCTGGAATGAAAAACTCTGTTCTGAGTCAGGTAGAGCAGGTACTGGTTCTTGCATATCCCAGGCCTGTGAGAACATGAGAACACACAAACACATCATCTTGAATTAAAAAACCCTCAAATTTTGGTCCATAAAAATGGACATTTTAAGACAGTAACATTTTTTTTTTTGTGGAAATGATTTGTTTTCATTCCAATCTGGAACACAAACTGATTTTTGAAACCTGAAGATGCCACATAATGAAATTGTCTTCTGCTCAGCTATAGTTCCCAGGGCAACAACAGAAAATTAGGAATTCAAAATTCATATCCCATGTGCATTCATCAATAGTGTTTTATAATTTGTCCTTTCCACAGGCATGCCTGCTGGTAAACCAAATGACCAGAGTATTAATGGAAAGTAGGTAAGAAAGGGAATGCAAACCAAAACTAAGCCAATGTGTTTAAATATTTACATCAAAATTTGATAGCAAAGTGTTTGCTCTTTTCTCCCAGCTCTAATTCATTCTCTGAATTAGAGCGGGATGAAAAATTAATTTTTCTGAAAAAAATGTGAAATGCTGAAGATGTTTTCATTTAAAAAAAATCAAAATTGTGTGACATTTTAATTTTTTTTAATGTTCATGAAGTTTGAATAGAATTTTTTAGTGCAAACATCATTGAACCTTTATCAAAAGTCATTGTCCAATAAATGAAAAAAAAACCCAGATAAAAATACTGATAACCTTTTATTAAAAAGTCGGTAACATGCAAAAAATGAAAAATTTGAAAATATTTTCACTTAAAAAGCCCATTTTAATGCTTTGTTTGTTTGTTTGTTTGTTTGTTTGTTTGTTTGTTTGTTTGTTTGAAAACTTCCACCCACTTTCATTCGAAACACTTACATTTTTTGGAAACATGTTAATGAACTTTGAAAATGTCTCAGTGTTAATAATTGTGCACAATAGAAACCTAACTCTTTAAACTATCTGAAGTATATTACAATCAGTTCATAAAGCAATTAAAATGCAGCTACTGCTGGGGTGTTTAATATGGCAGGAAAACATTACTCATTACTTTATGTCAGGAAGTGAAAAACACTATTGTACTGAAGGGACTGTTTGGTGGGTGGGGAATTTCAGGAGGCTGATGTCACTACTACAGCTGCTAACACACCACAAAGATTTTCCATGATTAGCTGTGTGAATCTCAGTATGAATTCACTTCAGCCATGTTCACAACTGTTACTTGCCACAAATATCTTTACCTATCCATTGTGTTATTTCCTATCCTTGTTTTTCTTGCTAAATGAATAACGTGATATACTGTCGCTACTGATTATGGCCTACATGTTGCAAGTGCTTATGTTCGTCTTTAGCTTTATGCATGTGAATAATCTTGTGAGGTCAATGAAAGTACCCTGCGCGTAAAATTAAGCATATGCATGTGTTTAAAAGATATGGGGCTAATTCATTAAATATGAAGCATACATGAGGTCCAGCAAGGCCAAGGTAATATTTCTATAAAAATATTGCTAAAAGGACTACTTAAGAGTTTTAACCTGGCTTCATTGCTATGCCACACATGGCAGGTTGAATTACATGGCATTCCTTTTTCTCAGTCTTCTAAATAACTTCTCACGGTAATACTTGTTGCTGTTAGAAGATGTGGTTAACATTATGTGGGCCCCATGGCATTTTCTTAAAAAAGAGAATCCCTAATCCCTGCTTAATTTTATGAACTGTCAAAATGATTCTAAATATCTCTCCGGTTTGCATTTTCACCTCAGGACAGGAGTCCAGAGGTAAAGATGTGTTGTACAACAGTGGACTTTAGGCAATTTTCATCTTTTAATGCCTGCAGCGTCTGAGGTTGAATTTGTAATAATCACCAGATTATCTCTAAAGGATCTTTCCGTTGTACTTGCAAATGGTTCTGCAGGAAAATGCAAAAGATATAGAGGAAAAATAATTGATTAGAGGCAGGAGATCATTTTGTCACATAATCCCAGAAGGAAAAGGAAACAAATGCTGGAGATTTTTTTTTTTTAAATGACAGGGGAAAGATACTGTAGGAAAGACCGATTCTTGAGATAGTTGCTATGCCAGCTAAGTCAGATGTTGGTCCCAAACCCTTGATTAGAAGTTAGGATGTATTTGAACAAAGTTTTTAAAAAAGTAAGGATTTGAATCTTACTTAGGGCTCAGGGCCAGATCTTCAATTGGTATAAATCACTATAGGGGCAATGAATCATTATGGATAATTATGGGTACATTACAGAGCCAGATTATTGCAGGGGTTTAGGGGCTTAAACCCTGGACCCCAGCCAAAAAGGGCACCCCGGGCTTAAGCCCCTAAAATCCCTGCAATAATCCATCCCTGCCCAACTCAGCGCCAGCAGGGCAGGGGCGGGAGGGGGAAGCCAGAGGCTGGGTTCTTCTCTCCGCCTCAACCCTGGGCTGACTGACACACCCTTGGGGGCAGAGCGGGGCGAGCCAGCCCCTGTTCGCTCCACTCAGGGGCAGGGCCAGCTGGCTTGCAGCTGCAGCAAGTCCACACTGCTCCCCTCCCCCACCCCCCAGCCCACCGACTGGCCAGAGTGGAACCAGGCTCTGGCCCCAGAGCTCCCTCCACCTAATGACAAGGGCCCTCATGGTAGTGGGGGGGAGGAGGGCAGACCAGGGGAGCCCTGTGGTTGGAGGCAGCCCAAGGCCCCTGAGTCATTTAATCTGGCCCTGGTACATTGATTTATACTAAGGATCTGGCTTTGAATTCTTAAGAATTAGATCTATGGATTATAATTCTGGTTAGATTCTGATCCTCATACTAAGTAGCAACTTATTTCATAAACGGCCCTACTTTCTTCAATGGAACCACAAATAGACTAAAGTGGTACTCGCAGTACAGAGTTATATATACAGAATCTGGCCAGGTGTCTCTATGAATTTCATGTAACATTCCTATGAAGAAAAGGCACGCAGTGGTACTGATCTGAATTTGTGTTTTACACCAGTGTAAGTGAAGTGATTTACACTGGTACAAATGAAATCACAATCAGGCCTGGTGTGTTTGTTCATTATTGCAGTTCATTGAATAGTTTATTTTAGCAAATAAGTGAACCCACTTCCATTTATACAGCTGGGATTTAATCTTCATGTCAATCACCCTGAAGTAAATACAGAAGTGTTCTACCAAAATCAGTGGATTTACTCAGGATTTACACCAATAGTGTTGACTAGAATCAAGTAGCTGGGGTGCAGCAGAGCATTCTTTAATAATAAGGAATTGAATCTATCCTTATACTGAGAAAATCCATGCCTCTTCTGATCTTGAAAAATTCTCAGAACGGGCAGAGGTATTTCTGGGTTCTCTGTTAAGATGGAATACAGAGCCTCAGATTGATTTTGAAAACCATGGCCCACTGGAGCAGGATGTATGTGTAAACTGGGAATAATGTGAATGCTGGGCGGATTGGAGATCCTTGTCCTTAGTAGGACAGTGAAAGGAAGGTGTCATGAACTTGTCAGGAGAAGGAGAATTTAGGAGTGTTTCCACAGCAGGGAACTCCACAGTTTGGGCATGTGCCAGCAGCTGGTGGAGAAATAAGGAAAGGGAACATATCATAGAGGACTAACAAGACAAGGACAAGGGACAAGTTAATGTTTCACAATGCTCAATCATGAACGATTAGCAAGTAGAAACCACTATAAGTGCATACTGTAGGAGGATCCCAGGAAGGTAGGGTTTCTCTGAGCAGTGAAGTACTATGCAACCAGATATGAGTATGGCTGGCCTTGAGGAGGCAAACTTAATTTTGGATAAAACTCAGAACCAACTACAGAGACTTCCATAACTAGGAGCTCACCCACAGGATGTCATGGGAAGCCAGAAGGGCAAGCTGCTTAAGTCGACTTAAGGAAAATTAAGTCGACTTTATAAAACCTCATTTTAAGTTCAGTTTTGGCTTAAGTCGACTTTCTAAAGTCAACTTAAACCAGTGTAGACCTGGAGTAGCCCTAAGTGAACTCTAAGTTGACTTAGGGATCTCCAGGACTCCCCCACTGCCCTCCCTGCCAAGGTGGGTGGCACAGGGAGAGCCTGGCATGTCCCCCCACAGGGCAGGGCAGAGCCCTGCCCACCCTGTCCCTATGCCCTGCCAGGGTCCCTGTCCCCCTTTGCCCCATTGTATCCCTGTACAATGGGGCAAAGGCTGAGCCCCCTGGCACTTGGCAAGGGGTGACCCCCTGCCACCGTGGACTGGTCCAAGGTCCCCCTAACCCCTACAAGTAGACCTAGGCATCCAGTGTGGACTGTCTAGGTCAACTTTGTATGGTCCCCCCAAAGTCGACTGAAAATTTAAGTGTTGATATGCTAAGTCGACTTAAATTAACAAGTGTAGACATAGCCTAAGGCTGCGTCTACACTTGTAAATTAAGTCGACTTAAGCAGGCTTATGTCAACTTAATTTACTCTGTGTCTACACTTGAGTTTCCTTAATTCGACTTAAGCAGTTCCTTAAATCGAATTAAGGAAAAGTTAGTTCAAATTAGTAAAATCTCATTTTACTTTGAACTAACCCTTAATTCAAACTAGTTAGTTCTAATTAAGTCAATGTGGCCATATTAGTTCGAACTAACTGCTTAGCTCGAACTAACCGGCACATTGACCTTAATGCAACTGACTAATTTGAACTAAGGAAGTGCCATGCATGGCACTTGCTTAGTTCGAACTAGCATTCTAGTGGGGCCATGCTAGTTCGAATTAAGTGAATTCAAACTAACTAAAATTAGTTCAAATTAGTTAATTCGAACTAACTTTTATAAGTGTAGATATAGCCTATGATTATCTTCCTGCACCACATGACAAACAATGGTCTGTTCTCCTGTATTTGGTTCTTCTGCAATTATGGATGCCTGGATATTCCATCAAACCTCCTCCCTGAGTAGAATATAAAAGCCAAAGACTTATGAAACCAACTGTTAGCTAAAACAGACACAGCCAGCTACAAAGTACATATGTCATAAAGTATGGAAGATCCAGCTCTTAGGCTACATCTACACTTGCAATTTAGTTCTAATTAAGGAAGGTTAATTCGAACTAACTTAAGCCTTGGCCACAGTAGGCTTTCATTAGTTCGAATTAAGGGCTTCCTTAATTTGAACTAATACATTTGATTGCTTAGTTCGAACTAACCCTTAATTTGAAATAGTTAGTTCGAATTAAGTCAATGTGGCCATATTAGTTTTAACTAACCGCTTAGTTTGAACTAATTGGCAGATTGACCTTTATGCAACTAATTCAAACTAAGCAAGTGCCTTGCATGGACATGGCTAGTTCAAATTAGCATTCTAGTGGGGCCATGCTAGTTTGAATTAAGTTAATTCGAGCTAACTAAAATTAGTTCGAATTAGTTCGAATTAACTAATTTGAACTTGCTTCTGTAAGTGTAGATAGCCTTAGTGTGCAGTTTCTGAAGTCTGAGATATCACTTCCACTTCTAAAGAGTTAATGAAATTAACATGAAAGTCAAAAAGTAAACCAGGGTATGGAATGTATGTTTCCATTGTTTTTTGAGGACAAGATAGAAAATGGGGGAAATTGCCATTGGGAAGAAATATGAGCAAAATATATATCTATAGCTAGAGATATGGAGACATTAGGTAGTCATCAAATATTGATAGTGCATTGAAAATATAAGACTGAGGTAGAGTGTTCCATTTGTTTGTTTTGTTTGTCCAATGTGTTAAGTAGAATAACTTATGAGAAATGTTGGCATTCATCCCTTATTCTCCTTTTGTTAACAGGTTAGCACTCGACCAATTCACATATCCAGGGCTTTATGTATTATTAATCAAAAGAGTTAAAAAGTCAATCCAATCTAGTTATATACAGTAGTTCTTGTGGTTTTCAAACCTTTAAATAATTAATGGTGTCATCACTTTCCCAGTGGATGTCAGGCAGTAGAATGTCTGGAATCAGAATCCCACTGGGAAAAAAAAGCAACATAGTCAAAAAACCTAGTAATTTTTTTTTTTAATAACAGCAACTCCAGCCTATTGTATCATCACTATCAGTCTCTAGAGAGATCATTTCAGAATATAAAAGAGAAGTTTCTTGTATAAAAGTCCTTATGGGATCAAACAACCCTGGCAAATCTATATCTATGCAGCATATCGAGCTCACTAGGTGTGCATACCCATGTGCATCTATATTTAATAAATTTATCCCCAGATCTCTATTCGCTTATCTATATATAACTCCCTATAGTGTTTCATATTCAAAATTTTCATAATCTTCAAAGTTCTCTTTAGAGAATCACAAATAATTATAGGGTTTTTTTTATTTTTTGAAAAATAGTTACCAGCACGGTTGAGATGGGTATTTGATACAACTTTCCATTTTCCAGTAATTATTTGCTCTATGATTCTTTGAGGCTATAATTTCCCATAGTTGATCATCTCCACTTTAGACTGATTTTTTGAGAAAAGTGAACAAAACCTAATCAGATATTTTGATTGGAGACTATTTTGGAAGATGCAGATGGAGTGTGAGAGGCAAAATATTTCTTATGAGGTTTTTAAAAATATTTTTGTATTTTATATTTTAAAAATATATTCCAGTGTCTCATAAAACATGTTTGTTTGTTTCAAAGTCATCCCTGAAGATGTTACTTTAAATTTAAACATATGTTAAGAAATAAATTACATTATTTTATGTGACAGAATATCATATTAATATACCAGCTCTTCAAGTGAGGGACATGATTTTCCATATTAAGTAAGACAAACAAGGAGTCCTGTGGCACTTTTAAAGACTAACAAATTTATTTATCGCATGAGCTTTTGTTGGAGAAGATAAAGCATCTGATGAAGTGGGATTTTCTCCCACAAAAGCTCATGCAATAAATAAATGTATTAGTTTTTAAAAATGCCACAGGACTCCTTGTTTCTTTTGCTGAACTAGACTAACACGGCTACTCCTTTGGAACATATTGAGTAAAGTATTCTGATATAATTAACTTAACATCTAAGACCATTTAGATGTTATCTCAAACCAGATAACCACTATTTCTTTCCCATTTACCACAAAACTTGAAGGAGCCTATTATATCTGACAGGTCTCTATAGTAATTCTCTAAAGTCTACATATTCAAGTTTTTTTTTTTATCCTATCTTGCTTTGTACTGAGGAATACACTGCAATCCTGTGCACAACCCCTTCCTATTGGCTAAACGTACACACCTAAGAAACAAACCTGAGAATCTCAAGAGGTGACAATGTTTTCTCATAATCTCTTGATAAGGCTATGATTCTTCTCTAGGCAGGCTTCATTAGTCTAATTTCCACACTCAAATACCTCAGGCAAGTCCACAGCCCTCCCAGCTGCACCCCAAACTCCTGAAGTGTTTCACTTATGACATGATGCCCTTTCAAGTACAGATCTATCCTATGTGCATTTGACCATGCAGTCTGAGTGCCAACTTGCCAATATTCTGCTGGAGTTTCAGTATTATTCACTGTTGTTTTAGAGCACTCTGCCTTAAATGTGGTTGGGGGAAGGCGGTTTGGTAGCTGAGTAGTGATGACCTTTCACTTGAGTGGGCCCTTTTTTTTCCCTTTGAAAACAAAATCAGGGAAACTATATGACACAGACTATAATATTGCAAGAAAAAATGTGAAGAATTTAAGTGCACAGGAGTCAGGAAATTCCCAGAGTGGCATTGCAAATATTGAATTAAATTCTTCTCTAAGGTACATTGGTGTACCTTTTTCTTAGATCCTAAGAAAAGTGTGTAAAAAGTAAGATTAGCTATAGAAATACACAAACCATTAAGTTGACCCACTAGCACTGCTAAGCTGGGGCAGGGCCCCAGCCTTTCACAATGAGTATTTCCATCCAACTTCTGCGCCCATTCACAAAAATAATAATTCTGCTCGTTGAGTTCCCTAGGTGCCAGGTTCCACCAGATACACCAGAAACTTCCACAGCAACCAGAAGAGCTGGCTCAGTGAGGGGTTGGGGTTGGCCATGATAAACCTGCTTGAAAAAATGGTGGCACTACATTGTTGCTCTCACTGGTATCATGTCTTTTCTAGGAGCAATGTCTCCAGAAGCTCCTGCTAAAGACAAAAGACCAGATTTTCACCCTGTGGGCTCTGGCTATTGACTGCTACCAGAAATTCTCCTGTTGGTGATGGGCAATGAGGCTAAAGCAGCCTGCTTTTATTTACTCCAGGGACTGGGCTGATCCCTGGACAGCCCCAAATTTCAGGGTCTCACTCCCAAAGGAGGTGTAAATACACCTTTGCTTTACTCTCTCTGGCTATGTCTACACTTGAAAAGTTAAGTTGACTTTATTAAATCGTCTTAACAAGGTCGACTTTAAATCGACTTAAAGTCAACCTTGTTAAATTGACTTAACAAAGTGGCTACACTTTAAGTTGATCTTGTTAAGTCGACTTAACAGCAGAGATAGCCATTATACTGGCTTTAAGTCGACTTAATAAAGTCAATTTAGTGCTAATCCCCATCTACACTGGCCTTAAGTTGACTCAAGGAGTCAATTTAAGGCTTAAGTCGACCTAAAGAGGTGGCGTTATTAAGTCAATTTAAGCTTTCCTTAAATCGACTTAAGGAAATGCTTGAGTTGACTTAATAAAAACCCAGTGTAGACGTGGTTTGTTTAGGTCGACTTAAGCATCCTTAAATGGACCTAAGATGCCAGTGTAGATGTACCCTCTGTGTCTATGCCAAGAACAGCCCAGCCAAATCAGATATGGGCCAAAATTTATGGAAAGCAAGTGACTGTGTTTTTTGTCAGAAGCATTCATCTTTGATTTTTTTACCAAAATAATTTTTTTACCAAAGTATTTTACAAACTCAGTGTTCCTCACTGTATTAGAATAATATGTAAACATTTCTATAGCACCTTCACTCTGTAGAGGTCAAACATTTATGACATGTATGTATCCACCAATTGCCATTCGCTTTTGAAAAACAGACACATTGCAAAGGAACAGCAAAAGTGATTTTAAGATTTTATTATTAATAAATGACCAAAATATATTTTATTTATAAAGCAAATCAAAGGGGGAAAAACAGAAAGTTAAGAGCAAAGCAATATTTTGGACAATTCACAAGGTCTGGCAGCTGAGGGCCAAACAATAAGCAATTTGAGAAAGAGACAATAGACATATTCTTTCTAGCTAGCCGGCTGGCAGGGAGAGCTACACATTGTACTGCTGACTGGGAGACCTGGGATTAGGGAGTAACTAAGGTTCCCAGGCTTGGCACCAATGGAAACAGAGTTTATGTATTTAGTCTTTGAACAGAAGACGAGGTCACAGTTCAGTACCATTTGAGAGCTGATCTACTGAACAGAGCTAGTTCTGGCTCCAGAGGATAGATGTTCATCTGCCCATCTGGTCAAAGGTGAAGTGTCCTAATAATGCCTCCAGCAAGGTAGAAAAGATAAAAAGCTTGCAAAGAAAGCAGAGGTGGGGGAAGTGCACTCTTTTAAGTGATATCTTAGGCTTCACTGAAAAAGGACAGTCATAATGAAAAGCTACTTCCTGAAGACAGCACAGTGGGCTCGAATCAAGCAAAGCAAAGTGCCCCCAAAATATATATCAAACCACCCCCATTTTAAAATGTATTTGTTTATATAAAGCTACAGAATCAAATCAGATCTACTGCAATCACAAACACAAAAGAAGCGAGAGAAAGAGAGAGGCTGCTTTTTACTGCACTGTTCCTAACCTTTCAGAAAACTCAGAAATTTTAAAATACTCCATTTCAAGAAGAGTAGGATAAAAGTCAATGTATTACACAGTTATCAATCAAAAGCTCAGAATTGCTGGTTCAGGGAAATAAAAGAGCCTTTGAATTAACATTACACTTGAAATCCGGTGGAATGACCACAAATTGTTATTGTCTGATAGTCATTTTGTGTATTCTATGAAATGAATTGATGGTCTTTTTGGAGAGGGAATCTCTGAGAGCACATCCACACTGGAGTTCATGAAAGACATCACAACTATGGTGAGAATTGCTCACCAAAATATTTTCACAAATAAATTCAGCAATATTTTTGTGAACATTTTCTCTGTGTTCCAACCAACTTTAATTGTGATATTTTTTCTGGTAATCTCAGATGACAGGTTAATGATTTACAACCTGCCCCCCCCCCCAGTGAAGAGCTAACACACATACACATATATACGTTGTGACTATTTATCGAGTACCTTTGCTGCCACCGTCCAATATGTACTCATTGTCTCGTTTCGACTTAGCGTTAAAGGTTTTCTAGTCTTTTGTCCCCAGGAACTGGTAACCTGCAGATACAATCTAGCATGTGGTAAGTATTATGTAGCATCACTTCAAGAAGCGGTAGTGAAGTGACTAACATAGCACATGTCAGGCTTAGTGTTAGAGACAGTGACAATTAAATATCTTATTTATTATTCAAAGAACAAATACTATCTAACATTGAACTGCAAACATTAAAGAAATGCTAGGGCTGATGACATCATCAGCCATGATACCACGAAAGGGCACAGAGCCTCTGGGGGAGGTTGAAGAGTGGATCTTGAGAGAAAAAAACATCTGGGAATGTGACAGGGAACAAGGAGCAGAGGATTAGATAGAAGTTCTGACTAGACTTGCCAAGAGAAGAGGGTTACCTTAAGCAGGGTTAATAAAGCTCTGAGGAGGAAACCTGAAGAAGCTGAAGGGAGCTCAGCTTGGTGTTCTGAGAAGCTTCCCCCTAAGAAAAATTTATATATACACAAACAGTTAACTTTACCTCTGTAAGTCAGTCTTGAGTGTCTTAATTATTTTACACACACACACACACACACACACACACACACACACGTTGTTCCATGATCAGCATCTGATCTCATGTCCCAGCACAAATGCTTGATGCTGAGTTACTTTGGGAGTTCCTTGTTTTCTATGAGGAACCTCATAGATTGTGAATTTTGATTGAAGAAACATGAAATGTAAACACCAGGAATCATTATACCATGTGACCAACCATTATGAAGTTTAAATTACCAAATGAACAGTTTGTGATCAATCTGTAGAATAAAACAAACAAACCCAAAAGTTCACAATCCCTCCATCGCATAACTGCAGAATGGAACAACAAATATGACTAAGATGTCTGCTTGTGAAGCTCCATTAGAAGCTCCATTAGAAGCTAAATTAATCTACCTCTGGAGGATGTAAGGTGAGTCAGGGTAGCAGAATCTGGCCTCGGTTGAATTATTTGTTGAGGACATTCAGTCCAACTCTGCCTGTTCTGTGTATAAGCAGAGAATCTCAGAGATGCTCATTAGGCACTTTTCTCAAGCAATAGAAATATAGAAAGTTTAAAAAGCCAACATTAAAAAATAGCACATGCAGACTCTATATCCACTTGGGCCTTTAATTTTACTTTAATCACTGGAGTTTGTGGAGTAGGTATTTTTTTCTAGTCAGACAAAAGTAATATCTATTTCTAACATGTGAAAACAGGGTAGTCAGACTGGAAGGCTATTAAAATTTGTTATGAAACTTTATACCTATTGGCTTGTGATTCCAGTTCAAAATGGGACACAGCATTGATTCTTCAGTTCTCTTGCTTTTGTTGCTTAATCAGGCCCCAAGGCCTCCGCTGAAGAGAAAGGGAACACATTAGAAAGGGGTAACCAGGCCATCAGATATCCCCTGAGCAGACAAACATGGTAGTGAGAGGTAGGCACATGTTAGCACCAATGACGCTGCCTGGGAACGTTTGGAAATATGATTGTGAGGGGATGAATCCTCACATTTTGAGATAATTCTGATAATGTCATAGAGCTGTATTATTCCCTTCTCAAACCTGTATGGCCAAGAAGGAAAGGAGGAGGAAGTAAGGAATCTTCCCCACCTTGTACGAGACATAAACACTCCTTATGCTTGGAGAAGAGTCAAGGTTGCCACCCAGTTGCTTCTCATGGGAACAACTGGACAAGGTGTGCAGTGCCACACAGGGAGGGATTCACCACCAAAAGCTTGTAGCAAATTGTTTTTGAGCCCCAGCACTTTCTAAGCACAATGACTCTGTTATCTCTTATTTCAAGTCCTAATGGTACAGATTACCTTTTGGGGTTGTAAGTGCTTTAGGACAGGTACCATGTTCTCTTCTGTGTTTATACAGCATCTGGCACAATGTGGGGGAAGATTTCAACTGGGGCCTCTAAGTAGTACTGTAGCAGAAATTTTAAATAATATTTATAAGATCTGATTGAGCATCCATCTGACCTGTGGGGTATTAATCTAGATCCCCACACCCCAGATTCTACCAGAAGTAATGGGTGAATTGCCAAGGAATCTCAAAATAACTTTGAAATTCCAAAAGGCCATTCAGACCCCTGAGTTTAGCAAATAAACAGATCATCTGCATGTGAAATTCTTAATTTCAACTGATTTAACAGTAACTATCTGCAAACAGTTCAGAGAGGGTTTTTTTCCCCCTTTCCTTTTTGGTCTTGTTGTGGCTTTCATCTTCACTATGATTCTGCCTCCCTCAAGAGTCAGCTCTCACACATCTCTTCCCATTTACATCTAGATGCATCTGTCCTGTGACTTCTATCACCTGTGTGTGTGCCTGGTACAGGCCCTGCACTCCTTCCCTCCCTCTTTCTCTGTCTCATTCTCAGACCACAGGGGCCGCAAGGCTGGTCTCCGATCACCACTTTCTCAGTGTGGCACTTCCTCCTGCACATTGCTCTCGCATGTTGTTTATCTCTCGGAAGGATTGTAACTATAGATAGCATCAATAGAACTGTATCTGTCTAGGAGCAGATGTCTACCTCTGCCGCATCATCTTAATTGCCCTGCTGTGGCTCACCTACCAGAAATCTTTTTTTTTTCTTCCAATTTTGCAGATGATTAGTTGAAAAACAGCAGGACTGAGCTTGTAGGCATAGGCTCATCTGGGAGCATTTAAATTTGCAAGGAAAGAGATTCCTTTCAGTCCCTAACCAACTGGACAGTGCTGTCTAAGGTCTTTGTGATATGATCTCAGATCTCCATTTTGTAATGAATTAGGAAAACACTATGGGAAGAGAAAACCTGAGAGGTAAAAATGATCAACAAATTACTAGCCCCGAAGCAGGGCATACGAACTGGATTTGAGTGGGAAGCAAACCCAGTGAATGGTGTTATTCATGCTATACTATATTTAAGAAACCACTATATTTCTCTGTTTAGGGTGTTTATAGTTTGGCCATAGAAACTCAATTACCAGCCAAAAATGAGACAGTCCCTTCAGAGGAAGAAATATCTTTTTATATATATGCAATTTGAAAGAACTCAGTTTGGCTATTGTAAAAATAAAGGGGTCAGATTCTCTTCCTCAGGCACTCTGGATTTATACCCATCAAGACACAAAGGCTATGTCTACACTTAAAAAGTTAAGTCGACTCTGTTAAGTTGATTTAACTTTTCAAGTGTAGACAGGGCCTTCGCTCCCTGCTGAAAAGGAAGCCGTGGTCCCTTCTGAGAAAGGACCCACGGCTTCTTTCTCGCTGGGACCCACGGCTCCTTTCTCTCCAGGTCCCGGCAAGAAGGGAGCCGCACTCCTTTCGGGGAGTGGGGATCCTTTCTTGCCGAGACCTGGAAGAGAAGGGAACCTCTGGGGATCTCCTGTCTGTGGAGTGCCGGCGGTGGTCTTCCCCGGCACTCCGCGGACAGGGGATCCCCAGAAGTTCCCCTGTCCACGGAGTGCCGGGGAAGACAGTGGCTGTTGGCTCCTGGGACAGGGGAGCCTCGGGGAAGAGGAATTAAGTGGAATTAAGGAATTAAGTCGACCTAGGGTATTCACACTATGTTGGCTCAACTTAATAAGATCGACTTAGACCTCAAGTTAACCTAACAGGCGGTAGTTATTAAGTTGACTTAAGGATGCCCTTAAATCAACTGAATGAAAGCCCGGTGTGGACATGGAGTAATTTAGGTCGACTTAAGCATTCTTAAGTTGACCTAAGTTGCTAGTGTAGACATAGCCAATGATGCTATTATGGATTTGCACCAGTTAAGAGTAGCATTTAGCCTGTAAATAAAAAAATGAAAGCTCACAAGTGATTTATCTTTATTCTGTTATAATTACTTTCTGTATTTTGCAGGAGGGCTAAAGAATATATTTCTGACAAGAAGTAATACTTTATGTACTTCACTGTTCCTCTGAGAGGGGGGTGGGGAGGTTCTTGACAAGGATACACACTTCAGTAAACCTGGACAGAATTTTACATTTGTAAGAAAACACAAAATGAGTTTCACCTGAATTCTTCAAGTTATATTATGAAAAGTGCAAAAAGAAGTACTCTCGAGCTACTTACCTATCTATTTATCAGAGAGATATGTTTACCATTAAATAATGCAAGTTAAACATTTTAACAGGCCCCTTGCTGTCCCCCTCCCACACAGAGGTCAACATTAATAAGTCAACATTAACCAATAGGTACCATATGGTAGTAGATTAGATAATACACTGATTTCTGATCTATAATGGTATAGATCAGCTGCCAAATAATATTCCGGTAGCTTGAGTAAGAACTACATTATTTTCAACTCTTACATGAATTTAGTTTTTCATTTTTAGAAAAAGAGTTTAAATTGGCAGTGGCACTGTCCATGCGGTACCCATTCTGTAGATTAATGGACGGATTTAGTCTGAAGATTCTGTCTATGAAAGATAGGAGTAGTAACTGTTAGCTATGATAGGAATGTCTCATATCCTGCAGTGGGGAAAGGATCAGACCAGCTTGTGGTTGACCCAGCAACTTCCACCAGTATTAAATTCAGCTTGACTGAAAATGAGAATGGTCAGTTACTAAATGTCTATGAACAATCCATTTAATTCTTGGGATCCCCCAGTGGTTGTTACGTTTCCTTTTGTTGCCATTTATATTTCCTTAAATCATCCTAGTATGCCTATTGCAGTGGTCCGAGAACAGAGGGAGATCTTTATTTTGTACTCCATGCACTGCAATACCAGAAGCTTCAAAATGGATTAAATGAAGAGCAGAGCCTCAGGTTTTGAGTTTTCTTGTCTTTTCTAGGTTTGGTTGAACCCGGAAGGTGCAAGTTAAATGCAGTAAGGAAACTTGACTTATTAAAAGTGATATTTTATTACTCAATTGGCCTGCTCCTAGAGTATCTTCTCTACTGAATTTTGTAACAAAATATATGCAGGTTCAAAACAGCTCAAGAAGAGTGAGGTACAATCTTCTTGGGTGCATTGTAAAACGTGTTAACCAAACTCCAGTTCTTGGAATAGACACAAATCTTGGCCATTTATGGTTTAAATACCAAAGCTGCTAATGTACCAGAAAGAAACGAATTTCAGAAAATTGTTTCCATTTATGATTAATTCTGTTTCTTTTAGGTAAGTGTATTCAAAAGTGTTTGAAAATAAAGATTTTTTTTTTTAATGACAGAGTAACATAACAAAAAATTATTGGAAAAAACTGTTTGGGGCAACATGGTCCAGTTAACAGACTTCCCATTGGATTGGGAATCATCAGTCCCTGATCTACTGTGTGTCACTGGGCAAGTTTCTTCCCTTCTCTGTACATCTGTTCCTTCTCTGTAATATGGAGATAATAAGAACAATGCTTGTCTCCTGTTCTTGATTTTTTTCATTCATTAACAACATGAGTTTTGGGGGACAGGAACTCTCCTTTGCTATATGTATAGTGCCTAGCACAGTGGTTCCCAACCTTTTTGGCTCATGGAACACAGATATAATTTTTACAGCCCTGAAGGGCCACCAGCCTCTGCTAGCAGCCCCCCAAAATCAGTTTGCCTCCTTATTCACTGATCTCCTGTCTCCATGGCTGCAGCAGGGAAACCACACACATTCTGCAGCTCTGCGCACTCTATCTGGGTCCCAAGGCAGTGGCTCCCACCCGCAGCCAGGGGGATGGAAGATCAGTGCTCCCCTCCCCTCCCTCTGGCTCCAGCAAAGACCCCAGCCCCTATGGACCTAGGCAGAGTGCATTGTAGTGCTCCCAGCTATAGCCAGGGGGATAGGAGCACTGATCTCTTATCCCTTTGGCTGCAGCAAGGAGCCTGCATTGGTCTTTTAGTCCTGGAGAAAAGTGTTCCACCTGGGTCCTTAAGCAGTAACTTAATTCTGCAACCAGCAAGATGGGAACCAAGGGCCACTTTGAAAGCCCCAGAGGGCCACTTCTGGCCTCTAGAACACAGGTTGGGAACCACTGGCCTAGAAAAACAGGGTCCTGATCTTGGTTAGGTCTCTAGGCCCACTGTAATACAAATAGTAATTGGGGGCTGGAGGGGAAAGAACTAGATGTGACAAAGGGTGTCTAGCCTTTGTAAATTAAGTAAGTCCTGCTTCTCAGTGCTCCTAATTTGGCCAACTAGAAGGCATAGTAGCACCAGGGCCTATCAATGATTACGAAAAATCTGAGGGTGAGACACCCAGCAAAGGAGAAACTCCATAAGAAAAATATCTAGTGAGTAGGGGTTGCCAGAATCAGTCAGGAAAAAGGCATTTGAAACCTGCCTGGTCAGTCAAGAAGGGCAGATGAGATCCTCCAAAGGCCAGAGACCTAGAGGAGATCCCTGAAAGAGCCAGAAAATGTTTCTTGAGTGAAAGCTGAAGTCAGGAGAGCAGCCAGAAGGGTTTACCAAGTGTCCTCTTTAAACCAGAAAATTCAGTTTGAAGTTGTTGAAGATAGGAGAAGCAGCAACAGCGGAACTTTCTTGCTGACTTTAAGCCTGAGAGCTGAAGCTGAGGGACAAAGAGGGTTGAAGGCAGGGGACCATTAGAGGGATTTACCTGTTGACATCTCCATGCTGGAGAACTGAACCCAGGGGAATAGTGAGAGAGCCAGGAAAACTAAGGGATGTTACCCTGGTAAAGAAGATCTCCCAGCAGAGAGACTGAGGAGGTTCCCACTACAAAGAATGGGGTTGGGCTAACTATCCTGGCAGAGGGATAGAAGAGGACTGACAGAGTCCAGATGTGGTGCAGGACACCCATATGCAGTATGTGGGGCATCAAGGGATGAGAAGCTTGGCATTTTAATGACTACTGGCACTGGGTTGACAAATGGACTGTGTATCGCAGGGGTCTGCAACCCAAAAGATAAGAAGAGCCATTTTTGAAAATTCCTTCAATAACAAAGTGTTTTGAGAGCCACAATGGGTGTAGCCTACTGGTGGGAGGTGCAGGGAGGTGAGCCAGGATTTCTGCTGCAGGGTCCCCTTATGCAGGGGGCAAAGCCTGGAGCTTGGCATGGGCTGCCCGTGGGGTCCCTGGTGGCTGGGGGAAGCCCAGAGCCAGGCATGGGCCTCCTGCAGGGTACCCCGGTGGTTGGGGGAGCCCAGAGCCGCAAGGGGGCAGCCAAAGAGCCGCATGTGGCTCCAGAGCCACAGGTTGCAGACCCCTTGTGTTTCGGGACCTCTGTGTTGGGTTATTTGCACAATTCTTTGTAAGAAACCAGCCCCAAAGAGGGGTACTACTGAGGCAAGAGAATCTGTAGTGGACTCCTTGGTTATCTCAGGGGGGAACTGAGACAGGAGCATCAGCCATGCTGTAACCTACCACAAGAGGGAGCTCCACATGGGACCACCTTATGTTGGGTGGGTATAGGTGTGGGGGAGGAAATCTTGAGCGGACTTTAAATCCAGAGTGAATTTAAATTGTTCAGCTTACAATATCCTTAGAATTTAGAGTCACATTTAATCTGTTTATCCAGTAAATAAATAAAATTGGGTACATCAAACATGAATTCTGCTTTCTGTTAAACCTCAGGAACTCCATGGACTTGAATAAGAAATTATGTTCTTGTTTACACAAAGTTAAATCCTCAATAACTTCAATGAGTTCATTAGAGTTGTGCCAAATTTCCAATGATCAAAATCAGTTTTTAGAATTTTCCATAGGGACAGTTTTTGTCCCACTTTTACTTATATCATCTTATTCTGTTTGTGGTCTGACGGAGTTGCAGCAAAGAATGATTTAAACTGAGCCATCAGCATCCAGAACTATTGTATTAGATCAAACATCTGGGAGCATCATCAGTATGTAACATTGCTAGCAATTCATTGAGCTTAATATTATACTTCCAGTGTTCACAAATCATTATGTGAAGAAAGGAGTCTCTCAAAAGGTTCAATCTCTACGTTTAGATGAAACCATAAAAGGCTCAAAACTTGCAAAAGTATACAGAGCCACTCACTTTTTTGCAGCTGCTTTAGTAGTGTCTGAAAGTCATTACCCATCTGAAAGTTGAAATCAGGTGCTGGTCTCAGGTCTAGTTCTCAAGTGTTCCACCACCACAACTGGGAATGGTTGGTCATCTTCACAAACAAAATAAAAAATCAGTGGGCCTAAAAATCAACCTACTTTTTCACTCTTAGGTGCGTCTACACTGGCAAGTTAGGTCAACTTAAGGAAGCTTAAGTCAACTTAAATAAAGCCGAGTCTACACTGAGCTTTTCTTAAGTTGACTTAAGCATTTCCTTAAGTTGACTTAAGGAAAGCTTAAGTCGACTTAATAACACCTCCTTTTAGGTCAACTTAAACCTTAAATCGATTCCTTAAGTCGACTTAAGGCCAATGTAGATGGGGATTAGCGCTAAATTTACTTTATTAAGTCGACTTAAAGCCAATATAACCACTATCTCTGCTATTAAGTTGACTTACCAAAGTTGACTTAAAGTGTAGCCAATTTATTAAGTCGACTTAACAAAGTCGACTTAACTTTGTAAGTGTAGACATAGCCTTAGAGATTAACTTTTCTGTTTGGAGTTGAATCACATGCCATACCTGTGCTGATGCCATGCTACCCTTTTATTGTAGATGAACAAAGGATTTCAGTCTTCAGGATTGTCCATTTGACACTTCTCAGTAGTAGAAAAAATACAGTTTTATTTTTATCTTTAACACCTGGTTGTTTTTTGTAAATAATCTGCTGCGAATAATCTTGGGATCCCCAAATAGTAACATAGTCACAGTTTGTAACTGATGGCCTAGATTAGTATAGTCACTATGGAAGCACATTAGGATTTGGAACACAGTGGCCAAGAATCTACTGGAGTTGGAGATCAAACTACTTGCTCACGTAGCTTCAAACCACTCACCAAGGAAACAGGGAGGAGAGGGACAGTGGTAAAGAGCTGCACCACTACTACCTATGATGTAGTTGTTTTATAGAGAGTGGGATTTCCATTCTGGTTCCTTGCATTAGCAACAAGTCCATCTTATATAATGTTGATGTGCTTATGGTTGTATTAATGAAGATAACCAGATATTAGCATGAGTAGCATTGTTCAAAAAAAACCAAAACAGTCAGTTGAAAAGTATTCTGTCAGAAAAAGCCATCTTCATCAAAATTGAAACTTTTTGCAGGAGAATGTCAATTTTGACAAAATGAAAAAAAATCAAAATAACTAAAAAACAAAATGGAGTGTTTCATTGTGACTTTCCTGTTTTAACATGTATTATATTATCAAAACAAGATATTCTGACATTATTAAAACAAACCCTTTCCTTTCAATAAGGCCATTTCAATATTTCTGAATTTGTATTGTTTTGAATTTATACTCTGTGAAAATTTTGACTTTTTATCACAATTCAGGCCAAAACCAAAATTGAGAATGTCAGAACTTCATGTAGGATGGAGATTTGATGTGCTAACTCATTCAAATTATGTGGTGTTTTGGCTGCACCTATATTTCCTAGTGCAAACCTATAATAGACATATAAGAGACTAGCTCTGCCATTTCTATACCGAGAATTCCTCAACCTCTAGTCTTCCTATTCATTTGGAGATTCATTGCAATATCCACCTATACTTTTGATGGACCATGGGTGCTGACACTGTGGTGCAGTTATAAATATTGGTACGCTATGTACGTCAAGCATGTCAGCGCTCTAATGATTAAAAGCCCCTCAGAGAAGTAAGTAATCCTCACAAAGGATCTTTACAAAATAAGGACAGGGGCATTTAGAATAGTTCCTCCATGTGGTAGAAATGGGAACATCAGGGGTTAGATTTGGGGTTCTGAAGCAGAGCTGTAAAGGTCCCACACAGCAGCAGAGGTACTGGCCAACAACATTACACAGAAATATTTGCTGATGGGCCCGATGGGAGTATCTCGACTTTAGGACGTCATTTGCTTAGCTTACCACTAGCCAAAACAATGACAGCAAGCCGGGACAGGGAAGGAGACTAAGATAGAATAATGGTAAAAAACCAAAATATAATTAATGTAGTTTTCAAATTGGAGAGCATAGATAGTGGTTCACTTAAACCTAAATATGTAATGCAAGCCTAGGAAATCCCTCATAACACTGACTTCTAGAAACTGTAAGGAAAAAAAAAAAGATCATGCTTTAGCCCGGTTATTACTTTACATTGATGATAGGAGGTTAGAATATGAATGCAGTTTGAAAGATAGTACCATTTCTTTGATATATCAAAAAGCACTCTGCAGTAGACTACTACTTTAGTAGGACACTTATAGTCAAAGCTAGTGTTTGAGTATCCTCCTTATGTCATATTACAATGACAGAAGCTCTAGATATATCAATTTAATCTTAGTTCAAAAAATCTCAGTTCTGCTTTAGCAAAGTCAAATGAACTTTTATACTTTTTCAGCTTGAAATTGGACAACAAATAACTTTTATAGTGAAAATGAAATGCAGAATATGGTTAAAAGGGTAATTGTATTCAGAGTTAAAAAATAAAGTGCTTGCTAGTTATTTAGCACCAAAGCTTCCTGAAAGGAAACTATGCTAACAAGAATGAGATTATAAAATTTAAAAAATAGCTTCTCTTCCTAGTAAAAGATACCGAGTCTGTACCTCCTCTTATACTGGTATAAGAGCATTGTCTTCAATGAAGTTATTCCTGATTTTCAAGATGAAAGTGAGAACTGGTCTTGCTTAATGGAGAATAAACTGATTGGTTTGGCATAGAGCACCATATAAAAACACAAATGAATTCTGAGTCAGCTTTTGGATTTTTAAAAGAAATCTGTTTAATATTTTGTGTTAAATAAACAAAATATACATATGCATTCATCTGTAGAATTAAAACATGTAACAGATCTCTAACAAAATACAGTTGTTCCCAGCTGCTGCTTTCACCAAACCATAAAACTAATCCATAGAGGGAGTTCCACTGCTAAATCTTAAAATTTGGCATTCCAGGACTATGAGGTCAAAGGGTTAATAAATGATGTATATACAGTAATCTTATCACCAATAAAATATCTAATAGGCTTGCCTGAGTTATAAAATTTCTCAAACCTAGATATAATCTAATTCAAGAATTAAATTATGTAATTTAATTAACTGCCCTAAATATAAGAAAATTATCTGTCCTAGATATCAAATGTTAGGTGGTTAACACTATCTGCAGGTATATAACTTCTTTCTAGATATTTTAACTACAGAAAAAGAAGCAAGGTTTAAACTCTCCTACCTGCAGAGAATAGCATATTCTGTTACATCCAGTATCGCACTTTCAGACCTTCATTGCTCCATTTTTGCTGTTTGTTCTGATTGGCTGGGAGCCCTCTGCCCAGTTAACAAACTGCCTTTCCAGTTTCCTTTACTTTGAATCATTTGGGATCACATAATAGTGACAGTAACAACAAGAACAACAGTAAAATAACAATCCAAAAACCTGAATAACCTCTCAGTTTTCCTTTCTTGTCATGACTGCAGTAATGAAAATCTGTATAGTATTATGGAAGCAAACTATCCAACTCTTTGGTTTGCTTAAGAAGTAGTTTGTGGTCAGGTACCAAAACAGATGTGTCAAATTACTTGACTTTAATTTCAAGTAATTGGTGAACAGGATTACTCTGGGGCTCAGGGGAATAAAAAACAATACAGTTCATGCTACTGTCCCCCTCCATATAGAATTAACTGGAAACTGCCTTTCCTGGGTATGTTACAGCTGCCCATAACAGTTTGGGATGGCACAAATTTATGTAGAATAAAATCGATCTGACCCTAGATTTTGGAAACCAAAGACAAAGCATCTGAAGTGCTCTCTAGAGGTTTTCGTGCCCATTGTTGTACTCTTCTCCTATTCCTGTGATAATCACCTAAGACTTTGCAGTAATAATTGCTTCCTCTGAATAAGCTAGGTATGCAGAATATTATCAAGATTAAAATAATGATTCACTATTTGGCCTCAGATTGTTGTTGTTTATCTACAAAACAAAACCAAAAAAATCACTTTTTTTAAAACTATGTTGATACAATACTTGGATCTATTATTTCTTATTCAGTTTTGCTGATTTTTGTTGATTTTTTAAAATATATATATGAATATAACAGTTTCCTCTGTATTCATTATATAATTATATCATGGCAAAGGGCATTATGATAAGGAGTATATAGGTTAGTATTTTTTCCAGTAGACGGTCTGAGAATTTCTCTCTTTCATACATAAACTAGCTGGACTTTTTTCCTGCGAAACACACAGGGCCTGAATTCCCTTGTATTTATACTAGTATAACTCCTTTGATTTCGGTCTCCTTTTCTCATGAGCTTTCCAGCCCAGTTTCTCAGAATCAAGACATCTTCCTAGTTCAAATGAAATTGGGATCAGTTTATCTGAGTGAAAATGGATTGCTGCAGCCTTGGCTATTGTTGGTTAGAAATCCAGTATATTCCTTTCAACTCTTGTTTAACGCTAATTGCTAACATGATAACTTCTGAAGAGTTTAGTGACATTGCTCTATTTTCCCTTGCTTCTTTGACCACTGAAGCTGACTGGGTTCTGCTGCACTTAAACCAAACTGAACATCCGCTAGGCCACCTGGTATGTAAAACACCTTAAGGGACTTGTGAAACAGTTTGGTGACCACAAACCAAACCACCGGTTACCCAGAGTCTCAGTCAGACACACGTGCAGAAGCAGCAAAAGGGAGAGAGGGAGGAAATGATGACCGTGCACTTTTAAAAGTCACCCACGTAGACAGGTGAGTTATCTCTCTTAACTCAGGTTTTTAAACTTTGACCACCAAGCAGACTAGCTCCAAACCCTCAAACTGAAAAGTTTGAGAAACAAGATAAAGACATCAGCATGGAGTCATGCTGTGGAGTATTGTGTGGTTGTGCCATAAAATAAAAATTGAATTTGAATTCTTACAATACAGGAGATGAAATATATTATTCCATTGATTTCTACATCACTTCCAGTCATAATGAACAGTGGGCAGCCCAGGCACACTTGCCAAACAACGAAGATGGCTTGCATGATGAAGTGAAAAAAGAAAGTGAAGTGATAAAAAGAAAAAGAAAATATAAGTTTTCTCACTATCTGGTATCAGAGGACATTGCTGCTTTGACAATTCACCAAATTTTGTTTACAACAGGCTGTCTTGTACCGCCTGCCTTGTCTGTTCATCCTGTGCTGTAAGGATTTGTACTCTGCCTTCATTTTCTTTGATAATGGATCTATAATTTAATTCTCCTCCTGTTTTACTCTCTGTTTTACAAACATTCTCTTATTTTTAAGTTCAATTAAAAATTCAAAATAATAATAAAAATATTTATAGATCTTAAAAACCCCAAAATGTCAGAACAAAAAATTTTGGGGTGAGGGGTGGTTTTTTCAAAAAAAAAAAAATCAACACTTGGGAAATTTGGACCCACTCTAATAACAGCAATCGGATCAGTGGCAGAAGATCTCCAGGCCACCTCCTTGATGTAGCAGTGGAACTCAAGAGTGTCTCAGTAGTCTCACTTAAAAGTTCAGAATGGAAATTAAGTAATGCATAGTACCCTGTTAAGATACTACTCTGGGTTGAAAGCAAACCATCTGTCCTTAGAGCTATGTTTTCCAAACATATATGACGCTAGGTTGCCTTCTCTTTAGGATGGTACCACTCATGCTCTTATGTAGGTGTTCCAAGGGGTAGCTGTGTTAGTCTAGTTCAGCAAAACAAACAAGGAGTCCTGTGGAATCTTTAAAGACTAACAGACAGTAAATAAATAAATAATTTGTTAGTCTTTAAAAGTGCCACAGGTCTCCTTGTCTGTATAGGAGTGATCTTCTAGAGAGGCCAGAAATGTCCTAAGATTTAATTTCATGTTTGTGAGAGCACACATTAGGATCAAATATGTAAATGATCAGAGCTCTGTTGAAGTCAATGGAGCAATGACATTTTACACCATTTGAGGATTTGGCCCAGGCTTTAAAAGCTTGGCTTTTTTCATGCCTACAGTTTTTCTTATCTGGACCCAAATGTTTTAAGCTTGTCAGCTTGAAAGTTGGCAACTGATTGTCTGCCTTCTTTCAGCAAGCTACTCCTTTTTTTAATGTCTCTTCTTGCCATTTCCGCTCCCTCGCTTCCTGTCTTTGGCACACCTCAGCAGCTTACGTCCACTGTCAAAGGAACTGTTTTTTTACTGTAAAGAAAGCATTTGTCAGAAGTTTTATGCAAGCATTTCAACCAGACAACCTTCACTGCAGAAATGTTGATTTCTGAGTTGCCAAAATGCATCTTCTGAAACTTTATGGTATATTTATTTTGCCTTCTCTCTTTGTGCGCCTGGAGAAAATGAATCTCATTCTAAGGATTTCAAGCTAACTGGTGGAGAGAGAAAGGCTGGGATTTCTTCCTGGCTAAAGTGTTTCCTTTGTACTCTACTATTTTACTTTATTTTATTTTTTAATATTTAAGTCAAAACTCTGCTGTATTGAGAACAAAAACCAGACAAAACAACAAGAAAAAACAGCAATCAGATAAGTTTGTTTATTGGTTTTAAATTCTGATTTGTGTTTTCAGAACAGTACCAATCTAAGCGGAAGATTTTCATCTTGTTATCTTGTTTCTTGGATATACTGAGTCGATATATGGGAAGCTATTGCAGCTCAAAAGTTCTGGTCCATGTCGTCAGGCCCACAGTACAGACAGCACCATGCATTCAAAAGTCATGAGTCCAGGCGCCTCAAAATCATGAGATTTATTCTTTACTTATTCTTTTATTTTCATTTGGTTTCCGACCTTTCAGGGCACAATCAGATCATGTTTACAAGCCTTGATTCACAACAATGGGGGCTATAAGCTTTTTATTTCAAAATGAAAGCTGAGATTCTCATGTAATCACTTAACTCCAGAAGCTGGGGCTTCTAGGACAAAAAGCAGACAGTTGTCATCACGGTGTCCCTAGTTAAAGGAAACCTTTCATTATTCCCTCAAACTCAACAATAAAGTAAACAGCAAGCAGGTTTATAGGATACATTCATTTGTCCACTAGAAACCAAATATTCTTTCTTTGCAGTCCAACCCTTTCAACTCACATGTATACAGAGAAAATACTGGAAATACCTCAGAACCCACTGCAGCTAAGCTTCATAATTTAGCCCCAGCTACGTCCTCTGTTGCCATCAGACCCTGGCCATTCTGACTTCATGTGCCACCTCTGCTCTTTTCCTTGCTTCATTCCTGGAGAGGATTGTGGTGCTATTTTAGCTTGTGGAAACTACAGAGAAGGACATAACAGGAACTTAAAGTGGAATGGCCAACTCACAACTAAGCAAAGTCTTTATTGGACATTTTTCCTGGCTCCCTGTTGAATTCTTGGTCAGAGTCCAGGTTTTGATCCGTGACACTCACCTGCTTTCCACCTCCTGCCTTCCACACTGCTCATTTCTATGGGTGATAACAATGTAGAGAGCACTCATGTAAATGGGGTGTGGGTGGCTGCATTTTAACCACTGTGTCATCTGGAGCTGCTCTGAACAGGGTTATATGATATGTGCTAAGAGCTCACTACCATGTCTACATTACTGTTCCCATGCTTTCCGCATTGGCAGAGCTACATTAATAGTAGTAAAACAACAGAGTCCTGTGGCACTTTTAAAGACCAACAGATTTATTTATCGCATGAGCTTTTGTGGGAGAAAATCCCACTTTGTCAGACACTTTAAAGATGGGAAACTTACAGAACGGGAGGAAATTAAATGCAGGGGAGTGTATGACATAGGATCAGGTCAGGCTGCAACAGCAAAGCAAAATAGGTGTTAGGATTCAAACACTGGGGAACAGCATACAGAGGAACGTGAGGTCAGATCACCTATGTAACCATGGAAGTGTGCCCTGACCCCTGGAAAGCTAGTTTAGATGCTGTGTCTGTGGACGGAAAATAAATTATCATGAAATAACAATGGCTATGTCTACACTGGTAAGTTAGCTCGAATTAAGGAAGCTTAATTCGAACTAACTAAAGCCATGGCTACACTAGGCTTTAATTAGTTCGAATTAAGGGCTTCCTTAATTCAAACTAATAAATTCGAATATGCTATTCGAACTAAGGGTTAATTTGAACTAGTTAGTTCAAATTAACCAATGTGGCCATGTTAGTTCAAACTAATTGCTTAGTTCAAACTAACCGGTCCATTGAACTCAATGCAATTTGCTAATTCGAACTAAGCAAGTGCCATTCATGGCACTTGCTTAGTTCGAACTAAATTTTGCTAGTTCGAATTAAGTTAATTCGAAATAACTAAAATCAGTTCGAATTAGTTAGTTTGAATTAACTAATTCGAACTAACTTTAGTAAATGTAGACATAGCCAATGTGTCACCGCTGGTAGAGACCTAGGCTGTATTGTTAGTTCTTAATGTAGATATAACAAATTGTTTTTTTCTATCATTTCAGGCAAGAAACCATTTTCTAACCCATGTGATCCATAATCATGTTCAAATATGGGAGTTTTTTATTTGTTTGGCTTTTTGTTGTTGTTGTTGTTTGGATTGGGGTGGGGGAGTGGAGGTTGGTCATGGCCTTCCCTAATTAATAGAACAGTCAAAGAGCAATACAAATTACATTCCTTCCAAAGAATGCTCATGTATTAATACCAGAAAGAAATTCAAGGGGGACACCAGTGATGAAAAAAATCACACAGAGTCAATGCCAGAGGAAAATGACACTTCAGATGATGCTGTACAAGCAGTTCATGAACAAAATTAAGATGCAGAAATACTGAGACTAACTTAATGCCAAATCATCAGCCATTCTCTTCTTTCAGTTCAACCAAGGACCCAAGATCAACATGTGAATTTTTGTGGAAGAAACCAATAACAGCAAATATACAACCCAGCCCCCTGAAATACACAAGGTGTTAAAACATCTAAGTAGGCAGGTAAAGTATTCTGTAATCATGTTGGAATTGCTATAAAAAATACTCAAGAAAAAAAATCAACATGAGAGAAACTCTCAACAGTATGGCAATTTTTCACTGCACATGGCACATCACCTTCAATGTATCTTTATAGTATATATAGTGTACATTATTTACATCTGATCATTTAGTTTAGTAAAACAAAAAAGCACCATCTGCCCAACCGCACTTTCCTTCCAGGAAATTGAAATGAGAACGGATGTTGTCTTTCACTGCTTATTTTTGTTCTTTTTCATGTTTAACTCTTGGTACAGTAAAGGTATGCACAAAAAGAAAAGTGAGACATACATTTCTTAGCAACTATTTCTCAATATATCCATCAGATCTACACCCAAAAAGATATCTATTCAATACTATCCAAGAAGCGTTGGAGAGGAACTGATTATCTATGTTCCTCAGCTTCTGTTTTAGATATGTGAAATAAGACACACAGCTAATTGCATAGTACAGTGGTCACATTTACCAAAGACATTTCACTTCCAAGAATGTGATTCCTGTTTCACCTTCAATGTATTCAGAGTGACAGCGATACAGCACAAAACCCCTGTGTCCTCAAGTAAGCTAGAGCTTATCCTTATTTTCTCAAGCAATTCTAAACAGAGAGAAGGCTCCATTTATATTTTGACCATACAAGCACAATTTGGCTCTTTGGTATTTGGGGTGAACTGGTGAAGTGGATGGACTCTTTATTACAGACCCACTGAAAATTTTGCAATATGGATCTGACCATTTTTTTAAAAAACGTTCATACTCCCTGTGTGGGTAAAATAAAGGTGCAACATGCCTAAAAGGGGACAAATAGTATTGCTGCAATCATGATCATTGTGGAACATTCTTATTCCAACACTCATTTCAAATGGGACTCAAACTTCAGGTGCACCTATGGTGAGGTCAGAGAACCTAGAGGGTTGAGGAGGCAAAGGTAATGTCATGCCATCTTTTCACCTCCTTTTCCTGGAGGAAGCTGGTAGATGCTTTCATTTCCCCTCCTCCCAGCATAAATAAGGGCAGCCTTAGGACGGTGCTAATTTATGCTGGCGAGGCCAGTTGACTCCCAATGAGCTTTCTACTGGCTGAGAACTGGCCAAAGGGCTGAACATCATGATGCACCTTTCCCTGGCTGCATCTACACTGGTAAATTAAGCTTGCTTAACTCAACTTAATTTACCCTGCATCTACACTACACTTTGCTTAAGTCGACTTAATTAAAAATAAGTCAACGTTATTAAACCTCGTTTCTATTAGACCTAAGGCTTAAGTCGACTCTAGGGAGTCGACTTAAGCCAGTGTAGCTGTGGGGTAGCCCTAAGTCGACTTAGGTCTACCCCAGGGCTGCACCAATGCCCTCCCTGCCGGGGGGGCACAGAGAGAGCCTGGCATGCCCCCCGCACAGGGCAGGGCAGAGCCCTGCCCTCCCTGCCCCTATGCCCTGCCAGGGTCCCTGTGCCCCTTTGCCCCATTGTACTTATGTATGATGGGGCAAAGGCTGAGCCCCCTGGCATTGGGCAAGGGGTACCCCCCGTGCCCCTGTGGACCTCCCCTAGGTCCCCCTAAGCCCCTAAAAGTCGACCTAGGCGTCCAGTGTGGAGCTCTAGGTCGACTTTTTAAGTTCCCCTTTAAGTCGACTTTAATTTTCAGTGTAGACACACTAAGTCAACTTAGTTAAAGTCGACTTAAATTACCCAGTGTAGACATAGCCCCTATATGTGGCATATCCCCTTTGCTTGTGCATTCATGTATTGATTCCTCCCCCCTCCTCAAAATGCATAGGCTATGTCTACACTTGTTAATTTAAGTCAACTTAGCTAAGTTTTTTATTCTTCAGCAACCCAACCTCTCTGTATATTAATGAGAATTTTAGTCAGAATCTAAAACATCCTTGGGGATGGAGAAGCACAGCTTTAACATGGCTGAGCCAGTGGTTAGATCTCTAGCCCAGGCTGAAGGTTCAATTTCTGCCCCACTGCACACATCACGTGTGCCTCTGGGCAAATTATTTAGTCTCTCTTTGCCTCAGTTCCTCATCTATAAAATGGAGATAATAGCACTTCCCTACCTCACAAGGTGTTGTGAGGATAAATATGTTAAAGACTGTGAGATGCTCAGAAACTAGAGTGATAGGGCCTTATAAGTACAATTGATAGCTACAGAAGATGCAATAGGATCCTTACCACTGTAACTCTGTATTTTCCTCATATCGCTTGGTGATGCTCTGGCCAGGGACCATTCCTTGACCTGCACCTACAGTTTTATAGCTGACTTCAAAACCACAAGCAACATGTATCGTAGGAGCCTTACATGGCTGCATCTCCTGCCATTCTGACTTTCAATCATTGTAGGATTTCAGTGAAGTAAGTCCTTTTTCTCTGCACTATTAATTAATAGGCTTTAAAATGCCCTTTGAGAAAGTTTAGTATTTTTTATTTTTAATTAGAAGAGTGCAAAGCAAAAAGCCTCCAAAACTACCTACTTCTCAGCTGCTCTTTAGCATCAATAATAAACAACTCTATTAATTTAAATCAGTTTTATGTTAAAAAAAAGAGAGAGAGAGTTTTGTATGCAGTGTTTCTTTTAGATGAGAGCTGAATGCACCAGAAAATGGCATATTAACATGATCATTTGACTGATTGGAATGCATCGCTGCTCTCGAAGGGTACGTCTACACTGACAACTTAGGTCGACTTAAGGACGCTTAAGTCGACCTAAACAAAGCCATTTCCACACTGGGCTTTTATTACATCTATTTAAGCCCTTCCTTAAGTAGACTTAATAAGAGCTTAAGTCGACTTAATAGCACCTCCTCTGAGGTCAACTTAAGCCTTAAGTCGACTTCTTAAGTCGACTTAAACCCAGTGTGGACGAGATTAGTGCTAAATTGGCCTTACTAAGTTGACTTAAAGCCATTAATTTGACTTAACAAGGTCGACTTAAGTTGACTTCAAGTATTGCCACTCTTTTAGGTTGATTTAACAAAGTCAACTTAACTTTGCCAGTGTAGACATAGCCAGATTGCCCAGCAATATGGTATAGAGCCTGTATTGCTATTAGCGATTCTTCTAATTTTCATTTGGAGCAGGAAGATCACAATTCTATCTGCACTGTTGCCCTAAAGTACTGAGTGGGCGTTATGTATAGGATAGTGACAATTGTGCGGTTCCTAAGTGGTCATAGATATTTTTAGAAGAAGAAATTGTTGCATGTTGACCCATTTTAAAATCCAGCTTTAAACAGAGCCTTTTAAAAGTTTTTGGAGTGTTTAATTAACAGTTTCAAAACTTAGTTTTCATTTTCATCTTCCTTTTCCCTTCTAACTGCCAACCATGACAAACAGAGCCAAAATACTACGAAGAAAGACCTTCTGTGGTATTTCTGGGAACATCTCATGAGGAAGATGAATCTTATGAGATTGCTATCCCAATCTTCTGGCTGAGTGGTTCATTTAGCTGCTTCTAACCTGTTGCCCTTTCAAAGCTCAGCTAGCACTGAGTCCAATACAAATATTTAAAACAGGGATGAATCCGGAACTAACCTCCCAATCCAAACATCCTCAATCACACAAGAAATCTTCAAACCTTTCTCTAATGGATCAAACCAAATAACTCTGTGCTCTGGGGAAGTTCAACTATAGATCCAGTCCTGATCCAAACTGCAATATAGGTCCATCTTTAGATATATTGGTCAATTTTAAAAGCCCCTTAAAAATGAAGTCTTCCGTGGGAAACACTGACATGCTCTTGTAGTCTTTTACCCACCTCAGAGTTGGATCCTGCTTTAATAAAAGAACTCCAGATGCACTGCAAAGAGAGAACAGTGCAGGGTGACTGTGATATCACTGTCATATGAATGAGCTGTCCCAGTACTGCAGAGTCTGCTCTTTACTGTACACAGAGCCACATCAATACTGAATATAGTGTGTTAGTAAAACAGAATGGAAATCTTTTAGGTGAAGAATGGCTTCATTGATTGATCTGCCTACCGGAATGGGGTGTGTTTTCAGGCATTCTGATAAATGTGTGATATTTTTCAGCCATTTGGTGTGAAGTACTGTAGATTTCCTATAAACTTTTATTGCTCACCACAGGCATGAAAGGATTGATTGCATTGTTTTGGGATTTCCTAACTTCTTAGGCTCTGGCATTTTAGCCTGCTTTACTACAGCATGTTGGGGCAGCGGGTAGGAGGGATATTGCATTGCGAGTGACAGTATATTATTGAAGTGCCCATAGCCAATTTCTTACTTTTGTATTTGAAAGATCTGCCCATCTGGTGTATAATATTGCAGCCAATAGCCTGCCTCTCCATTATAACTTCTTTACATCTCACAACCTTTTTGAAAAGATTCCAAGAGTCATTCTCATTGCATATTATGTGTACTATGCTCCTATTATAGCCACTGGGAAAAAAGGTCCTACAGCCATGAACAGAGTTTAAGGGACATTTTATCTTTTGCTTTTGCTTTCGTCTAGCTATGACTGCCCAAGAGGAGCCAGTGGAAGCTTCAGCTGGTACAAAATGCAATCTTGGCACTGGCATGCAGAGGAGGCTGTTGAGATCTGAAAGTGAGTAGGCAAACTTGATATGTGAATGTGCACTCAGCGCTCCTTTATGGCAGTGAGTCGAGAGTACACAACAATTGACTCAAACGTAGGTTGTGTGTGTCTTGAGAGGCCTCCACTGGTGTGACAGCTTCATTCAGGGCCTTGTACTGGTGGATTATTAATTTCCAGGTGTGATTTAAGGTGTTGGTTATAACTTTTGAAACACCTACAGATTCTGGACCCAGGTATCAGACAGCCCTCTGCACCCCTCTGTTCTAATTTAGATTCACCACATCATTTTTGCTGTTTTATGCCATCTGTGAGTGGACCTTTCTCCTTGCTGGTGGAGCTGATTCCCTTTGCTGGTTCAGCATAGCTCACTTTTGGTAATTTTCAGGAGACAGTTCAAGCAGGACAGTTTGTTATTTATAGTTCATTAATTTGGGGTTAAGATTAGGCTGGAGCTTTCCATCCTTAAAAAAAAAAAAAAAAAGACATTTTGATTGGATTGATGGGTGGACCCAAGCTTGTAACCTCATCCAAATTCTGGGACAGGGTACAACCCATCAAAGGCTATGTCTACATTTGCTAAAATTAGTTCGAATTAGTTAGCTCGAACAAACTAATTTGAACTAATTTTAGTTAGTTTGAATTAGCTTAATTCAAACTAGCATGGCCACACTGGAATGTCAGTTCAAACTAAGCAAGTACTTCCTTAGTTCGAATTAACGATCCCCATTCATTCCAATGGCTGATTAATTCAAACTAACAAATTAGTTCGAATTAACATGGCCACATTGGTTAATTCGAACTAGTTCGAATTAACCCCTTAGTTCGAATACCCTATTCGAACTTATTAGTTCGAATTAAGGAAGCCCTGTAAGTGTAGCCATGGCTTTAGTTAGTTTGAATTAAACCTCCTTAATTCAAACTAACTTGCCAATGTAGACATAGTCAAAGAGTTCAAAGCCAGGTGCAAAGTTAGTATGTGGATCTGAATTACCTCAAAGCTGGGGGCAGTCCAGATCCAAAGGTTTGTTCCAAGCCCATCTCTAGTAATGTATATGATTATTTCTTGTCACTAATATTTTTAGGCCTGTAGGGCCTGACTCTACTCTTAGTTACGGAAGTGAAAATCAAGAATATCTCAGTTGAAATCAATGGTGAGCGACTACTCACAGTGTCTCTCAAAGTTACTTTAGGGATGAATTTGGCCCTTAAATACTGTCTGACAGCTCAGTAGATATAAACAGTTCAGCTCGCTTCAGTATCAACTTTTTGCTACAAACCAAGTGCTCAGTCTCAGATTTCAAACACCGGGGTTGCTGACAGTGTGGTTTGGGTTCAAGCCCATCTGTAATTCAAAGTCTCCCTCCTATCTGAATGGATCCTATACAAATGCCACGCTATTCTCAGCCACCATAAATGGCCTTTAAGTGTTTTGTATTTTTCATAATAGACAAGTTTAACCTGTGCTCAGCACCGTTCTAAATAAATAACCTTTAATCATTGTACTTTCTATGAGTCAGGTATATGATCCCCACTCAAAAGAAAGCCTGTATAAGAACCATAAAAGAAACAGTCCTAGTCTAACAATGTGTAGCATACGGCAGTGAGTGAAAGGAGGAGGCAAGGAGCCAAAACACAGGGAAACCAATGTAATTTCTTGCCATTTAAAGTATTGCCAAAGTACTTTGTCATTTACATAGATGACTTAATGATTATTATATGATATTTAAAGTTACTACAGCATATTGGAGATACATGAAAGCATCTATCAGTAAATGTCTCTTTTACTATCTGAGTCTAAAAAGGCAGAGCTCATTAAAAAAAGCCAAAAAAAAAAAGCTTTGCACCAGCCACCAAAAAGTAATACTCTGACCTTTCTGGATTTAAAATAAAAATAATCTTCCAGTACCAACATGATTTAAATTTTCATGAACAAATAAGCTGTTTCACACAATAGAAATGAGTAATAAACTAGGACGAGAACTGTGACCAGCCTGGGACCTCTAAAAGACCCCTCTGGACCAGGCAGGAGCCTGCTCCTTCTGTCTCAGGGAGAAACCCTTGCGCTGGTCTAATTACCTTTTTAAATTCATATCTAGAACCACAGGCTCCCTCATGGGATTAAGCACAGTATGCTTTGCAAATTGAAAACAAGATAGCTGTTAGGAACATATAGTTGCCTCTATGATTACAGCAACAAACAAAGCCAAAACATTAATTTACATCTATTATAATGTAGAAACAAAGCCTGGGCTTTTCTTCAAATTGTAAGCAAGAGAAGAATTTGTGAAAGGTGATGTTCTAAAAAATGTAGGTTCTGAATGAGGGAGAGTCTCTGCAGGGTAGATAACTGGCAACTATAACATCAGCCAAAAGTTATCAGGATTCAGTAAATCATTACATTTATTTAGCCTAAGATGGAGACATTTTTTTTAAGTAAATGATTCAATAGTGAGCCCAAAGTTTATGTGTATATGGGAGGAGAAAGGGGGCTGAAGACAAGGCAGTGTGCTTATAACAGTGACCCTGCCATGCTCGGGTCTAGGCTTTTTAAAGGTATTTTATCTGGTAGAAATGAATACAGCATTTACAAATTGGAAATAACTCTGTAAACTCAGATAAGATTGTCTTGGTAATATTTTACCAAGAAAGCAGCTCACCACCGCTTACTTTCAATTAGCCATCTAAATCATAGCCTATACAAAAAGCAATCCCTGCTGTCTTATAATAAAAAAAAGAAAGTTAGACTAGTTCCTAAGAGTTTTGATTCATGTTGCTGAATATGGAAGATCTGTAATCTCCTCCTTGGAGTCTATAGTCTAATGTAACTGCATGAAAGTACTTTCCTTATGCTGCTGGCAAAGATTTTTTTTCCCCGAAATGAATGGTGATTCATTATAGATAACCCTTCCTGATTAATTTTGTTTTGACTTTAACTCTGGAATAAGAATGTAAGCAGTAAAGCACCTTACCCCAGATAGTAACCATGCAGCTATTCTTAGACTGGTTTTGTGCTTTGTGCAGAGGGAAACCTAAATTTAGAGGGTGGGGGAATTAAATAGTTCATTGTCATCAAGAGTCTCAGCTGCCAGATAAAAAGGTGGCATTTTTTATTATTTTATTTTTTATTTGTGTGTGATGAATAATAAATAAGTGACTTCCTCAGAATTTGTATTCAACTTCTCTGTCTTCTGTCAACATGATCCACCAGATGAAGGACTGGTTAGTCAAAATTGAACTCATTAATTTGCACTGAGTCATTTCCAACTCATAACTTACGGTGATCTATAGACTGTCTTTCGCCTTTCTGTGTGCAAATAGTACAACATTGGTAAATTTCATTAATTCAAATATTAAAACACATGATGCCTTCTTTCCCCACATTGATTTTATTGAAAATCTTGGGTGCAAGAGGCTTTAAAATAGACATACAGATACACAGAGAGATAATTACTATAATTTAGGGAAGTATTTAATTCCTGAAAAATAGGCCACATCCTCAGCTGGTGTAAATCAGTATATTGAGCTGTGTTAATTTACACCAGTTTAGAATTTGATCCATGAGTTTGCCTTCTTCCTTTAATTCCCCTCCTTTTCTCTGCCCCTAGTTTCTCATATTCAAGACATCTTTTATTTTATCTATTACAAAGAGCTTAACTAACTCCATTGGCTGAATATACTCATGCTTGTATTCCAATGTTGTTTTTGAAAATAGGGAAAAAAACAATGCCATCGTATGTAATGAAGCAATCAACAAACTATTCCAGTGTCACTGCTGGAGGGGGCTTTTAACATTAAAATATATCAAAACAAAATTAATTCAGTGAATCTTTATAATATATAACAGACGTCCTCCCAAAAATGGAATCAGAAATCTGATTTGCATTTGCACGTGGGTTATTTGTGCACATGCCTGTCTGTTGTGCAGTTATCTGTGTACATGAAGATTTTTCAAAGTGCGCCATCCTCTTCTGTCTAAAGTTCTGATTTAGCAAAGTACTTAGATACATGCTTAACTTTTAAGGTGGTGAGTAGTCCCACTCTAGTCAATGTTCCCATGTTTAAAAGGCTTATCCTTAAGTATCTTGCAGCATGGGGATCTAAAAATCACTCAATAATATGTTAGAATTGAACTAATTAATTTGAGAAGAGATGTTCACATCTTCGTCTTCCAGGCTGAAGAATAAATATTTTTATCTTAAAGCCGTGTATCATACAAGAATGAATAGCATGATTTTAGCCTCAATCAAAAGGATTTTATTTAAATCTCGGTAATAGGAAAAAATATTTTTGTAAAGCATCAGCATCCTGTTTTAGAACTGCTGTGCCTCAGATTTGGGTTCATTAAGATTCTGACCAACCTGCATCTTTCTGGTACATGCTTCATTAAAACTTCATTAAAGCTGGTACACTAGCAAATAGATCCATTGCTCAGGACATGTGTCAACAGCTTCTCTTGCTGAACAGGAGAGACAAAGAATTTAAATATTAGTGTGAAGCTACAAGTGCTGAAGGCCACAGTGGTAAAAACGTCTCTCTGTCCTATGCTAACATTTAATCCACTTTCAGCATGTGTTCCTAGCAACCTTTGTCAGCAATGGGCAAATTACTAGTGCTCTGATATTAAAATATGATACTAAGAACCACTTGCCTTTGCAAAGCTGGGTATGTAGTGTTGCTCATACAGTTCTTGCAAGCACTTTCCAAAACCAAAACAAGACAGGCAGAAGAAAGCACCTATAAATATGTAACAGTATATTTTATAGATGTATCATTGTAACTGTAATGAAAACCTAGCAGCCATTCAGCTGTAGTAAATGTGACACTGAAGTTCTTTCTAGATATGGGATCCATAGACTTCCAGAGCCGATTTCCAAAAAAGAGTCTAATTTATAAAGGTGGTGGTGAATTTATTGCTCAGACCCTGGGCTGTCACATAGGTGGTGTTTTTATTCCTGTAAGTGCTAATTTCAGCTGTCTTATTTTTGGTCAAATGTTTGCTAAAATAACCGTAACTCAACTCTCTACCACAAGTTGGTCTGTTACTATAGAAGTACAGTAGTATATTCTTTACTATATGCCATATACTGCTGACCCTTAACATATCCACCATCCACATCCTTTCTGTACCTGTGTAATGTCCTCAGCAATAATCTCACACACATATATGTATATTGACAGATTTATACCAAGGCTGCATTGTTACACTTGACTTACTCTTTTCTTTAATTATGTAAAAAAAATCACATTAAGCCAAACCTAATTACTGCAATGTATATTAGAAGCAGGGCACCATCAAAATTTTATTTAAATTAATCAGGTTTTGATTTAAGATATTAAATTCAAATTAATCATGTAAAAATGGAAATGATCCTTGACGTGCTTCCAGCTGTGACTTCAGTCTGTTTTCTCGTGTGAGTCACTTTCGGGATGTCTTGGGGGGAACATTACAAAAATTCACGCCGGTGCTATTTCAATTAGAGTTATTTAGCAGGACAGATGTAAAGAATATGGTATAATTAAGAAGGAGCTGATGACATGGCTACAGATTTTCAGGATTAAAAAAAAACTGAGTGAAAACTGACTATTGGTCTTGCAGTCCAAGTTCAAATATGCTGAGGTTAAGTACTCATTAAGGAAGGAGTGAGGTCTTTAAATAGACCATTGGACTCTTTCTCTGGAGCAATCTGCAAAATTCTACCCTAGAAATAACTCTGAAGTTTCATTAACATGCAAATGATACCTGATTATATAATTTTAACATCCTTAAAATAATTCCCAAACCCACAAGTGTCTCATCTTTTTTGGCTACTTAGTTTGAAAGTCTTGAAAAGTGATATAATATTGTAAAATTTCATTTTGAATGTAACTAGTGAAGAGTGTTGTAATTTGTTCTATCACTGCCTCAAAAGAGTTGGATCCAGCACTAACCCTATGCTACCTGGTTTAACCCAAGAGAAAGGTTATGGGGTTTTCCCACATGGAGGTGTTACTTAGTAGATAACATTTTATGCAGTCAGTGTTTCCACTGAAAATGTATACTGCATATTCTTTCTCACCACAACCATTTACAGACACAGAAACACACAGATTTTTCTTTTCTAGAACACACTCTAGGACCATTGGAAATAAACTCTGGAAGTTCTTTTTTGAGTAAACAAAATGCCAAATAAGAGATTGGATATCTTAGGGCACTGCCAATGGAGTTATAGAGTCTTTCACCTCCAGCTCACTGGTTCAACTCTGACCAATGACAGAAGATACTAAAATCCTTTGTACCATCCGTATAGCTCCTCAAATTAATGTATTTTGACATTCTTTGCATCACTAGTATCTAGTGCAGAGCCTATCTACTCCTCTGTCTATTCATGTTGAAAAGAAAATTAATAAATAACCAAAAAAACATGCTCTGGAAAAATCATACAAAATTAATTATATATGAGTACTACTTTCCATAAGCACTTTCCCCATTCTTCTTGTAATCTTTGTCTGCCCTCCACTCAGACCTGCTGTCACTTCTTCTTACCTTGGCCTGACACTTCAAACCATGCCCTGATCCTGCAAACACTTTGTGCTGTCCAGCATGGTGTTTGCTATGGAGAATGTGCCTATTGCAGTCACTAGACTTAATCACAGCAGCCAGCTGTAGAGTTGGCAGCATTTTCAGGATGTGGCCCTAAGCTTGTAAGTACTTTGAACCAGAGACTTTTTTTTCCTTGTCTGTGAAGTGATGTCATACAAGTAAATTAATAGTAATTTATAATCAGACATCTGCTTGGTCACCCATGTGACTAGAAATTGTGTTCCCAGTCCAATTCTAATGTGTGTATTCACCAGTAAGAGTTTCCAAAGGGTTTCGGAACACTTCAGTTACTTAGGGCCAGAAATGGGAGTTAGATACCGAGGCACTTTTGAAAATCCCACTAAGCACCAACTGGACCTTTAGGTACCTAAATAACTTTAAGATTCTGACCTTTAGATTCTTAAGCAACTAAGGCCGTGATATTTATTGCAGTCACATGCAATGTGTTTGGAGGCCCTACTCTGCTGTCTATATATGCTTTCTGTATCATTAAGGGCAAGGGATTGTACATAGCTCTGGGAGAAAGTGTTTTCACAGGTCCTCCAAGAACCAAAAACAATGGGAAGGGGGTGACTAAGATAAATTACTGAAGTTATAAACACACTCAGAAAGTTATCACCCCTGGGGTGGCTTGTATATACTGGTTTAACCTGAGTTTTCCAAAGACCAGCAGTCAAAAAAGGGATTTTTGGTAGAAGAAAGCTCAGTTTGTACTAATACAGGAACTTCCTTAAAGTCAACAAATGGACAGGACCCTCTATCCAGAGAAGAGGGAAAGAAAGGTTATCCTTGCAGAGCAATTGGAAAGACTCTGGCTAATTAAAATGGCTGAATGACCTCTGATAATCTTATTAAGGGTGTAAGAGCTCTTATTTTTATGTGTTTTCTCTGTAATGCCTTTCTCCTAAGAATAAATCCATTTTGCTTTGTGAATGCTGGCATGCAACCAGTATACACTGTTGTAGCCTCTGGAGAAAGTTTTAACCACAGGTGCTAGGCCTCTGTCATACCTGCTGAGGAAATCACAGTGAGGTGTAAGACTAAACCCATGGTCTGGAGGGAGAGAGACATGAGCCTACACCCAAAAGAGGTGATGGCTGGGAGCCTGAAATCTTAGCAGCCCTTGAGGAAGACTATGGGTCTGGGAGGTCTAATTTGCAGCTAATCCTGAAACTGTGACAAGGTTGTTTTATGCAACATTGTACCCATGTTGGTCCCAGGTTATTAATAATACACTGGGTGAGATAATATTTTTATTGGACCAACCTGTGTTGATGAGAGACAAGCTTTTGAGCTATACAGAGCTCTTCTTCACGTCTGCATGGGGTCCCAGCAGGAAGTGGGGAACCTCCATGGAGCCATATTCCCAGTGGTAAATGGGGAGCCGGGGGACAGCCAGGCTGGACCTGGAGCCCCACACCTATCCTGGCCTTGTCAATTCTACACCTACAGTATGGAGCTGTGAAATTGACAAGAATGACAGCTAACAGCTGATGTAAGGCTGAGTCTAAACAAACACTACATTGCCCTAACCACACTGACATAAGTCCCACACCTCTTGTAGAGTTGTAGTTATTATGTCACTGACATAGTTAGGTCAAGTTGAGCTGCTTTATATCGACTTAACGTGTGTTGTAAACCAAGTCTAAGCCCTAGTTTATACTTGCCATGGTTTTCGATGGCTGTCGATGGGAGATATGCAAAGTACGTAAAATTCCTTGAGTTTTTCCCAAGACTTACCAAGTACTCCCTACACACTACACTAAGCCGACCAGAAATGCCTTCCAGTCGGCTTACTGTTACTCCAGTTCCAGGGCCGGAATTGCTAGGACGAATTCCGGATCGATTGAGCGCATCTATACAGACTGCTCAATCAAACCCAGAAGATCGCGCTGTCAGCAGCGGTTCTGCTGTAGTCAGTATAGACTTAGCTTCAGAGTGTCACAGCCAAATACAAGATCAAAGAGACAGTTTAGCATAAGTAATTAGCACGTATTCTAAGGAACCATTCCAAGAGAAGTGGCCTACAGGAAAAAAAAAGTGGGGTTAGTGGGTTACAGGTTGTTTTAATAAGCCATAAAAGTAGTGGCTTTATTAAGACCATGATTTTGGTGTCTCCATAAAGTTATGAATTTAAACTATCAAGTGGTTTAGAAGGTTTAGTCTACGTGACAGAAGCAGTCACAGCAATTGGCAATAGTAAGTGACAAACTTGTTATACCTGAATGGAATATAGAATTAATTATCAGCGCTTGTCTAGAAGATGTCCTTTCAGATCATAAGGCACAGAGAAGGGCTCATGTGGGAGAGTTTGAACTGCCACTTTCCTTATCTATAATCTATGTAGGTTTTTAATAAGGTTGTCCATCCAGTACAGTGGTATCTCTGTCCCTTTGTGTGGTATGTGAAGGCATCAGAGAAAAATTCAAGAGTATGGACATAAAACTATCTGATGTAATGTACTTTCTTCTTTTCATGAACTACAGATGACCACAGAGCTGGGGGGAAAATTGCCAAACGAAGGGTTTACTTTGCATGGCTATCCATAATGGATGAAAATTAAAAAGCATATTACATTTGCCACTGCTACATATTATGTAGATTTCATGGTGGGAGAGTGTCTGGAGAGCAGATATACTGTAGGTATAAACTTTTTGTTATTAGCGTAGTTGCTCATGTTGTTGTTATAGTTGTAGGAATAACATGATTCATTGATGGTTTCTACTTCCCACTCATATGATATAAACCTACAGAATGATTGTTCTTTAATAGTATTTAAAGATATTTTTAAAACAAACCATGTGGGAGTTTAACATAATAATGGTTTCATTTTTACAGGAAACACTTTTTTTGTATGACTGTTTTAAGTAATAAAACTGACTCTGTATAAATAAAAGAAATGTAATAAACCTAATTTGTTTTAAAAGATGTGATAAAATGTTTTTATGCACGTGTGTGTGTGTTTGTGTGTGTGTGTGTGCATTATTTGAATTTCTTGTTAAATAGCTGCAAAGTACAATTTCTTTCCCTGTATTAGATTGTTGGTTGAGTGATGAAACTAAATGCCCTCATGTGAGTTACCAGGTTCAATTCCCACCTCAGCCTCTCTTTCCCCAAGAAGCTGGGAGATTTTAAAAAGGACTGGTGGCCTTGATTCTTATATCATTTACTTTGTTGTGATTCTCTATACATTTCAGTGATGTTACACATCGCTATAGAATCATAGACTCATAGAATCTTAGGGTTGGAAGGGACCTCATGAGTTTATCTAATCCAATTCCCTGCTAAAGCAGGACCACTCCCACTAAATCATCCCAACCAGAGTTTTGTCTAACCAGACCTTAAATGTTTCCAAAGATGGAGATTCCACCACCTCCCTAGATAACCCATTCCAATGCTTCACCACCTTCCTAGTAAGAAAGTTTTTCCTAATATCCAACCTCGACCTCCCCAACTGTAATTTGAAACCATTGCTCCTTGTTCTTTCCTCTGTTACTACTGAGAACAGCCTAGCTCCCTCCTCTTTGGAGCACCCCTTCAAGTAGCTGAAGGTTGCTATCAAATCTATGCTAATATGAGGTGCAGATCAGCCCATTTGTTTGACAACCTATACTCCAATCCTGCAGGTGGATTCCACAGGAAGTCATTTTCAGAATCAGGGCCCAAGTGTCTTAAAAGCTCAGACTTGTCCCCTCTGGTTACTTAGGAAGTGGTGTTGATAGCTCCAGAAAGAATTCTTTTGACTCCTCAGGTGATTGCTGTGATGGAGAGTGAAGTATTGCAGTAGGACAAGTGTTGGAGACATCCTTTGGGCTGGAGGCTGTAGCAGGGAAAGATAATAAAAATATTTCCTTGCCAGTCTTATCCTTTTTGCCTGTGCTAAATACTACTTGTTTGTGCCCCCACATTAGTAAAGGTGTTAAGCTTTGGTGATTTTGTCAGTGAATTGATCACACAGCACCAGTAGAGGGAGTCAAGAGCCCAAATCAATGAGACAATAATAATAACTATTAGAAGGGGAAGGAGTTCTTGTCGTTAAAACACTGCCCTGGGACACAGAATATCTGCATTCATTTCCTGGCTTTATCACAAGATATTGTGCAATTCATTCAATCTCTCTGTGCCTCACTTCCCCATAGGTAAATACTTTCTGTCACTCTTTGTCCCTTTGGCCTATTTCGACAATAAGCTCTTTGGGCCAGAGATCGTCTCTTATTCTGTTTTCCATTTCCTACCATAATAGATCTGGGATCTCAGCTGTGGAATCTAGGCACTGACTTAATATGAATAAATAATATCAGTAGAAAACTTTGTATTTCTGTAGCATCCAAGCATCCTAAAGCACTTCATAGTGAATTTTACCCTGACAGAGCCGTGACATTTTACAGAGGAAAAATCAGAGGCTCAAAGAGGTCTAGTGACTACCAAGGTCACATAGGAAATCTATAGAAGAGCTGGTAGCAGAATCCTGGTCTTTTGACTTCTAGTGCTTCATCTCTTCATCCTGGTCCTACTATACTGAAACAATGACCACGTCTTTTTTTTTTTTTTTTTTTTGACTGCAAATCAGTAATGCATTGGCTTATTTTTAGCCAATATTTACAAAGTCAAGGAAATCCTTACTAATTATAACAGTGGTATGGCAGGTGAAATAGAAGACAATGTACTATGTGCCTCTTTAACTGATATGAATTCTGTTTTGTTTACCGGTCATTATGCCAGAAAATCATTTATGAATATATCAGGGGTCCCTTCTGGCTTTTATAGCTAGAGTCTGTGTTACAGGGATGTGCTGAGAGACTGATCCCCAGAGGCCATTGCCAGAGGCATTTGTGCTGACTCAGCTAGAATACCTCTGGGACCCTTGAGAGAATGCATTAAAAATAGGAGCTGTTACACTCTTTGAAAAGGTGAGGCATGCATAACCCTCTGCAGCAGCCCTGCTCAAGTGGACTCGGGTGCGCTATTACCACATCACCCCGTCTTACTCTTTATGAATGATCTAACTTCACTGTTAGTATAGGCAGCCTGGTCCTTGTGTCTGGGGAGCACAAGAACCAAGAAGGCATTACAAGGAACCATGCAACTGGTTGCTTGTGTCCTCTGCCTCCCCTTGTGCACAGTACAGGCTGTCCTTAGAGTTCATGCCTTAGCTCTTTCTAATTCAATAACGATACAAGCTTTGCTTGGGTTTTTTTTTTTTTGGTTTTTTTTTTTGTAGCGTGCATATATGCTCATTTCAAAAATGTTTTTTTCAGGCAAGCACATTAGTTTAGTTGCTTACACAGCTTCCAATCAGGAAATGAAGGTCGGTGGCTAACCTTGGAAATGTCTCTCTGAGGCCTCTGGGAGCTGCCTGAAGAATATTACCCATGGCAGAGTGGGTATGTTCTGTACTGCAGCTGGCACTTGCACTCGGACAGATCACTGGTTGCCATTACATCCACTGAAAAGACTAGCTGTACCCTTTGACAGTAGGGCAAGTACTGAGTAAGTGTCAAGAGACTGGGAGGCAGGGATTGTCCAAGGGAAGAAATATTTATTTCATTATGTTTAAATGGAGAAAGTTTACTCAGTACTCCATCACTGGGTCCATGTACATATTCGACACAACACATGCCATTTAAAAACATAATACAGACCTGCTTCTCCATTCCCACCAAAAACTAGATATCCTGCTCTAAAGAGCAATACAGTGTCCCTGCAAAACCAGTGCAAGAATTGAATAACAAAGTTCACAGATTCATAGCTCCCAAGGCCAGAAGGAACCACTGTTATCATCCAGTCTGATCTTCTGTATTATACCAGCCAGAGAACTTCCCCAAACGAATTCCTAAAGCAGGTCTTTTAGAAAACATCCAGTCTGTCAGTGCTGGAGAATCAACCATAACGCTTGGTAAATTGTTTCAATGGTTAGTGACTCTTACTGTTAAAAATTTACACCCTATTTGTAGTCTGAATTTGTTTAGCTTCAGTTTATAGTTACTGGATCATATTATACTTGTCTTTGCTAGATGAAAGAACTCATTATTAAATATTTATTGCCTATGTAGATACTTATACACTGTAATCAAATCACGCTTTAACTTTCTTTTGTTATATTATATAGATTGAGCTCTTTTATCTACCCCATCAAGCATTTTTCTAATCTTTTAATCATTCTTGTGGCTCTTCTCTGAACACTTCTCAACATCGTTCTTGAGCTGTGGGCCTCAGAACTGGACACAGTATTCCAGTAGCAGTCTATCAGTGCCAAAAATGGAGGTAATTAACCTCTCTACCACTGTTTGAGATTCCCCTGTTTATGCATCTCAGTATTTCATGGATGCTTTTGGCCACAGCATCACACTGGGAGCTCATGTTCAGCTGATTATCCACACAACTCCCCAACTTTTATTTTTTTAAGGTTTCTCAGGATAGAGTTCCCGATTCTGTAAATATGACCTACATTCTTTGTTGCTAGATAAACGCTTTTAGAGTTATCCATATTAAAACACATCATTGACCTGTTCCCTTTTTTATTTACCACTCCCCCAGTTTTTATGTCACCTGCAAACTTTATCCATTGATGGCTGTATGTTTCCTTCCAGGTCATTGCTAAAAATATTAAATAGCACAGGGCCAAGGATAGAACCCTGAAGGATGCAACTGGAAACACGCTTGTTCAGTGATGACTCTACATTTAAAGTTAAAATTTGGAAACTAAAGGTCAACCAGTTTTTAATCTATTTACTGTATGCCATTTAATTTGATATCTTTCTAGCATTTTGATCAAAATGTCATACAGTACTAAAACAAACATCTTACTGAAATGTAAGTATGTTATGTCAATGCTGTTACTTTTATCAACCAAACTTTCAATCTAATCAAAAAGAGCTATTTAGCTAGTCTGAGATAATCTGTTTTCCATAAACCAATGTTGATTTGCATTAATTACATTACCCTCCTTTAATTCTGTATTAAGCAAGTTCTGCACGAACAACTCCATTATCGCTTGAAGTTAGGTTCACAGGCCAGGTAATCCCATTTACCTTTTTTAAAAATTGGCATAACATAAGCTTCTTTTCAGTCTTCTAGAAGTTCCCCATTGCCCCCAGATTAAAATCAAGAAATGATCCAGTGGGCTCCTCAGGCAGCTCTTTTAAAACTCTTGGATGAAAGTTATTTGGAACTGCTGATTTAAAAAATGTTGTACCTTAGTAGGTGTTGTTGAACATCCTCCAAAGATACAAGTGAAATGGAAAGAATGTTATCATCACCAGATGATGAAACAATGTCATCTGTTTTTCCCAAACACAGAACAGAAGTGCATTGTGTACATTTGCCTTTTCTGTGTTATTGACAATTCTTCCATTTCCATCTGCTAATTGACCAATATCATTGTCAGGATTCTGTTTATTCCTAATATTGTATTTTAAAAGGCTGTTTTTTAACCAGTATGTCATTCTTTATTGATCATGGGATTGAAGCTTTTGGGGTATCTAGTTAGATGATTTTAAATGATTCCTAATAATGATTCACATTCTTCTGATTAAATTAATCCTCCTACCTGATTTTGCTCTTACCTTTTTTTCAGCTTTGTGAAATTGGCCCCATTAAAGCAACCAGTGTGTCTAGTGTAGCTGGAAAAGAGGAAGCTATACTTCAGTGCCTGAACTCTCCCTATTCTCACAACTTAATGCAAATAAATAAATAAAACACTCTACAATGAGCAACAATGGAGTTTAGTTTGAGGGTGCCTTAACCTGCACATGCGAAGTTGAAATCTTCAAGCTGTAGAATATCAATGATATTTTACTTCAAGCCAGGGATCTTGCAGAACTTGTACGGTCTCAAAAGAAAAATAAATAAAATAAAAAATCTCTGTCCAGCTGTCACCTCTGTATATCCCCTTTAGAGTGTGATAGAATGGCATAGAATTTGGTTTTGCTATGGAGATTTTCATAATCAAAGTATCCCAAAGGCTGATTTATGTGAGCTGAACACTGATAATTCAGAATACTTTTAAGAAGTGCTTTTTTAAATTTTTTACTTTATCTCCGCTTTTTGTCTCTCCTAGACGGATAGTATGGAAATCCTCCTTCTTCTACAAAGTTGAACTATTTACCCTGCTAGTCTTTAAAAGTGCCACAAGACTCTGTTGTCTTTCTACAATAGACTAACACGGCTACCCCTTTGGAATTTATTTACCCTTATAATCACATACCCGGGTGCAGCAGTGTACTGAGTAACCAGATGTCCTGATCTCATAGGGACAGTCCCAATATTAAGGGCTTTTTATTATACAGGTGTTCTTTTCTCAATTTTTTACACTCACTAGCTGGTCACCCTTGCAGTGATTTTAAGTAATACATTAATAGTGGGTTATAAAATACATGCAGATTCTGAGAAAACTAGTGGAGAAAGTTATCTAAATTAGAAAAGACTGATATGAAGAAATGCAGCTTGGAACACTCTAATGTGAACACGTAGGACCCAACCCTGCAATCAGTGAACATACTTAATATTCCATATATTTCACCTTCTAGATTAGAAATCCTATGAAGTCTAGGTTTGAGAGGCTTGTGTGAATTGTTGCATCTACTTGGATACATGGCGCCATATCCTCAACTTCTATAAATTTCTATAGTTTCTTAGAAGCCAATAGAACTAGGGCTATGTCTGCACTTGGTAATTTAAGTTGACTTTAATTAAGTTGACTTAGTGTATCCACACTTAAAAATAAAGTCGACTTAAAGGGGAACTTAAAAAGTCAACCTATAGAGTCCACACTGGACACCTAGGTCGACTTCTAGGGGCTTAGGGGACCTAGGGGAGGGCCACGGGGGCAGGGGGGACACCCCTTGCCAAATGCCAGGGGGCTCAGCCTTTTCCCCATTGTACCTAGGTACAATTGGGCAATGGGGGACAGGGACTCTGGCAGGGCATAGGGGCAGGGTGGGCAGGGCATGCCAGGCTCCCCCTGTGCCCCCCTCCCCTCCCGACAGGGAGGGCATTGGTGTAGCCCTGGGGTAGCCCTACGTCGACTTAGGGCTACCCCACATCTACACTGGCTTAAGTCGACTCTAAGGAGTTGACTTAAGCCTTATGTCTAGTTGAAGGTGGTATTATAAAGTCGACTTAATTTTAATTAAGTCGACTTTATTTTCCTTAAGTCGACTTAAGGAAAGTGTAATGTAGACGCAGGATAAATTAAGTCGACTTAAGCAATCTTAAGTTGACTTAATTTACCAGTGTAGACGCAGCCTAGGACATTTATCATTGTTCTTTTTCAAAGCTAACAATTCTGTCAGTACCACCAACCCAGAAGGAAAAAGCCGTACAATTTTCAGTGATATACCCTAGGAGGCTTTCTGGATTCTTCCATCCACTTCTGATGCATTTGGATGGCAATCTTTTCAGCACACGATATTTTTCCAATTTAGTAATATTCCAGCATTGTTTATCGAGTCACTGGAACCTTAGCAAACTCATTTTAATTATAAACTAAGCATAAACCGCAGCCTTGTCAAAGTGTTTTTATTGCCCCATTTGCATCCATTTTGGTCCTTCATTAGACTTCTCATTATTTGGGGCATCAGGAATTTAACAACTGACAACAAGCAGAAGACAGCTGCTTTCTACTTCCAGACGTCTCTGGGTATATTTAGAAATTTAGCCTTCAAAGTGAGCTGTTTTGCTTGCTCTATTGTACGATGCATCATTTCTCAGTAGGACCCACATGTTTGCTTTAATCTGATAGGTTTTTTCTTGTTGTTTTTAACCTACTTCCTTTCTAAGAGAGGTAAGAGAGCTGTAGCAGCAGCCGTCAGTAGCAAATGAAGTGGGAGGAAGCAAAGAACAAAAAAATAGCCTGGGATTTATAAAAAGAATGTAAAAATCTGTGATTATATAATGATGTACAGAAAGTGCCAGTAAATAGAATAAGCTATGGCATTGTAGTTGGTTCAGCACACTCAATACTTTTTGCTTTTCTGATTTGAAGGCAGTTTTGAAGCAGTTGAAAGCCAAATGCATAATCAGTGGGCTACAGGTTGAATAAAAGATTCCAAATATCCACAATCAAAGTTGGGGAGAGAGTGAAGATGTGGTGGGGAATGACATTTGAAACAATAACTGCCAGCACTACATTGATTTTTCTTTAACTGCGATGAAGTTCAAATAATGCATCTAAGGAGGGTATAAAAATAGACCTGGCACATGGACTGGAATATTTTAACGGAAGAAAAAAAATAAGGTAATAAAAATGAATTTAAGCAAAGTCCATTAATGATGAATTAATGTCAAACAATGGCAAAGTCCATAAAACAGGTAACTCCACTGGAAAGACCAATAACTCCTCCTGGCTCCTGTCCCTTTTAAAATATGTATATACTTTTAGCAGGTACAGATTAAAAGGCCCAGGAAGGAGATCTGTATTTTAAATTTTTCCTGCTCAGTCAGGGCAGAGTGCAACAGCTGTGACCACTCTTTCCCCAAGCCTCCTGTTTTGCAAAAGTCTTAAGCCAGTACGGCTGCTGCACTGGGAGCCCTGTTGGCCACAGGTGGGGAACCTAGCCATCTTCAATACTCAGTAGGCCAATCAAGCTGGCCCTGCGTGAGGTAAGATGGATAGTCTCCCTGTGTGCCCTGAACTCCCTCTGAAATTTCAACGGATCAATGTCACTGTGGTTTTTAATTACCCCTCTGCTTCATCATTATTTCATGAGCTTTAATATGCCCTGCAGGACACAGCATCACAGAATACAGATAAACAACCACCAAGCACCGTACCCTCTTGAGGTAGTACAAACACTACCTGAAAGGAACTGTAACAATAGAGGGCTCATTTCCCTTTGCAAACTGACCTCAGCATTTCCATGTTAACTTCAAGTACACAGTCTTAATTTATCTGCAGGTGTGTTGGCTTCACCATTTCATTCTCGCATGAGCACTTTTCTGCTTCAGAGTTAGACCTGTTGCTAACACTGTAGGCTAGCTACAGTGACCAGCAGTGCTCCTTCAATCACGTAATTTGTTTGCAGAAGAGGACACCAACCTATCTTTGCAAATTTTGCATGATAATCCCCTAAGAATTTAACCTATGTGTAAAGTAGGGTTTATCTGATGCAGAGCACTTCCTGTGAGAAACAGTAGTCTTAAATTCTGTTGACTTTAGTAGAGGTGCTCAACACTTTGCAAAAATACACCATATTCTGATACCTAAAGTGACAATATATTGAGCTGATTCACTGGGTCAGATTCTCAAGGTTGCTGGAAGCAGTTGAAGAGATGGGCCCAAAAGACCTCCGTGCACGGCTCGAATCCCCTCGTTCTTGGACATGTCCTGTGCTAGACCAATCTGCAACATATATTAGAGCAGCATCAGGGCTACTCTAAACTGCACCACTTACTAATGGCCCCAAGAGACTGTTCCAGGACAGAGAAATCATTGGGGCATAGCGACCCTCTTACTTGCCTCTTTTTTTTTTCTGGGAAAAATGTCAACATTATCAAAATCTTCAATTTTTGGCTATATTTTCCACAACGTTTTAACTGAAAATGTTATCAATTTTTTTTCATTTACAAAAAAGAATTCCATGTTTTGATAAAATACCAATTTTATATCAATTTAGAGGAAAATGTAGATAACAGACATATAAACTTTTGCAAAAGTATTGAGAGAGAAGCAATCTCTAAGTAAAATTTAGCCTCGCTCATGATCTTGGGATAGAACTCTCCAGTGTCAGGATTTATTTATTTATTGAAAAATAAATCCTGACATTTGAGAGTTCTATTCTGAGCTCCAGTGTGAGACTTAATTTTACTTGCAAATCACTATCAGCCCCAGGTGGCTGTGTCACCCACTGCCAGCCTCTCCTATTCCCTCATTGTGAGGATGAGGGTGGGAGCCCTTAAGTTCAGAGCTGGCAGCAGGTGCTCTTCCGTGTGGGTTCCGGCTGTCAGTCCTATGAGGAGAGGCTCCAGCTGGCAGCCCTGTCAGCTTCGGAAATGGGAGACGGAACTCCACTGCAGACTCCTGGGGAGGGTAAAAAACCATAAGAGGAACAGTGATGAGGCTGAGAGGTAGTGAGTGAGTGCTGGGAGGGTGACCTGAGAGAAGTGGGGGTCAGTGTAGTGGGGGGGCTGAACTGATGGGGTGGTGATAATGGGGGCTGAATTAGGAGGGTTTGGGGGAATAAACTCGAGGGGTATATGCTAGCAATTTAGGTCAACTTAAGGACCCTTAAGTTGACTTAAATTACGCCACGTCCACACTGGGCTTTCATTAAGAAATTCCTTAAGTCAACTTAATGAAAGCTTAAGTCGGCTTAATAACTACTCCTCTTTAGGTTGACTTAAGTCTTAAGTCAATTTCTTAAGTCAACTTGTGGATGGGGAGTAGCCCTTAAGTCGACTTTATTAAGTCGACTTAATGCCAGTGTGGACACTTATGTCAATGTTAAGTCAACTTAATAAAGTCGACTTAAAAGGAGCCACTTTATTATGTCGACTTAATAAGGTTGACTTTAAGTCGACTTAAAGTCGACCTTATTAAGTCGACTTAACAAAGTCGACTTAACTTTTTCTAGTGTAGACATACCCTAGGGGACTAGAGGAAAAGATTAATTGGTGGGTAGGAGATGGACAGATGTGGGGATGACTGCTTCTGTAGCACGGGCAAAAATAACCTCATCCAGTATATGTCGGAGAGTGGCCAACACTAATTATCACATGCACACACTCAGAGGTGGGCAGAGGGAGTTGAAAAATCCAAAGACTAACCTAAAAAACACGACTCAGGATTTGGAGCGTTCCAACTCATGATTTTTGAGTTCTTGAAGTTAGCAAAACTGAGAGAAGTTTTGATGAGCGTTTTCTCCGAAAAACTCCTAAACATGGGCTCCATTTTGAACTCTGAGAAATGGAAGCAGTTTTGAAATGTTTTCATGGAATGGGTTTCTAAGGGTTCCCCCCTCCCAATCAGTTCTGTTGTCTAGGCAGTGAGGTTCATTTGTGGTGAAGATTTGTTCTTGCAGCTTATTTCCCTGGTCCTGTAAGCAATGCTGAGTGAGAGGGAAGCGGGTGGTGGTGGAGGGGTGAGTTAGTCAGAGCAAACACAGCAGATTTTGGAGGGAAACATATGCTGTTCTTCTCTTGCATCTCTTCTGTGGTGGGGGTGGGGAACAGAAAGAATACTTTGATGCCTGAGGTGAGGTACTTAAATAATATCATTAAGCATGTGAGCAGATTCCTTAAGTGTTGCTTTGTGCTTATGCTCCAAAGATCTACCATAGGCACTCGCAGAGCCCTCATTGGAGGAGCATTGGAGCACCTCACATTCTTTAATGGTTTTGACCGTTGACTTTATAACACCTCTCTGAGGTAGAGAAGTGTTATTCTCCCAGTTTTGACAGAGGCAGAACCAAGGCACAGAGAAGCCAACTGATTTACCCATGGTCTCAGAGGAAGGCTGTGGCGACCCCTGGACTTCAGACCCACTGGACCAGCATTCCTTTCTGCTGATTCCATTCTGTCCACCTATCCTGCGGCACTACAAACTAAAGTGGGGCCACACAGAAAAAGAAGCAGCAGCTAATGAGGTTGGAAGAGACATGCCTATTGCAGTGCTGATATCCCTTCCTCACTGTTCTCTCACCTCCCATCTAAGGAGCAAAGAGAAGGTCTCAGAGAGGGACAGGTGAGCAGAGTGAGGTGTGAGGAGGGGGCAGGTTGGGCTGCCACATTTTCAGACAAGGAAAAGGGGAAAAGGAAGTGGAGCAAGGCCTGCTTTCCTGGGCTCCTCCCTGAGAGGCTCTACACCCTGTTTTTTTTTAAAAAAAATACAAATATACCACACGTCCTTAGAACTTACAATACAAAATTGATACATACGTATAAACATGCTTATCAATCTTTGCTGATTAAAACCTTTTAAGGGTACCTGATGTGGCATATTTTGTATGAATTACTGTAATTTTGCAATGTTGATAACAATAATTATCAATACTATTATAAATAGTCACCCCCAACCCAGAAAGTGTCACAGGAGCACTTGTTATTCTTTGGCTTGACAGATGTATTGGTCCTGATTCTCCATTCATTTAAATCAGGATTAGTCCTCATGTAATCCCTTCTGCTTCATGTGAGCTAGTTTATTAACTGAATTGAGATGATTAGGTGATGATTCCAGAGATTTCTGGCAGCGATAGATCTGAAGGATTATTTTGCCCATACCCACCTTCATACCTGGACTCTTTGAATTTATACCAAGCTATGGCCCTTTATATTCCACCAGCAGGAAGTGGCAGAGTACATGGCAGTTAATATTATTGTCTTTTCTTTCGGGTTGCCAGACTGACAGCATGTCAGAAATCAAAATTCGGTCTACTTCTAATTTTGGTCTAATTCTAGTTTACTTCCGTGTGAGTCACCAGTGAATATTCACAGCAAGGCATGTTTTCTGAGCACACAGACAAAACAAAAGGAGTAAAGTCCTGCACCCTACCTGACTTTGCAAAGGCTCTAGAAATAACAAAAGAGAAAGGAAGAGTGAAAACATTTTCCTCCCCAATACTGAGGTGCCTCATCTTGTCTTCCTCATAAGCATTTAAATAATGCAAATTTCAAGGGGGGGGGAAATCCTTCCTGACTTTTCTTTTTCCCCATGAACACTGATTCCATTGCATAATTATCTGGGTTGGCTTGAAAGAATGAAATCCAGTTCAAAATGTATGAGTTCATTTTTATGTTCCACTGAGAAAATTTATTCAGTGTGACTGCTCAGTAGCGAGAGCAGTAAAACACCTTAATCCCTGGTTGAAGAAAGGTAATACCTTGACAGATGTGTGCCTCCTACTTTCCTTGCGGCCATGTTTCAACAACAAACCTTTATTTCTGCTTCTCGGCTGTAGCAGGAAAAAAAAATGAGAGGAGCAATAAAGCAGTCAGACAAATCTCAGGAGCCAGGCGGCAATGCAATAGTAATGACAGATTTTTAATGTGGCGGGAGAGATTGACAGGAAAATGTCTTCAGAGCAAACGCACGCCAGATGGAATGAAAACGGTTTATTGGAGTATGGAGGTGCTGCTGAACCAAATAGAGGGTGGGTTTAAGGTGGGTGTTTTATCTGCTTCAAGTAAATAACAACCAAAAAATATCCCTCACAGGGCATTGCCTTAGACCAGTCTTTGCACTAAGGAGCTCATTTTATTTTCACAGAGCTGCACCGCTGAAAAACGTTAAGGTCAAAAGTTCAGACTTTACCTGTGCTGGGCAAAGGGACAATGAAAATTGATTTTGTTTGAGTTTTTTGTTCTTTGGATTTTTCCCTCCCTAATCAGAAGAAATTAAACACTTTTAGTAAAAGCAAATATAGACGTTTTATGTAATTTTTGATAAATAAGAAGAAATTTTAGAAGAATGAAGGTTTAGCCCCCCCTTAACACTGCTAAATAGCTAGATGTATAAGTCTGCGCTAAAAGTATAATACATGCCAAAATTGTTTCCATATCAGAAAAAGCTACATCATTATATTTCCTTCTAACCAAATAAACTTGGGTGTTCTAAGATATGGCATAGTCAAATCTGGTCCTAACATCTCAGGAAAATATGGCTCTGTAAGATTTCATACTTATTATATACAATGAAGACAAAGAAATAGTCATAAATGAGAGAAAACAGCATAAGAGAAAGAAAATAAAAATTGAAACCATTTAGATTGTGTACTTCTCTGACCCCTTTTCGATATCCATCTAACCAATGGAGAATGCCAAGGAGGAGGGAACAGGAGTCACATTATTGAACCACAGCATTGTTTGTTTTTTGAAGAATGCATTTGTATAGTATCAGTGGGTATTCTTTATCACACTGTATTTTAGTTTATTAACTTTCTGTAACAGCATTTTGTATGCTTTAGATTGCATAGAATCAGAAATAACCAAATGGGGGTTTGGATGTAGTGGTCTATGTGAATTGGATGAATGCATATTCACTTTTTGCAGTTTCTCATGGCATTTTTGCCTGTAAAGGCATCAGAAGGGAATGACTGACATATCTCCTTTATATCTATTTAATTTAAACAAAAAAAAGGAAAAAAAAACAAACAAAAAAAACCCCAAAAGAACTCCTTCTCCTTCATTTTTTCTCAACCTGCTTCTGTTTTTATTTGCTCACAGAGTAAAAGGGTGATATACTTTTTGCAGTTCCTTCCACCCCTTTTTGTATATGTGCTGTATAGGCTCTGATGCAATTTGCAGAAAGGGAAAATGTCCCAGACAAGTAGGCAGATAGTTTAGCCATGCCCATATCATTTCATCTGATAACTACAGTACAATGATAACAAAGCTTGAGGCAAAATGGTTAATACTGACAGGAAAAGTAACTGGCAAAGCCCTGTAACAATCCATTTATAATATTTATTTTGTAGATTTATGGATTGTTTTAAAAACATAAGTTTCATAATTTATATCAAGTTTGTCCTATACAGAATCCCAGCTCTAATGTTTCATTTAACTCTCCAATTATATTAGTCCTGGCAGTCTCTAGAGAAGTCACTTGTACAATACTGATACAAAGACCCATAATCTGTGGAGTTATGCTTCTATTATTTTACTTAGTATTATTTGGTTAATTTTTGGTGCTCAAGCTGTTCATCCGAATGCAAGATGTTTCTTTAATTTAAAAAATTACTTTACAGCTGATTAAGCCTTTTTTCCCTAATACAAGAATGGTTAAAAAAATAAAATAAAAACAAATCAATATCAATTAAAAGATTGTTGGTGATATCAAATATTCTTCTCTTGCCCTGCAGAATTGTCTCATTTCCTGGCACTCAAAGAGCCAAATGCAGTTCTAGCATATGTGAGCTCAACTTTTTGAGCAGAAAGAGGAAGAGTAGAAAATGTTGAGGATATCAGTACAGGTTAGCATTTTGATGGGGAGTGGGTTTTTAAAAACATATTTTAATTTATTTACATTTTTATTTTACTACCAGTAAAATCCTATGAAAAATAAATACAAAAAATACATTTAAGGTAATATTAAAAATTTAACGTAAAGCAACAGATTCAGAGTGATAATTGCCCCTCTGTCTTTAAATCAACTTACCACAGCACACCTGATCTGGAATATTAATCACCGTTACGAGACCTCTGTAATATCCTGAAGCTCAGTGGCAAGTTAAGGACAGAACAGCAGCTTTCACTAGGAGTGCCGTTGCTTTATTTTGAATCTGAATCCTAACATTGTTATAACATCAATTTAACTTTGCCAGGTATTCCATGCTGGTGCCACTAGTGTATGGCTGTGTATATATGTAAAACCTATAATGCATGTTATACACCCATAGAAACCAAATTTAGTATCAATAGTAATAGCTTGCATTTTCTCATTCAGAAGACACTAACTACTGACTTTCACCCTTAAATTGTATTCATTAGTAGCTTGCAATTTTTTTGATTCCTAAATTTATACCAGTATATCAGCATGCACTCGTACACCCCCGCACTGTGGAATTTTGATAATGTATGTCCTAACCGCTTAATTGATTGATTAGCTTACTGCAGCTTTCTGAGGCACCAAATTTATCTTTAATAGCCGGAGTCAGGCACGGCAGGCAATCGAGGGGGGGGGGGTCCCTTGGCGTCGATTTGCTCTTAACTGGAAAGTCATTACCACTTAATACATGTAGATTGTGTTGAAAGAAAATTATGTGTAATGAAATGAGGGAAAAATTAGTGGAGTGTTATGGGCGAAAGCAGATGTTACCGAGGAATTATGCTAGCAGAGATAATCACCTTCGCTAGCATTCTGTGTGCTGGGGTGTTAACTCAGGGAAAGGGTTGGTGAGAGAGCTAAATAAATGCATTGATTTACACAGATTTACTCTTTCAAACTATAGTACATGAGTGGCATGCGCACACACAACTTTTGTATTTCTCATGTTTTCACCCCTCATTTAGTTATTTTGCCAGTTTCTCATGTTACATTCAGATGTCCATACTGGAAGCACAGGGGAAAGAGCTGTCAATTTGTATGGCCTCATGAAGTCAAGAAGTAATACCCAAAGGCAAGAGTCCTGGTATCACACTAACACTGGACTTTGTGTAGTTCAAACACTGGATATCATCAGTCAGCTACTGAGAGAAAGCTGACGAACATAGAGGCACGCAATGGCGGAAACATAACACATTTTTAGGAACTGTAAATATAAAAAAACAATGTGTGTAAGGGAGAAGCATTGATTAGTCTTTTAGTCTAAATAGCTTGTGAATAAATGGACAAGAAATAAAATAAGAAGTAATTGCTCTATCTTAATGGTGTAAGTTAAGAAAATATTGTAAAGTTCTCATAGACTTCTAAGCCATGGCAATAACATTCACAGTCATGACAAAAGGAGAAAGACCATCGATTTTATTGTAAGTACACTTTTGGAACTTTTTTACTTAATTTTTTCCACTTGTGGGTATTCACTCTGTTCTTTTCCAGTCCTGAATGATATGTGTGATTTATGCTATTGCTCATTTCCAGGTGTATAAGGTCACTGTTATTTTTTAATCTTGAGTTTATCTATTTTATAAAAGTTGTATCTGCATTTAGAGTGATCACTGCTTTATCACCCATTTCATAATAATAAAAATTGTAGCCTCAGGAAGAAATTACTTGGAAGACTTTACTATCAAAGCCATTGATAATTTGGATTTCCTATTATATTGCTGTGTACTTTTGCCATTAAATGAGGCTATTACTTCTAGGTATTGTTGTTAGTAATAATAATAATAAAACAATTAAAAATGAAAAAAATAAAAAATCTTCTATCTCAGTATTACTATTCAGATATAGGAGATTAGGAAGAGTACTGTCAATTTACTTGTCACTATATTAATGAGTCAAAGAAATGCAGCCAGCTACTCATGAATCAATTGGAAAACTATGATGAATGTTTCAATAATTAAGAGAATAATTACACTGCTGAATGTAGGATGGGACTAAATGAAATAGCTTTTGTGGCAGCAGCATATTGTTGTCTATAAATACAAAGAGCTACATTTAAATAATGCTGTGGGTCTGGCTTAACTTTATCTATGTGTTTTATCTCTCCACCAATTATGCACCAAATCCTGCAAAGGCCTAGCCATATTTTTAATATTTCATATGGAGGAACAATGTAATGCAAAAAATTTTTTTTGTTAGATCAGAGTCTGTCTTTCTGCCAACCTATCTATCTATACATTATGACATGGCCACCATTGTCGTTTCTGAATTATAAACTGCTAAATTTAAATAGAAAACTGAATTCAGAGTTAAAGCTGACATACTCTGATGGAAACACACGTGATGTTTGTGGAATATATAAAAATGGTAAGAGTTAAAAATGAACTGTAAAAGTGAAGTGAAAATTAACTTCAATCTAGAAATATGTGCTGGATGTCCCCATTAAATCAATAGGTTTTATTGTACATTGCCAAAATTGTTTACCCCCTTCCTCTGTGAAATCTTCTGGCCTTTCCTATTTTGATAAAGACAACCACCCCCTTACCCTCCAAGCATGTCATCATGTGGCATCACACATACAAGAATCTGCAAAGCTAGAAATGAGGCATTCTGGGATGCTTTGCTTCAGAAAGAGGACAATTTTTAGCACAGTACAGTGTGCATTACTGGAAAAGAAAAAACAAAGGTTAAAAAAAAAGATTGGTTTAAAGCTCTCAAGATCTTCTAAAAATAAATCATATTTTTTTCATTTGCACCCTGATTTTTGATTCTCTTGAAGGAAGCTCACTCTATGGGTTCGTCTACACTTGTAAATTAAGTCGACTTAAGCTTGCTTAAGTCGACTTAATTTATTCTGCGTCTATATTACACTTTCCTTAAGTCGACTTAAGCACGCTGCTTAAGTCAACTTAAGGAAAATTAAGTCAGCTTTGTAAAATCTTGTTTTAAGTCGACTTTTGGCTTAAATCGACTTTAGAAAGTCAACTTAAGCCAGTGTAGACCTGGAGTAGCCCTAAGTCAACTCTAAGTCGATTTAGGGCTCTCCAGGACTTCCCCACTGCTCTCCCTGCCAGGCATGACCCCCCACAGGGCACGGCAGTGCCCTGTCCACCCTGCCCCTATGCCCTGCCCCTGTCCCCCTTTGCCCTATTGTACCCAGGTACAATGGGGCAAAGGCTGAGCCCCCTGGCACTTGGCAAGGGGTGCCCCCCCCGCCACCGTGGACCAGTCCCAGGTCCATCTAGCCCCTACAAGTCAACCTGGTCATCCAGTGTGGACACTCTAGGTCGACTTTGTAGGGTCCCCGGAAAGTCGACTTAAAATTTAAGTGTAGACATGCTAAGTCGACTTAAATTCACAAGTGTAGACATAGACTATGTGATCATTTCAGATCCAAAATTCAATTCAGTTGTGTGGGCCTTCCCACTTGGTGCTTGGATAGGTCTGCATTTAATTTCTCCTTACAGCTATACTCTGGGAGCTTCTCTTCTTGCTATTGCACTCACCTACCATTATCCTGACCCCACTCCTCATTAACCCCTCTGCCTTACCTTCCTCCCTATCCCTTTAAACTTTTCCCCAGTGTCCTGTCCCACTCAAATTCTCCCTCTGTGCCGTCACACCAGCTCGATACAGTCCCCCGGTCTCCATACATTCCATCACTTTCACATGCAACATTTCTCCTCCCTATTCCCAAAGCCGGGCAAAATTTTTCAGATAATTGTATGCTGAAAAGTACAGATTTGGATCAAGCAAAACTCTTTGTGAATCTGTGTCAAATTGGCTCACTTGTTTCACTGATCACCAAAAAAGAGAGAGAGAGAGAGAGAGAGAGAGAGAGAACAAAAAAATCCAAAAATGCTGTCATTTTTTAATTGAAACATTTTGACTTTTTGATTCAAAATGATTTTCATTTCAAGTTTTACTTCAATTTTATTAATATTTTAAAGGCAAAAATCCCTTGAAAATGAAATAAAAATGTTATTTGAAAAATTTTGTTTGATCATAAAAGAATTTGTTTCATTTTTCTGGTTCACTGAAATAATTGAAGAAATATATATTTTGGGTCAACCAACCCCACCTTTTTATTTTCCTGATTTTTGTTTGTTTGTTTTGAACTAAAAAACCAGTTATTTGCCCAGTTCTATCCTGTCCTCAATTATTTGCTCAGTTCTATCCTGTCACCCTTGGCCTCATCTTTCTCTTCTTCCTCTATCCTGCTGTATCCCTTTATATAAAACTGAGATAATACTACCTGACATCACAGGTGTGCTGTGAAAATCAGTTCATTCATGTTTGTGAAGCTCTAAGGTACTACAGTGAGACCATCCTAGAAAAGCTCGTAAGGAAATACATAATTCTGTGTTCAGTGCAGGGTACGGATGGGGAGCAGTAAATAATACAACTCCAACCAACCCACAGCTTATGTTCCATTGTACTTTCTTCATATAGAAAAATCTGAAAATGGCCTTCTACAAGGACACTGCTCTGCTGGAGGTCACAAATCATGGTTTCTAAGAGCCTGTTTCTATAGCCCTTACTCTGACATAAGGGCAACCACAGTACACACAGGGACCACAAGGGACGGCAGCACTGGACACATTACCTGTTCTCCTTAGAGATGGGTGAGGAGGCAGCTTGGGGATTGTGGCTCCCTGCCCTGCTAGTAATTAATCTGGCCTTTCATTAAGGTACACAGAGATTCTTGAGGGGGCAAAGTTATAACTAAAAGCAGAATTTGGCCCAGAGATTGTATTTTTCCTCAGGTTTTATGCATTGTGTGTGTACTCCTGTAATTAGGAGCTGAGGGTCACAGCACAAAAATACTATTAATGCTTTAAATGCTTTTTAATAGTGAAAATTTGCCTTTGAAGAAATACACTTATATTTGCAGGCAGCACTAGTAGAGTTTTGAAACTATTCTTGCCTCCCAATTATCCTTTCTATTGCATGATTGAATACTGATACTAAAGATAGGCAGGCACTGAACGACCTAGACCTCCTGGGTACAACTCCAATATACTTGCCTGCTATTGAAAATTGAAGTACCTAAAGAAATTTATCTGAAATTTGTTTTCTTGAGGGAAACTAAGGTATTGTTTCATCTCGGCTGCTACATCTCAAGGAGGAAGAAAACTCAGGACATGATGAAAGGAGACTGGTGAGAAGCCAACATTAAAAAAAAACAAACGAGAGTCCTCATTGTTTTTTGCTGTACACAGACTAACACGGCTACCCCTCTGGAAATTTCCAACATTATTATATATAATCTACTGGTATCTGCTAAAGCTGCTAAATATCCACAACAAAACTTGTTTTGTGTATTCACTGGAACTTTAACACAGGAGCCCATTGGCCATGCAGCTTTCCATCTGTGTTTCACTTTCTCTGGATGTTCGAGTGAATGTCATGGCTGTTCACAGAAAGATCATTGTAAAGCTGCCTGCATAGGTACTTGTGGTAACTGGGGATTTTAGATTTGCACATGCGAATACAGTAGTTTTTGCACACTCAGCCAGTTGGAACATTGTGACTCATCTAATCAGTGATAACTAACAAACAAAGCTCAAGTAGAGATTGGGGAATAGTTACAGAGAATGGTTCCTCATCAATCTGTACAAAAATATTTGCAAAAAAAGTAGCTGATTTCTTTTGTATAACAAATAAACTCAAGGAAATCTCAAGCTGCTCCTGGAGATCCCATGAGCAAAAAAGGGGCTAAACTCACTGACTAACCTATTCATTGTGAATTATTCCCTCTGCTCTAATGTCTGTATTTCATGGAAACATTGTGCCAGCGCTGCCATACACTGTAATTTTACTCTTCTAGGAATAATGTGGAAAGATACTGCTGAGCATGTTTAAACAGTGTGCAAAGGACATTATACATATTTAACATGTCACCTGGCTTTTTTGTTTGTGTTGACAATCTAGGGCTACCACCTTTCCAAGCTAAAATATCAGCCACAAACAGTGAAATAATGAAATGTTGTTTATTTTCCTCCTTTAAAGAAATATTTAGCACAAGAAATATACTAGGCTAAATAAAACTCTTGGATGCATACTCGTGGCTCCCACTGACGTCAACAACGGCCCTGTGCAGCACTAGCAGTCAGTTTGCTTTTGTGGTACAGAGGAATTATCATGCCTGCCATTAGATGCACCTGCTGATTGTGCTGGAAAAACGCTGGCTAGTTACATTGTTACCTAATAAAAATATCCTATAAGGACATCTTATTCTGTCCCCTCCCAATGCAGGATTCTTCCTTAGAATTTTAAGCTGGATTGGATTAAACAGTAATAAAAGTATTTAAAGGAAAGATCCTGAATGGGGCTGTATCATAACCTCATTGTCATGAAGATTTTCCTGATATCCCACGTAGTTTCACCCCTTTTTCTGATGAAGTATGGTGTCTCCTCTCGCATGTGTCCCCTTCTCCAAACTGTCAATGGACCAGATAATGGTGCAAGCTACAGAGCTGTACCACACCAAAGCAACCACAAAGAGGAGCTGTATCTCTCGTTCACCTTTTTAGCTGTAGGGAGTGTGCTGAGCTTGCCTTCTTCAGCAACCTGGCCAGTTTAGTTGGCAAGTGTGGAGTGAGGAGCAATACTCATTGCAATTTAAATAGAGATAAAAGGCTACATCTACACTTGCTAAAATTAGTTTGAATTAGTTAGTTCAAACTAGCATGGCCACACTGGAATGTTAGTTCGAACTAGGCAAGTACTTGCTTAGTTCGAATTAGCGATCCCCATTCATTTCAATGGCTGGTTAATTCAAACTAAGAAATTAGTTCAAATTAACATGGCCACATTGGTTAAATCGAACTAGTTAGTTCGAATTAACCCCTTAGTTCGAATACCCTTTTCAAACTTATTAGTTTGAATTAAGAAAGCCCTTAATTTGAACTAACTAAAGCCTAGTGTAGACATAGCCAAAGAGTCCAGAGAGGAAGGAGGTTACAGCAGTCAAGGAGGCAAAGTGCAAATGCACAGACAAGCAGTTTGGTGGCTGAGAGAAAAAGGGAGGGGCAGGTTTTGTAGATATGTAGAAGTGGTGACATGGTTTGTTAAGACCTGGATATGAGAAGCCAATGTGTTAGGAAGAGGAACTGGGGATGGAGCTGATATCCCCCACCACTATACTAGAGAAAAAAAAATTCCTACCAGGACAGAGAAGTGAGGAATCAGGAGGGAAGATCAGAAGCTTTGAGTTGTGCTATGTAAAGTTTGTGAGCAGGCATCCAAGAAGAGAGGTGAGGCAGACATTTGGAAGTGCAAGATGGGACAACAGGACTTGCCATGGATATAGCAGTAATGTAGGGAGCCAGGAGCTTCTTGATGATTAGTGAACTCATGAGGGATAAAGATCAGAGTCAGAGGAGCCTGGGACCAACCATAAAACCTGTGGAGTACTCAGTGAAAATGGGAGAGGGAATTGACATTGGAAGAAATGGTTGGAAAGCCAATTGGAGAAACCAGCTGAATATGGAGTTGTGAAAACTCAGGGTGGACAAAAAGAGAGTTAAGGAAGATAAAATGACTGATAATAATGACCGCTTACCTGCTCATAAGAACATAAGAACATAAGAAAGGCCGTACTGGGTCAGACCAGAGGTCCATCCAGCCCAGTATCTGTCTACTGACAGTGGCCAGTGCCAGGTGCCCCATAGGGAGTGAACCTAACAGGCAATGATCAAGTGATCAGTCTCCTGCCATCCGTCTCCATCCTCTGATAAACAGAGGCTAGGGACACCATTCTTAACCCTTTCTGGCTAATAGCCATTTATGGACTTAGCCACCATGAACTTATCCAGTTCCCTTTTAAATATTGTTATAGTCCCAGCCTTCACAACCTCCTCAGGTAAGGAGTTCCACAAGTTGACTGTGCGTTGTGTGAAGAAGAACTTCCTTTTATATGTTTTGAACCTGCTACCTATCAGTTTCATTTGGTGACCCCTGGTTCTTGTATGTTCTTGTATGCTCACACCCTCTAACAAAACAGTAGCATGCTGTGCATCCCGTTCATATCATGTTAAATTTAACTGGAACCAGACCACAATGTGGGGAGATAACAAAATGCAGTGATTGAGCAGCTAGACTGTGTAGGACATCTGCTATAGACAGATAGCAAAAGATAGTTTAATAATAACAAATAATAATAATGCCATTTCTATTTTTTTTTAAATGATGGCATATCCTATGAAGATATGGTACCAAGCATGTATTGATTTTGTGCCTTTTTAAAATATCAATTACTATAAAGAAATGCCAGACAATAGAACAGAAATGCTTATTTTCACTAATTACTTAAAGAAATGGGTAACAACAAATACAAATCATCACAGGTCCTAACCACATCAGCCACACCATCAGGAGCTCGTTCACCTGCACAACTTCGAATGTGTATGTGCTATCATGTGCCAGCAATGCCCCTCTGCCACGTACATTGGCCAAACTGAACTGTCTCCGCACAAAAGAATAAATAGACACAAATCAGACATCAAGAATGGTAACATTCAGAAGCCAGTAAGAGAGTACTTCAGTCTCCCTGGACACTCAGTAACAGACTTGAAAGTTGCCATACTTCAGTAAAAAAATCTTCAAAAACAGATTTTAGCGTGAAACTGCAGAACTGGAACTCATATGTAAACTTGACATTATCACACTAGGTCTGAAAGAGATTGGGAATGATTAGCTCACTACAAAAATTATGTTCCCTCTTTTGGCAATTCTCACCTTCTCATAAACTCTTTTGAATGGGCCTCTTCCTCCCTGATTGAAATGACCTCATTAGCACTTGCCTTCATCAGAAATTGTAACTCACCCTTGCTTGTGAATATATACCTAACAAAATGAAGTTTCTACTTGCATTGGACGAAGTGGGTTCCAGCCCATGAAAGCTTATAATTCTCCATAATTATTTTTGTTATATTTTAAGGTGCCACAGGACCCCCCATCATTTTAACAAATATAAAGTACTACTTATATTAGCCACTTAACACCCCAATGGGTATTAGTATCCCCAACATACAGGTAGGGAAACTAGGGTTTGGGAGGTATTTAAAGCAATTTTCCCAAGGCTTCCCAGGACAGAGATCAGAGAATAAGAGTTCTTGACCTTCAGTGCTTTGATCAGAGCACTAAGGCACATATCCTTCCATCTTTCTCTCTACCAACAGCTCTCTCTCCACAGTCATTAGGTTTCCTTTATTTTTTCATAAAATTTGTTTCATTTGCCCATTTAAATATTTTCTTTTTTTGTTTCTTCCTCTTCTTTTTCATTCTCTTCTTCATTATCTTCCCCCACTGTGTATTTTTGTTTTATTTTCTCTGTTCCCTTCATTCTTGAACTTTCTGTTTTTACTTCTGATTCTCCAAGTTTTCTCCACCTGCCCATTTTGCTCAGCAAGTAAAATCACCGCTTTCCTTCTCCTTGCTTACTCCCCATTTGCCCAGCTGACATGGGAAAGACAAGTAAGACATTGTAAGTAATTACAGTACTTTAAATTATTATCTAATCATGAATGTTTTATTGGGACAATATCATATCATTTCACTGAGGAAATAATAACACCTCAGTTCCTTTTCTCTTTTAGCAAATCTGAGATTTATAACCAAGGAAGCAATCAGGGGCCTGATATAAAGCCCATTGAATTCAATGGGACTCTTTCCATTGATCACAAGTCCAGATAGCTGAGGCTTGATGTTCTCCTGTTTAATATTCTCTTATCTTTTCTCTTTAGGTGTCCATCACCATGGTGTCTGAGCACCTTCTTGGAATGTGTTAGGTGATGTAACTAGCATACCTCAGGTGTGGTTCAGTCTCTCTCACTTCCTCTCCTTTTCATAATTTAGAATAAACACTGTAATCAAGTTCCTCAGTGAGAGCTCAGTAGTGCTTTTAAAGCAGTGGCGAGTATTGGGGGTCGTGTTGGGTAGCATGAGTCCCATCTGCAACTCTGGGAGGGACTATACTGAAAAAAGCACAACACCTCCTAATTGCTCCTAGGAAAGGAAGAGAAGCTCATCTGCCGCTATGTATATCTTAAGTGTGAGCTCCTCTTCAGGCATGTGTAGCTGCTGTTCTCTGAGGTGGGGGCTAACACAGCTCATTAGCAGAAATTTGGACCAACGTCTGTGGATCTGGGCAATTGATGCCTAGGGTAACAATGCAGGAGGGGTTTCTTCCTGCCTTCCAGCAGTGCACCCCTATGCAGGAGCTAACTATAATCTGCCCCTAAATTTTTGCAGTAGGGGCAGACTGAAGAATGCCTGAAGCTTGTCCCTTTCCCCAGCAGAACAAGAAATGGCTGTGTACCCCAGTGATAACATTGAGAATGAATCCTTGCCCACACTTCCTAACAGCCTCACCAGTTTAACCATCAGGGTTTAGAAGTAGGAAGGTAGAAGTAGCAACATCCTGGGTAGCATCAGAAGAGACTGCTGTCAAGAGGACCTCCAATATTATTACTAGCTGCAATAAAAAAGCACTTCTTAAGATGTTTTTTCTACCTAATTGTCAAAACCGAATAATATTATCAGCTTTTTTATCCTTTGAGTATTTTTCTAATAAGAAAGCACAGAGATGCACTGCAAATAAAAACGGAAGATTTGAGGATGCAAAGCAATCATGCAAAATGACTTTCATATCAGTTTGATAAGCAGCTGAGATTTAATAACTACATCTCTCCTACGGTGCTGGATGAAAGTTTAATACTTTATGCTTTTGCTTCTTTCTTCGGCTCGGTGCTTATTCAGAATCATAACTTTTCCTTTTATAGTCACAAAAATGTGAGGTGCAGTGGATTAATCAACACCCTAGGAGGCTCCAGCCTAGTCACTAAACTGACTTACAATCAAAATCTAGGGGAAGACTGTCAGGGGTCATAAGGGAAATGAGTGGAGATCCAAAAGTGCAAGTAGCATTTATTGTAGACAATGCGCGTAGCTTGCTGGTGCCAAGGGGAACGGTGGAAGAAGGCCGATCTCTTAAGGTCACATTCTGAGATCTACTGGTAGCATGGGGGTTGCAGATGCTTAGCACCTTTCAGAATTTGGCCCAAGGATTTTAACTGTGGGTTAGGAACAAAGCTATGAGACAGAAGCCTCCAGAAGATGCCACCATGCTCATGTAAAAGTCAATTGTGGGCCGATAATTGTAATAATGGCAAAGAACCCAGTACTCATTCTCTTTTTAATTTGCAAAGAAGCTTTCAAAAGCCTTTAAAGTACAATAACTTGGCCACAAGCTGACAAACCAACAACTGAATGGCAACTATACTGGCTTTGAGACCAGCTGATGGTCAAGAAAAGTCTATCATGCACTACGAAGCAGTACTTGACAAGTATTTTCAATATGAGCCTTGTGATGAGTTCAGCAAGCCTGCCCAGACTTAGTACCAACCTGAATACTTAGGGGTACCTCTACATTTGGAGGTGATTGGTTTAGCCTCAGTTGAGAATGTGCTGGCTGTACTATTACAGTGCCCCCTATTGCTGGCTCAGTAACAAGCAATCGCAAATATTATTGGAGTCAGTTGTGTGTCTGTTTCATCTCCCTGCATAGCAAGGTGGCTATTGAAATGGAAGAAAAATATTGTGGATGAATAGGGATTTAATAAAGGATTTTAAATCAAGGAGCAGACAATAGCATGCATGCACATTCTAGGAAAGCTATGGATTCGTGGATGGATGGATGGATAGATCCAATTTTCAATGTATGTTCTACAAAAACAGATAATAAAAAGAATACAAATGAACGAACATCTGATCTAGTCATCAGATCTAACTACAGTGCTTTAATAGGAATTGCAACTCCAGATGTTTTCTTAAGAAAATGAATCAATTAGGCAAATGAGGAACCCCTTCATAAATCATAGCATGAGAAGATAAAGTCCAGTAGCTTCAGCTCGGTGTTTAAATGTTTTGCTGATACGTCTTATCTTTGTGTACCTGTAAGCTTTACTAGATGGCTCCTGATCATTTAAGTTGTTGTTTACCTTAGTGAATGCTGGTTGAATTTGAAAAAAAGTGTTCTAAATGTTCAAAACCTTTTACTTTGAAAATAATAATACATCAGCGTTTAGGAGTTGAACCCAGCAGAAACTGGTGTCACTATTCATAAAATAATTGAGTTTACACAAAAAGTGATTTCTGTAATAGCCCCTTTTTTACAAGTATGTACATTTTATTTAAAATTACTGACTCAAAAGGCAAGGTAGAAAAAAATCACCTCCAACAACTTCCTGTAATTGCGAATTATTGTGAGGGAAACAGAAGGAAAAGATTTTGAAATTATGAGCCATTATGCGAGAGAGAGAGAGAGAGAGAGGCAGTGGGGAAAAAAAAAAAGACATCTCGGCTTCATGAAACACAGCTGACAAGCTCGACTAAATTACCCCCGGACCATTACAAAAATCACTTAATTGCCAACCATTTTGTTAGGTCAATTGACTCTAATTGAAAAAATAACAAAAAGCTTATTATGCTGCAAATGCGGCCGTGGAAAATGAGTCTTCTGTTAGGAGGAAACAATAATTCTAAATTTCAGCTGCTGCTAACACTACAAAGTTCAGTGTTTTCTTCTGATAGAATCTACTATGCCGGAGAAAGTGAATATGCTTCAATTGATTGATATTTCTTTTAATCCCGCATCCTCCCCCCACACCTCATATTCTCATCCCTACACTCACTATCTCTTTCTCTCTCACACACAAACATAACTACATTTTATTTTCCTTTTTAGTTCATTGTAGCTCCTTCACTTTCTGTGGCAGGGCTTATGCCATTTCAGTTCCATGGGGTTTGTGGTTCGGTTTGTGAGGAGGCTGCTTTTACTACCAGATCATTTTTTTTTCCGTACACCCAATAATCTCCTTTTTAATGCAGATAAAGCAACACTGCTTACAGATTTTCACGCACTGCATATCTTAGAAACTGTCCCCCCAAGTGTGCATAAAAAAGCACCATCCCTGACTGGCTCTTAGGACTGTAATTTTAAAGTCCTTCTGTTTATGTAGGTGAAGGTTTATTTATAATGATACAATTTTTAGGATGGGTTTGCATGAGTCTGTACATTTCAAAACAGATAAACCGGCTGGAGTTCTGTTATTGTCCCAATTACTGATATGAATAGTGGAGGTTTATAATGGGGTTGATTCTGCTCTGTGAAAAGTAATTATTTGCCCATAAAACCGAAAGGCTGCAGAAATGAACTCAGATGGCAACAGCCTTTTGTTCAGCTCCCTCATGATGGAGAGGCAGGGAAATTGAAGAAAGTTCTCACTTGCCACAGTGCATAATTAAATAGTTGCACATAACCATATCTATACATTTACCTCTTGCATTGTGTTCTGAAAATTTCCTTTGTTGGTTTTATTCTTTGAAGAAACACTGTCTGACTAGGACACACTTTATAAGGCCCAACGTAGAGACTCATGAGCTGACCTAAGGTCAAACCATGAACCAACAGCAATGCATGCAACAGAATGCTGCATTAAAGTATTTTAAAGAAAATAAAACAGAATTTGTTTGGGTGGAGGGAGAAGAGATTGGTGGTTGTTTTGTGTTTTGTTTTTGTTCACTATGCCTTTCATACATGAGGTATCTTATAGTAATTTATAATGCAATGATAATGGGGTTATGGTGCCCATATAAGCAACAGGACAGCCATTAGCACACATTTCTGATTGTTTCTTTATATAAATGCCACTTAAGTAGAGGGAGTTATAGCAAATATATCAGACCCACAAAAGCTTCTACCTTAGTAAATTACAGCCTGACCTGATGCTATGTCATACGCTCCCCTGCATTTAATTTCCTACCACTCTGTAACTTTCCTATCTTCAAAGCGTCTGACGAAGTGGGATTTTCTCCCACGAAAGCTCATGCGATTAATAAATCTGTTAGTCTTTAAAAGTGCCACAAGACTCTGTTGTCTTTCTACAATAGACTAACACGGCTACCCCTTTGGAATTTGACTTAGTAAATTAGTTAGTCTTTAAAAGTGCCACCGGACTTCTTGTCTGTTTAGCTGAAATAGACTAACATGGCTACCTCCCTGGAACATTTATTAACAGACGGTGAAATACATGCATATGATGTTTCTTTTTGGGCACCCACAGCTGTATACAATCAATGGAACATTCCTTTGGTGTGCACCAGAGGTCAACAACAACCTTGACACACAGTTGAATTTATGAGCACTCGCATTGTTTTAAATATGCATCATTTAAATTTCTACAGTGCTTAAAAATTTGCCCCACAGTTATTTTTTAAAAGAATATATGGATGACAAACAGAGTTTATATGTAATTAGGGTTTCCAGTTGGATGTTAAAATAGAGCCCGTAACTCACATTTGAAACTATTATAAAATCAATGATAATAACCCTTGATATTAAAACAGTTTTTAACCCTATGATATTTAATAGGTGGCAGACAGAAATCTCCCAAGTTCTATTGTTTGTGTGGGTTTTGGAGAGTGTTTTTTAAATGCCATTAGAAATCTATTTTTACCCTAAAATGTATTAAACTGTATTTTTTAAATGACAAAATCAGGAAAACACAGACAAAGCAAGTAAAAAAAACCCACTGTTTGTCACACAGAGATGTGACTTTAAAAAACACAAAATTGTGTTTTCTGCCTTATAGTCTGAAAGATACAAAATTAAATAGATAAAATCTTAAGAAAAACCAATGCACAAGTATTCAGGAAAGAAAATGAGGCCTCACATACCGGATAGAACCGATTCCTTTCTAATAAGTGGGAAAGCCCTACAGAGAGAAATAAAAGTGAGGAATGGTGAATTCTGTAACACTTGCCAGACCAATGAGCTTCATCAATTAATCACAGCAAAATAATCACCACCTACATTAAAGAATAATACATGAAAAGGACAGGGCATAGCTTTAACTTATTCAGAAAGGGCTGACTCCCTAATCCCTCTGAGTCTTGACATGTTAACTGGGTAGCGACTAATTAGATGTCAAAAATTCATAAGCACTCTTTAATATTGCATATATCTGCAGCAGACATTTCAATATGAGAGTTGTATACACAGAAGTCACTATAGCATTAAAACACAGCAGGGTGGGAGAAATAAAAGGAAAACAATAAAAACAATGGCCCTTAAAAACCCAAGAGAATGCCTCCTTTGGAAGTGTGTACTTTCTTATTCAGAAAAGGTATCACCTTAATAAGAATTATAGGCAAAGGGGTTTCACTGTTTCATGCTGTGTGGACGAAAAGAAGGAGAAAAGACTGACTTATCAAAGGCACTGGCAGGTAAATAGTAATTTACTATGCATGCACAATGAACATTACACAGTGCCTTGACACAGGGCGATAATGAAAGACATGCTATTGTGGCATCCATCGAGGGAATTTTTTTTCTTCGTTCTTCCTTCCCCTGTCTCTCTTGAGCAAAGAAGCAGTGATGTCTCCTGGCAGCTGCCTCCTGTTTCAAGCCATTTCACATAATATAGGAAGAACCTGAAGTTTAGTGTATTAAGTAAGTGAGTTAGTTTGGTGGTTTGATGATATATACGTTGTTTGTATGTGAACTTATATTTCAAATGCAGAGGACAGTATTTTTATGAAACAAGCCTTTTTCTGTCTGAAAAATTATATGCATCTCAGATATAATACAAGGCAGTGAAATTAAAAACAATGCATCACATAATACACTATTTTATGACTTGCATCCTTTAATTGTAGCTCTCCGGAATAAAAAGAGAGAAGTGTGCTCTAGTTTATAAGATAAAATTACCATTTTCTCTTTTGACTAACAATGTTTATAATATGGGACTAGTGCTCTGTAGAGACTCTTCGATTTTAGCCTTTATGAAACTGCAAAGTTAAATCTTAGGGTTTTTTGGACTTTTTCTAACAAGTTTGCATTCAACCAATGCTAGAATTTAACCCAGCATGGGAGGCCTTTAATTCTTATATTACAATGATGTTTAAATGTGACACTATTGCAATGTAGACATATTTTAATTATTTTAAAAGCATGAAAAGATGATATCTTATAAACAACCTCCTGCAGAGAAAAAATATTAGATTTACACTTCTAAGTAGAGTAGCACCTACAAAGACAATGTGGCTCTCATTGTACAGTTACATGCAAACATCATTATTACACACTTCTTCATCTGCTGATTAATATTTTCATCTGCAGACATCCTCACTGTGGTGTCAACTCATGGAATGATGTGTCACAAGAATAAGAACAAGATTTGATTTAATGATCCCAGACCATTTTAGACCCAATGGTCAGTCTTAATCTGATTATACAGGGCCATTGATTTGAAATTGACTACATTAATTCTGCTCAAGAAAAGCCTTTCAGGATCAATTTTGAAAATGTAATTAACTGCAATCATTTGCCATTATTGCACATCTTCTACTTCTTTTATCCAGTTATACATGTTTCATCGCATTTAAGATTTTCCCTCATTCCCCTCCATCCTGAGAGTTCAATTAGGATTTTTGGACACAAGCATTACAGCTTTAGAAAAATATCACACAGTATCAAAAGTTTTAAAGTGTAACAATTTGTTTGTGAGTCCAATCAGATCCTGACATTTCCCCCCCATTTTAAAACATTTTAGCTTGTCTTTTTTCCTCTTCCAGTGTGTTAATGACTGTTTTACAGTAATGCCAATGGTAATGTGATATTGCTGCAGCCTGCTTCACTAGGGAATTAACTTCGCCAGCTAGGCAGAGAGCATAAACTCCTTAGGTGTTGACTGCCTTTACTAGGGTGGAAGGGTGGAATCAAGATAATTTTTATAAAGACTAATTGATCTTGTCAAATTTTCAAAGGGCCTCAGATATGTACCTGTAATGTTTAACATTTTTTGTTCATAAGGACCCTGATTTGCACGTTCAATATCAGAATGTATGCACACAATTAGCTGTTTTTCACATGTCAAAATGCCTACTTTGTATGCAAATACCACTGAACCTGTAGTACTGCAGGGTTTACAGGCTCTTTACACATTTGTCCTTACTGATTTTTGTGATTTAGCTCACAACAAGCACTATTACAACATTACAAAACACTTCATAAATTATCCTTAATATCCAATATTTATAAACAAGAAAGCTGTGCTTTTAGAAAAAAAAGTCCCTTTGAAAGATACATATATTCAGAAGACTAGATATGAAATATTGGCCTCATTCATATCAATGGAAGAACTTCCATAGACTTTAATAGAGGCAGGATTTCACCTGAGATTCTATAATCTTTATGCATGTTGATGAGCACATACTCACACTGGTAGTCCTATTAAACTCAACAACGACCATGAGTACAAGCAAGAGCTCACTTTACATAAGTGAGTGTTGCATGATCAACTCCAAGTGGGCATTTACATAACCAGAAAAGCTGATGAATACCTCCATCATCTTCACAGATTGGTTTTCAAATAGCTAGAGTCTACAAGATGACATTAAATGTAGAACTAATTTGCATGAGAGCCCTGGATATAAATACAAGGTCCAACAAAGATTTTGGCCACCAAAGGTGCACTAAAAGTCTAATGTAATCCTAAGGCTTGTCGTCCGTGTTCTTTGTATCTCTTCTCACCCAGAAAGGGAGCACTAGGGAGAAATTATTTCTCGGAAGAGGCAGAAAATAGTTTACTGAAATCCTAAGCAGGGACAACTTAATTTGCCCATTATGCACTCATTGAGTTCTTCTGGACAGGGCAGTGAGCCAAAGCTTTGATACTTCTTTGTCCCCCTACTCATATGTGAGAATGTAAAGAACATGGATCTCTTGTACTCTACATTCCTGGACCTGTGATGTTAGAACCCCTACTACAGCTGGGCTGGGAGTCAAGTGATGAAGAGTGGTGATGGTACTTACTTCCCACCACCGCCATGTTAGGGTCAGTCACAATCTGGCCCTAAATTCTTCACTATCAATTGACTTGCCATGGAAATATTTTTCAGAGGTTCATTGAGAAGAGAACTGATTCTGTGTGAACAAAATGGAGCCTTGCTATAGTCACACTATTATGCTGCACAGAGCTAAGAGATAACCGGCCGATTTAGAAGGGGAGTTTGGTTATGACATCCAAGTGTTCTGAGCCTCAAAAATGAAGCTAGAAAAAGTGAAAGTCATGTTTAGCAATGGGGGATGAGAAATGAGAATGCATGGGAATAATGAATTAATAGAATAATGGCCACACCTTCATCAGACAAGCATATCAAGCAGAAAAAATTCCAAAGAGAATCCATCGGGGATGGAAGCATGAACTAAAGAAAAGAAAAATATACTGGTAATGATCAAACTCAACCAAAGCTGGCATTGTGTTCATGATCAGATATGCCCTCCTAACATCTAGGAAAATGCATTCTCCTTGCTCACAGGGGTAGAGCTTCCAAAGACAGGAGAAAGTCTCTCACACAAGATATCTCATGAACATATGGAGTACGTTAACAGAAATGACCACTGGAGCAAAAAAAAAATTCAGACTTCACTAAAGAATAACAAGGTAGTAGGTGAAGTACAGGGGCAAGAGGCTGGGTGCCATTTTATGGCTTCTAGAATTTTCATAGAATTTCCTCCTAAGCTGAGAGAGAGATAGAGTCAACTGAGGCAACAAAAGTTTTGTAGATAAAATTGTTTAGAAACTCCAGAGGAACAAATGGGAATGGGCACAACGCATCAGCAAAAGGACAAACAACAGATGGACAAACACAATTTGAAAGCAAATGCCAAATTCGAGAAGGAACAAGAGTTGGGTAACATACTGGCAGAGAGGCAAAATAGTTGGAATGAGAGGACCAGCTCAAATGCAGAAAGACCCTCAGAAACAGGATTAGGTAGGTTTGTGGTGAAAAGCATTCACACAGGAATAATAGAAGCCACTGCTTATTCTAAGATAGTACAGAGAAAGAAATATTTTAATTTAACATTTTTAATGCTAAATGTTTCCCTAGCATGGACTGTTTTTCAAGGAGCTTAAACAGCTGTGATATGTGCAGTAAAGCTGTGTGAGGACATTCTGCCTCTAAGACAAGGATTAAATTGAGATGGTCAGGTTTAATTTTAATCATATAATTCACCTAAATACCAATAATGACCATGGCAACAATGTGTTAATCAACTATGGTCCACTGAATTTTCCCCAGGAATAGCCCATAGGCTAAGTAGGCAGTTATTTGCATGAGCCAAGATTCTGCTAAACACCCACCACTGAAGCTTATCCTGAAATTAAAATGCTGTTCATATGCATTTGCAAGAGTTGTTAACTGTGGGTTGCTCTCACTTAAAAATGAATTCAGTGCTCTGATTAGCTGTGCTCCAGTCACTAGTACAGTCAGAAGAATTCTGTGTAATAAATTATTGGTCACCCTCTTTGCTGCAAGATGAAGAATTTCCCATGCAGAAGTTGTATAACATAATCTCTGGTTTTATGGCAGCAACACTGGCCAAGACGGGGACTGTATTAAGGAATTTTGTATCTTTTGCACTCAGCGTTGGAAATCAAATATATTTCTCATGTGGTCAGAAGTAAAAGATATAGCCACTGCTATTCATTCATTTAACCAAAGCTCTTCTGATAATGAGTTCACAATTTTAACATATTCTTGGAACGGGCTCTTGAAATGCACAGTAACATGAAAACCAGGACCTCCCTTTTTCCCTCTTTCTTTCAAAGATTTCTGGATGTCATTATGGATGGGAACTGCACACATCAAGCATATCATATACAGCACCTAAGAGATCATTTTATATTTGTTTAAAAATGTGGTAGATTTCTTGCTGTCCCTGTCAGCAACTATGAGATGGTAATTTGCTAGCTCAGTGACTCATCATTAGCTCAGTTCACATGGAGCTGACAAAGGTCAACCATATAAAAAAAACTGGTTTCAATTCTTAATTCAAGGAGGTGAAGTAGTTCTATGTTTTTGGTTGATTTAATGTAAATTCCCCTAATTGCAGAACTATAAACCGAATAGTTATAGATATCCCTGTCAGTCGCTTTAAATTGCACTGGAAAAATCATGAAATTGGTTTCATGAAAGAGCATATATTGGCTATATGCACTATAAACACAAGTTTGGACAAGAGATTCTGCAGTTACAGGTGTCATGTTTCCTTTCTGATTCTGCTGGTAAGGGTCAGAAAATGCTCTTTCTGACTAATGCAGCTGACTTTCAGGCCTCAGCTGAGCTGCCAGGGGTCACTGTTTTTGGTCAGGTTGCCATGGGGAAGGGATAAGGGAAGACTGGACGTTGTGCGTCCTTCCATTTCACTGCACAGCTTGCTGCTTAACACAGGGCAGTTTGACAGGAAGTGGCTGCGAGGAAGCCCACACTTGTTCCAGTTCATCTCTCACAATAAGAGTTATTCTGGAATGAATGAATGCAACCTAAAGGATGCAGAAATTTTCAAAAATCAAAACCTGAACATGCATGTGCTAAGAGAGGGTAAGCTTGCATGTAATACACATCACAGAGCATAGGAACATTGCATTTGGCTGTTTGTTGCTGTTATGGTTGTTTTATTTTCCCTTTCTCTCTCTCAGCTTTCACCATTCCTTCAGAGAGCCAAACATGCCAAGGTACACGTTCACCATGCAAGCAATTATTCATGCAAATCATTTTGTTCCTGATTTTCCAGTACCTTACTTCTTGTGTTATCATTTACATCTGTGCAAAGTGAGTGTAAAATGCTACCAATTCAGAATGGTAGCACTTTACACCTGCTTGGTATAACCTTTGGATGGGTTAGAATTCATTTAAGAGCCCTCCTCCAGTACCTAAACAAAATAAATAAATATATAAACAAACCCCAACTCTTATAGGCTATGTCTACACTGGCAAGTTAGTTTGAATTAAGGAGGCTTAATTCGAACTAACTAAAGCCATGGCTACACTAAGCTTTAGTTAGTTCGAATTAAGGGCTTCCTTAATTCGAACTAAGAAGTTTGAATAGGGTATTCAAACTAAAGGGTTAATTCGAACTAACTAGTTCGAATTAACCAATGTGGCCATGTTAATTTGAACTAATTTCTTAGTTCAAACTAACCAGCCATTGAAATGAATGGGGATCGCTAATTCGAACTAAGTTCTTCTAGTTCAAATTAAGCTAATTCGAACTAACTAAAATTAGTTCGAACTAACTAATTCGAACTAACTTTAGCAAGTGTAGACATAGCCATAGAGAAGCAGTTGGAGACCTAGGATTCAGTCTTTAAGGGACTCACAGATAAGATTGTTCAGTTACCTTCCCCACATTAAAATATTACTAAGAACATACATAAAATGAACTTTATTAACTACTAACTGAATAAATCTTATCATAAGAAAACAAAATGAATTTAAACAGAATAATCCCCACAGAAACACTGTGAGAAAGTTACCCAAGAGTCCCAAAGTTTAGGTGGAGTTCACCCGAATCTCAGTTAGTCTCTGTTCAAGTCCAAAGGCTTGAGCTGAAAGAATGCACCTCCTTGGGTGCATTTACACTTACAAATTAAGTTGATTTAAGGAGGCTGAACTCGACTTAATTTACTCCGTGTCTATACTGGCCTTTTTTTAATTCGAATTAAGGAAAAGTTAGTTTGAATTAATAACACCTAGTTTTAATTCGAACTAGTGCTTAAGTTGACTTTATTAAGTTGAATTAAGCCAGTGGAGACGTGGAGTAGTGCCTAGGTGGACCTTTTTAAGTCAATTTAAAATGTTAAGTTGACTTAATAAGGTCGAAAAGGGGCCACGTCTAAACTTGAAAAGTTAAGTTGACTTTTGTTAAGTCAACTTAATAAAGTCCAATTTTAATTCGACTTAAAGTCGACCTTATTAAGTCGACTTCATATAGTCGACCTAACTTTTCAAGTGTAGACATAGTCCTTGGTTGCAGGAATCTTTAGTAGAAATCCATGCAGGCTTTTCTTTCTCTTCTGGAACCAGCACCATCCAGTCAGCCAGCAAACAGTCACATATACATGTATATACACCAGCAGCAGAAAACCTTGTGGAACAGGCTCACAGCTAGCACACCCTGTTCCAGAAATTTCTGGCTCTGGGCAGCTAAATCTGCCCAGTAACAGTAATCCAGTCCCAAGAGATCCCTTAAAGCAGCCATTCTCAACCACTGTGTCAGGACACAAAGGTGTGTCGCGAAGAACTGGGAGGTGTGTCACAGAAAACTGGCAGCTCAGCTTCAAGCCAGCTTGGGGCTCCTGCCGCCCACCGCTCTCTGCTGCCCTCAACAGCCTGCTGCACAATACAGGCAGCAGCCAGGGCCAGATGAGCTAAGGGACTTAGGGACTGCAACCCAGAGATCCTGGGCTGGCGGGGGGGACACCACCTGCCCCATAAAAATGAACCAGACTGCCAGGGCACCAGCCTGTGGAGGCTTGACTCTGTCCCCACCCAGATCCCAAAGTGCTGCATCTTCCAGAGTGCCGCAGTCGCCCAAGCGCTCCCAACCCAAGCGCCACCGCCACCAGCAGGTTGTAGTGTGTCATTCCGGGGAGCATCATCTGTCAGGTATGTCACAATGGAAAAAAGATTGAGAACCACTGCCTTAAAGAGATACTCTCAACTAGACATATGGGATATAATGGCATTGCTTTTCACAAAGTGTAAGTGGCACCACAAGATGCAAAACAATAGCAAAGTTTCCCCTATATGTATAAATGTAAATATATGTATAAATGTACAATTGTTCTGTTCACACATTCTCTCCCTTTGATCAACTGGTGTGAATAGGCCCCCATCTGCTCTCTGAACTGACTTTGCTAACACTTGCCCTCCTCCATCCTGGCATGTGTATGTATATCTCTCAGCTGTGGTTTCCACTTTGTGCATCTGAGGAAGTGGGTTATAGCCCATGAAAGCTTATGCCTGAAGAAATCTGTTAGTCTATAAGGCTATGTCTACACAGGCAATTTAAGTCAACTTAAGGAGGCTTAAGTCGACTTAAATTAAGCCACGTCCTCACTACGCTTTCATTGAGTCGACTTAAGAAAATCCTTAAGTCAACTTAATGAAAGCTTAAGTCGACTTTATAACTACCACTCATTAGGTCAACTTAAGCCTCTTTAGGTAAAAAACTGCAGTACCTCAGAAGCTTTGTATTGCAAATGAATGGGAATAGAATAAACTAAATCTTGTCATTGTTCCTACATTTTACCTGCATCCCCCTATGCATTTCCTAACTGGCACATTCAACAGTGAGCAACTAATAGCATTTCTTGCACATGTGCCTGGACCTTGAGCCTTATAGAGCTAGACTGATAGCCATGAACTTGATGTCACAGAGCAACATATGCAGTTATTCCAGTTTTACACTAGTAAAAAAAAAAGTATCTGTGCTTAAAAACTGTCTTGACTTTACATTGAAACATCTATGTCCATCTAAAAGTGCATATTTCCAAGGATGAACTCCCAGAGACTTTGGGAGATTATAAAGTTCATTGCATTCCCTTGGAAACCATTTCAACACCATTTCAAAGAAAAAGGTGGTGAGGCAGTGATATCCAGTGATGTCATTTTTTAATTTTGACAGGGGTGTAGCAATTTAAACCCAAAGCTGAAAACGAATAAAACTTGAATAATTGGGCTGCTTGGAATTGAGGGTTTGGGAAGTGAAATCTACCCCCAAATTTGGGCTATGGCACAGTCCCACCCACATCTGCAGCCACTAATCCAACCTATAGGCTGAAGTAGTGGCAACAGCTTCCCTGTGCTACTTTTCTCAATTTGGTAAGTAACCATAGAAATTTCAGCCCATCTGCTGCCACCTACTCTTGGCCTAAATGGGATTCCACTCATTTAATCTGCTCTAGTTTGGCCCAAACAAGGGGCTTACACATTGCACAGAATCCTGCACACGTCTGTTAGCATCATGATAAATTTCACATGCAGCGTTTTCCCTTATGGAGGGAACAGGAAAAAATGAACCTTCCAACACAGATTTGAATGCATACACGGGTATCAGTGAGAGTATAGGCATAAGGCAACGAGTTATATTTTATCACTCAACATGAGAAGCATAGCTTGCTTTGCACATACTTATTATGATTATTCTGTAAGAATTCATTACTGCCATCTTATTGATGAATTAGCTATTTTTCTCCCAGTCCAAGAAAAAATGTAAAACTTTGTTTGTACAGCAGACAATTAAGATGGAGTTTATTTCCTAGCACTAATGTATGTTCTCCTTTAGAGCCACTGCAAATTGTATGGACCTCTAGCCTGTCATTTTCTTCTGTTTGGTTCATTGTATTTTGCAACAAAGAAAACTGTACCCAACTGTGCACAGAAAAAGAAAAATCCTTTTCCAGACAAAAGAAGCAAGGTTCTTTTGTTATAAAAAATAGCACAACTTCAAAAAGATGTTTCCTAATAAAGATCACTTAGATATTTGCCTGTTTTAGCATGGAAAGTGTTAAGCCCAGCTGAGAATGCCAAATATACCTGTATTCATTCCATTTTGAATAAAGTGACAAATTCCCATTCTTGGTCACTGGAGCACAAAATTAGCCTTGTGCTTCAGTGAAAGGTCAACATGGGAAGAAATAAACAAGAGGTTAGAGGTTGTGACCTGGGTATGAAACAGTAGAAATGGCTGAATAAAAAAGTTAATTCTACTGTATATTGTACTTTCCATACAGTCAGGTCCCACTTGGGAATGCAGAGCATTCTTGGAAAAGAATGTAGAGCATTGGAAAACAGAAGAATGAAATGTGCTTGTATTTGTTTATACAGATTTTTTTTTCATAAAGGCCTAATCAGTTTTGCTTACTGAATACCCCAACATATAAATATTTGCTTGTGTGATCTAAGTCGGATTGGTGATTCATGGGGATGTAATTTCTTTAACACAGAAGCTCTTTTCCCTTCCTTCTTTTCCTTCGTTTAGTTTGTTCAAAAGCTGGTAAAGACCATGACTACTTACTAATGGTCAGTAACAGGAGTCAGTTGCCAGAAAGAATACTGGTCTGAGTGTAAAACATCTGAAAAAAGATTATAAAGAGTGTGTTTATCCTCATTATTATTTTGTTTTACTCATTCACCACCCTCACCCCAATGTGCGAGGAGCTGTCCACACATACAAGAAGGCACGAACCTGTCCCCAAAGAGTTTTTAAAGAGTGAAGCACTTGAAGTCATCAGAGTTCCTGCACTCAAATCAAAATAAGCCACAGTTGCAGAGTTAGGAGTAGAGGCCATGTCTGCTTGCTTCTTCAGGATTCAGAAGCAAAAGTAGTTATTTTGTGTGTGAAGGCCTTAGATGTAATCTTTATTATAGGATAGAGTATGCAGAAGTGGTTTTGGCTATGCTATGTAGAGAAGGAATGGATAACAGGTAGTAAGTGAGTCTGGTCACAGTCATGCATAGGTGACTCCACCATCACATTCAGGAAAGGGAGTTCAAAATGTGTTACAGAAAATGGCCTACTTCTATAGGTGCATCTGTCTGACAGAGGAACAACAGGGAAAGAAGAGTTTTGCCAGGAGTAGCTGTATTCTGAAAGAAGCAATACAAGAATGTAGGTGTTGAACTGAAGAACATGTCCTTGGACAGTGCAGTATTGATTTGTACAGTATTTTATGAGAAGAAAACAATCAAGAAGGTAAGAGAGTCACTGTCCAGTCTGCAATGAGAGGAAAGTGTTTTTCTGTATGGATAGTAACTGAGCCATCCATGTCCATACAGGAATGGACTTCATGGAGACTCAGGCACTGATGCACAGTGGTCGGGATAGTCACAATTGGAAGTTTTTCATCAGAAAAATATTGGAAGATTTTATGGGAAAGAGTCAGTTTCCTATTCTGTGGAAAGTTTGAAATAAAAAAACTTTCAAAATTATTGGAATGGAACAATTCAACATTTTTTAATAAAAATTCAGGGTTTTTTTCAATTTGTAATTACTTTTCAATTTGAAATTAAAACTGATTTCAAATAAAAAAGAGGGGGAAAGGTTGAAATTGAAAAAAACATTTAGAAATGAACAAAATGAAACATTTGATTGATGTAAACTGACTTTTTTTTTTTGGCTTTTCACTTCATGAAAGCTTTAGAGATTTCAACTTTTTGTTCTGATTCAGAGTGGAAAAAAATTTCAAAACACTGAAACTTTCTGTGGAACAGTAATATTGTTTCCTGGCCATCTTTAGTATTACTCATATTACTTCCAAGTGCACCTAAAGGAAGATAAACTCATCTTAAAGCTTAAACAGTTGTGTACCTCTTTATTGTATCTTTATATCAGATCCATTTAAGTGAGCTTTAACCCCGTAACCCAACAAAAATGCAACTAAGCTTACTAACACAGTGCTAACAGGCAACCTGTAAATACTCTGTCTCTGTTGCTGCTTTAGTTTTAATTTTCTTGTCTTTCTTCCTGGTGTATTACCAGCGCTTCACTGATTTAGTCATGTTCTTTTATTCTGAAAGGGATGTTTGCCTTCTGCTTGCTTTATTTTCCCTCCTAGGATTTGCTTGTGCTTTTGGCTTCATATGTTTCATATTAGTAGCAGAGTTGTACATTATTTTGCCAATTGGCACTTTGCATTTCAGCACATTGAGGAGCTGTATGAGGCTCACCTAGAGAATACCCACCTGGATAAGTTAGTCATAGCCCATTAATGGTTATTTATACTCCATTCACTAGCATACCTGAAAGGAACAGAGCCTGAGAACTTATGATTATTCAAAGAAGACGAGTCAAATTCATCCCTGCTCTAATTCTACTGACAGCAGTGAAGTTACACCACAAATGAGTTTGGCCCTATGTGTTCTGGATGGAAAGCTGGGTACCCTTCAAAACCTACTGAACACAGATGGTAGTATCATTAGGAAAAAGCCATCCTGCATTGGTATGGCAAGAGGGGTAGTTAGTACCAGTGCTGTTACTTGCAAATTATGACAGCATATGTTAGTCTATTAATATAAATCCAAAATATGGACCTGAAGCCATTAGAAACCAAAGTAACCATAGTTTGATCCCAGTATCACAACATGAAAAGTATAGAGAAATAGCAGGTATTTGAAGACCATTATGTGTGCCAAGAACAGTTACATAATAAACAGTGACATAATAAAGGATGATTCTTCGATAATATTTAGGGACAGGCCACCCCTTTTCTGTTGTGGTGAAGGACTTGTTTGATGAATGCCCTTAGAGGTGCATAGAAATAGTACAGCTTCAGAGGGGCTCAATGAAGGATATTGTTCAGGTGATTGACCACACTGTTGAAGGTTTGATGTGGCTTTAGAATTATCTCGTCTCCACTAGCAGCATCTTTACTGGTGTTGAGCATCAAATAAAACAAGAGGAGGAATGGCTATAATGCAAGAGGAGGAACTGCTATGGTGGAGAATGTCTTGCTCTTAATCTGACTAGTTGTGACAGATGGAGTTTATGAAGTAGTATTTCGCTGCTATGGAGGAGGTGAAGAAATTGCTCTTTGGCTCCACCATAGCATTTGCAGACCTGTTCCTTGGTAGTACATAGCATAGGTAATTCAGGTCATCTCCAGTTGCTTACACAGTCAAGTTTTCTCATGGTTAGAACTTTTTCTGTTCACAATCTGAGAATAGCCCCTGATTTATTTGACAGTACAGTATTCTTGATCTTTTTGTGGTCTTTAACAGAAATAGAAGAATTTCCTTGTGATACACTCTGATGTTTATTATTGGGAAAGATTCCAAAGAGTAGTTTTATCCTAGGGACTCCTAAGGGGTACCACACGACTCCATCTGATTATCTCTTCTGTCCTATATGTATGTGAGACTGCTAAGTGGTTAATAGATATCGGCTGTGAGGACTTTTGTGTAATGATGATACCCAAATGTCTGTAGGCAGCGAGCCCTACCAGTGAAGAGAAGTAGGTGATGCCAGGTCTGCATGAATCTGCATGAACTCAAGTGAGCTGAGGGTAAATCCACTCATGGCTGAGGTATGTGTACAGATGGGAGAAAGTAATGAGAAAAATTGGTGAGGCCTATGTTCATGCCCTAATTTAGAGAGTGTGGTCTCCATTTTTAACTTGGGGTTTTAGTTTAGGGGTGATTATATCCTAGGCTGCTTAAGGAAGCAGAATCCAATCAAAGAGATTTCTTCTGTCTGTGCTTAGTGAGATGAGACTGACCAATTCTTTCAGATGCAGACCTTGCTATGGTTACCAATGCCATGAGATTAGACTACTGTAATGTTCTGTAGGTCAACTTCACCTTGAGACAATAGAGAAACCCAAGCTAGTGCAGGGTGCAGCTGCTTGCTCATTAAGTGACATTTCTTGCCAAGAGCACATATTGCTAGTTGGGACCTTTCCAGGTGCAGCAAAGGTATTAGAGTCTCAGTTCTGGGCAACTTAGTGGGATTCTCATTACATGGTAGTCTTGGCCTAGAAAGAGGTTGATGCTCAATGTCTTGACATTCAAAAGAGGAGGTGGGTGTCTGCCAATAAAACGTGTGCACATGGGATTATGGTGATGATTCTGTTCTATACAAAGTTGCTACAAATCCATTAGTCATCAAGGGTGCGTCTACACTTGTAAATTAAGTCGATTTAAGCTTGTTTAAATCGACTTAATTTACTCTGCGTCTACACTACACTTTCCTTAAGTCGACTTAAGCAAGCTGCTTAAGTCGACTTAAGGAAAATTAAGTTAACTTTATTAAACCTCATTTTAAGTCGACTTTTGGCTTAAGTCGACTTTCTAAAGTTGACTTAAGCTAGTGTAGACCTGGAGTAGCCCTAAGTCGACTTAGAGTCGACTTAGGGTTCTCCAGGACTCCCCCACTGCCCTCCCTGCCAGGGGGGATGGCACAGGGAGATCCTGGCATGCCCCCCCCACCGGGCAGGGCTCTCCCTGCCCACACTGCCCCATGCCCTGCCAGGGTCCCTGTCCCCCTTTGCCCCATTGTACCCAGGTACAATGGGGCAAAGGCTGAGTCCCCTGGCACTTGGCAAGGGGTGCCCCCCCACCACCGTGGACCTGTCCCAGGTCCACCTAGCCCCTAGAAGTTGACCTAGGCATTCAGTGTGGATGCTCTAGGTCGACTTTGTAGGGTCCCCCCTAAGTCGACTTAAAATTTAGGTGTGGATATGTTAAGTCAATTTAACTAAGTCGACCTAAATTAACAAGTGTAGACATAGCCCAAGAGATTATGCAGTACCATAAAGCCTTTTCTCAGACAAACGTTCCCTCTGTTTTTGTATTTGCCCCTCCACCACAAACAGTTAGAGTTAGGGTCTGGATTTGTCTCTCTATTTCTTTTGGTGTTACAATGGCATTAGCACAGAACAAAGTGTTCATATTGTAGAAGTTATGAGCCTTGCCCTGTGAGCTTCAGTGTAAGCATTAGCCTACAGACTCCAAAGGGTGTTATAGGTACTCAGCATCTCACAGATTAGAGTTCCAAGTAATTAACTTGGGTCTGTGCTGCACACTTGAGAGAAATAGGAACTCCACATGTTGCAGAGATAATTACATCCGAAAACATCCCATTGAAGACCTTCACTCTTCTTTGTTGGAATGAGATGTTATTCCCAACAGAGGGGTTCTCCTGCTAGAAAGCTCAAAACAGGGTATTATTAATGGTCAGATTCTGAGATCCTTAGTTAGTTGTTACTCTATCTTCAGTCTAACAGAACTCTAACTTCAGTCTACTCTACTGCACAAAAGTTATAATCCCCAAGTAGAATGCTGATGCACTGGAATAAAGTTGTGTTATATATTTAAAATATATCCTTTGTCTTTCCTATATTTGAGTGCTACTGATTTAATTAAATATAGGAAGGAGATGTAATTACTTTGTTATATTTTATACAGAGGTTCCAAGGCAAGTTGCCAATATGCTCTATTAAGTAGTCACACTGAGATAACATTCTCAGGCTCCTACTCTGTATGCTCATAGGCTTCACTTTGTCTACACTTGCAAGTTAGGTCGACTTAAGGACGCTTAAGTTGACTTAAAGAATGCCGCATCCACACTGGGCTTTCATTAAGTCGATTTAAGCGCTTCCTTAAGTCAACTTAATAACTTCCCCTCTTTAGGTCAACTTAAGGCCTAAGCAGACCTTATTAAGTCGACCTAAAAACCGTGTGGACACCCTAAGTTGACTTAATTGCCTAAGTCAACCTAAGGCTGGGGAGAGGGAGCCGCAGCTCCCCCTGGGGGCAAGGGAACTGTGGCTCCCTTTTGCCAGGGAGCTGTGGCTTCCTTGTTCCTGGGGGGAGTTGCGGCTCCTTTCTCCCAGGGAGCCGCAGCTCTCTTCCCCCAAGCCACGGCTCTCCGTCGACCTGGCACCTGCGTATGTGGACACAGGGGCTATGTCTACACTTGCACTTTTAAATCGACTTTACCTACGTCGACTTAGTGTGTCTGCACTTAAAATTAAAGTCAACTTAAAGGGGAACTTACAAAGTCGACCTAGAGCATCTACACTGGATGCTCTAGGTCGACTTTGTGGGGCTAGGGGGACCTTGCGCAGGTCCACGGTGGCAGGGGGGGCACCCCTTGTGTGCAATGGGGCAAAGAGGGACAGGGACCCTGGCAGGGCAGAGCCCTGTGTGTGATGCTGTCTGGATTTAGGGAAGCATTTATGATATTATTTTCTATTCATATATCATAAATGCTATAATCCATAGGAACTATGTCATGTTTGGTATCAATAGAAAGGTAGTAATTTGCTGAGAATAATTATATAGTTTATGTCTAGGAATTCTATTTCGATTAGAAGTTAGGAATTCGGTGTTCTATCTATACTTTATCTTGTGTGATTTTATGGGAACACCCCAGACAGGATGTCACCAACCATTGTTTCCTTAATGTTTAGGAATTTTCCAGGTAGAACAGTCCCAGGGAGTAAACTGATGAGCCATTAAGGACACAATGCTTCTATTTCTTACATCCTTAATGGCTCATCAGGTCATTCCCTGGGACCATTATAGCTGGAAAGTTCCTAAACATTAAGGACACAATGGTTTGACACACCCACCCCTCTCAGGCATTTCAATAAAATAACATAAGTTAAAGTATAGATAGAACACCATATTCCTAACTTCTAATTGAAATAGAATTCCTAGACATAAACTATATCATCATTCCCAGCAAATTACTACCTTTCTATTGATACCAAACATGACATAGCTCCTATGGATTATAGCAATTATGAGATATCCATTGAAAATATCATAAATGCTTCCCTAAATCCAGACAGCATCACACAGGGCTCTGCCCTGCCCTTTGGGGGGCATGCCAGGCTCCCCTGTGCCTCCCCCTGGCAGGGTGGGCATTGGTGTAGTCCTGGGGTAGCCCTAAGTCGACTTAGGGCTACCCCAGGGCTACACTGGCTTAATTCAACTTTAAAAGGTCAAATTAAGCCTTAGGTTGAGTAGAAAGGTGGTTTAATAAAGTCGACTTAATTTTCATTAAGTCGACTTTATTTTCCTTAAGTCGAATTAAGGAAGCTGCTTAAGTCGACTTAAGCAAAGTGTAGTGTAGACGCAGGGCAAATTAAGTCAACTTAAGCTTGGCTTAAGTTGACTTAATTTACCAGTGTAGACGCAGCCAGGCAGTCGACTTAAGTTTTTAGTGTAGATACTGTAAGTCGACTTAACAGAGCCGGCTTATCTTTTCTAGTGTAGACATACCCTTAGTGCCTTAAAACATTTAAATTAACCTTCATACATAAATGAGTTGTAGCTATTTTTTTCGTGAGGTACTTATTTGACTTAGTAAAGAATAAAAATTTAGTTTTGATCAATTAAAGATTTATTAATGTTAATTTGAAAAAAAAAAGAGGTGAAGCTCATTGCACAGCTAGGAATAGATTATTATTTTGTATTACAGTGGCATAGTCATGTTCCATGCCTAATGATGTTTAAATACTAAGATTTTTGTTATATAGCTTTAATAGTTATTTATTACCAATGTGACTGACTATAGTGGGGAGCAGAGGGCAAGATTTTAAAGAACCATAAATAGATGCAGAAATAAATGAAATGTAAAATTAATCTTACAAGTGTGTTTTTAAATTCATTTCATGCACTATTTACACTAATAGTAAAACATATTGATTGTAGTAAACTGGGTGTGTTGATACACCAGAAATTACATTTAACAAAGATAAAGGTATTAATTATCAATTAGGAGAAATTGCAGCTAATAAGACCGGGGCAGGGGCAACAACTTACTGATCAGGAATATCTGACACTTTGATAGCATTGAGTAAATTACCAGTATTTTTTTTTTATATGTCTGCCCTATGTGAAACAAAAAAAAAGATGTCAAGAACATAATTACTAAATACATCTAAGATACAAACCTTTTTTGTTGTTCTTTTAATCATTTGAGGGAAGAATATTGATTCATTGCAAGATTTTTTCCCTTTTCCACAGATAACAAGTAAAATTAACTAACAGCTCAATTATTCTGTTAATGAGGGAGCTCTTCCCTCCCCACCGGCATGAATTCAATTTAAATGTTGTTTTGTTTCCCCATCAAATGTCTTGTATTCTACTCTCAACCAAATATCTTTTCACTGAATAACCAGGAAATCCAGGTAAAGGAAAAACAAATTGGAACTGATGTGAAATATGAAGGCTTTCTGATAACCACTGCCTGTCATATGAACAGCAATAGTAATGATTAAGGTAGTGGTGAGGTATGTACTTTTTATAGGAAAGACAACAACATATTAGCCAAGTTGAGGACCTTTAAGAATAACTTAATCATATATCATATGCAGTTAGCTATATGTCATTTTATATGCAAGACAAATATGAACCTATGTCTTGAATTATTACTACTTTGTAACTTTAAAAACCAGGAGTATGATTTTCAAAAATATGTGCTTACCGTTAGACTTTAAGAGGCCGCAAGTGGTTTTCCCATTTATTTCGAGGAAAAGAAGCAATATCATATGACTTAAACAACCAGCCCTACTACCAACAATTAGCATCAATGGGGTGAACAGTTCAGAAGCAACTGATATTCTGAAATTTGGGTCTGTAAACTATTCCACAAATACTTACAAAAAATGAATGTATTCTTAGAAATAGTGATCAGTTCACGAATGATTCATGAATAGTGCATAGAACTAAATCTGATAACATTTTAATTACTTCAGATAGTTAGACTGTCCAGACTAACATCAACATGTTGAACAGTATTTGAGAATGAAATGTCTGCTGCATAGATACCCATATTGGATTAAAAAATAAATAAGCTGGCAACTGCCTTCCACACTACTGAGGTCTCTGAGAGATGTGTAAATGTAGTTCTATGAAGAGTGCATTGGAATAAGTGAGTCTGCAGGTGGCATATGCATGGATGATGTTGGTATGGTTTACATCCAAAAGGAACAGTTGCAGCTTCCTTACTAGAAACAGAAGGAAAAATGTTTGCCACTTCTCTTGTTTAGACATCAAGAAACAACTGAAACCCACGAAAGGCAGGCAAACCTCCATAGCTAAAGGGTCAGATATTTTCTATTTCTTTTGTTTGGTTTCCTAACTGACCAGCATCACATCTACCTTACCAAGTTTAATCTTGAATAAGATCATTCTTATCCAAGCCTCTCTTTCAAACAGACTCTGGAAAAGCAGAGCAATCAAGTAACTAAGACAAATGAAACAGAAACATTGACTTTATTGCTAACTGGATGCCACTGCAATTTAGCAACTTGGATATATACTCTGAAAACTAAGGGTAATAGAATAGAAGCTGTCAACACCCTATATAAGAGGGTTCTCGGTGCAGATGATCTGTGAACCTTTAAGTCTTTTCAAATGGAACTTTTTGAGCCATTAATAAAGTTGACTTAGCCAGAAAAGTCAACTTTATACTAGGTTTTATAAAGTCAACTTAAAATTTCCTTAAGCAGTAGCTTGGGTTGACTTAAGGAAATTGTAGTGTGGATGCAGAATAAATTAAGTTGATTTAAGCAGGCTTAAGTCGACTTAATTTACAAGTATAGACGCACCCTAGGAGACACAACCCTAATTCCTGGCTAGTGTGGATCTGCCTCTACATTGTACTTTAGTGCCAAAGAAATGTGCCAAATTGATAGCCCAAGAAAAATGGGAGGTGGGGATTGGTTCCCCTCCACCCCCAGTAAAATAGGTCCAGCATGAGAAGTAATGAGGAATCATTGTTAGCCACGTTACTTTATCAGAGTAAATCTTAATCTTGACCTGGAAGGAAAACTTCTAGGTGTAAAAGAGTAATTCACTCTTCAAGGTCCATTCATATTTTTGTGTCTCAGTTGAGAGTAGTGACAAGAGGGTCAATTGTAGTGTGTGTATGCATGTGCCTAACTGTTGGGAGCTGGACCAAACATATTTCACATAGGTCTCATAATAAGAAATTGCTAGCTTGTGTGAGAATCCACAGGAAGGAAAATTATCTTTTACGGTGGAAAATTGAGAAGATGAAATTCACAGGAAGAATAATGCCTCTGGAGACTTGAATCATATTTGGTAGTTGCCTTGACATCTGATTGAGTCAGTACAAAACTGAATTAATATAATAAAAATAGTATTGATTTATTTTTGGAACACACACTGACCCAATTCTTATTGGTAAAAGATCTGCAAACATGTACAACACTAGTTAGTGCATAGCAATATCCCTTATTATAGCTAGAACAAGGCAGGTTTCCTGTATATGTAGATTTGCTAACATGGTTTATGGTAATGCCAGGAATGCAAAACAATATGTTAAAAATAGGTAGAATTACATTCTTTTGCATGATTCAGTAACCATAAATAAGCCATTATTACTAAGGAAGTGAATCAGCCAGCCTCTGGCCACAGACTTCAAGAGATATCTCAGCAGGTAAAATCCACCCTAGCTAATATGAAGGTATCTATCTTTAACCCATAATGAAAACATATACAACATGAAAAGGAAGTTTCTGGATCTTGTACTATGGGACTTTTCTTCTGGTGATCCTATTACTTAAACTATAAAACCTTAAGACGAATTCATAACTTCTTTCTGAGAATGTGAGCAAAGTTATTCAAAACATTTACACACATTTTTATTATACATTCATTGCGAAAAAGATATATGGAAAAACGTCCAGCTCAACTCTACTTTGTTTTAGTGGGGTTTTCCCCGCTATACACGATTTTTTTATGTCAGTTTAAGAAAATTCATGACTCAATCCTTTGTGAAGGTGTGGGCATCCTGGTAGGGAGGTTATGATAACTAGGGATAAGGACACTTATTTTGCCTAGCTAGGAAACCATCTGAACATAGTGGCTCAGACTGAATGTCATCTCCAGTGCCCTTGATTTAAACAAGATGGACAGGAGCTTAATTCTCAGGACAGCTCTAAGCAGGCATATGTTTGGAGAAAACTTGCAAACCTTTTAATGAACCCACCCTGAGTTTCACGTTTATGATGAAAAGACTAAACCAGACACATTTTGCTTGGCTTGGGGTTTTGTTGGTTAGTTTTAAGTTTTCTTGCTAAAGTTTCACAGAGCTCTACCAATGACCTGTGAAGAACGTTTTGATTAAAGTACAACTGCCATTAAACAACATGTGGGCATTTTACTTCGGCTTTCACTCACGCTAGGTTTGTAGCAGACTAAGTAGATAGCTGTTCATTCATAGTAGCTATTTGTTGAGCCCCCCAACTCCATACAATATTGGGCTTTAGTAGCAGAAGTACAGTAAGAAAGAAATACTTTTAGGTAAATAATACAACTGTTAAATGTAGAGGTCCAAATTCTTTCCAGATGTAAACTGACATAGCTCTGTTGATGTCAATGGACCTGTGATCTGTTTACACCAGAAAAGAATTTGGCCCAAATCCTACAGAGTATTCTAATGACCTTCTCTGGTACATCTAAACAATGAAACACCTTTTCTAAGTATTAAAAAAAAAAAATCAGCAGCCTGGCTTAATTCCTCCCCCACCCCCTTTGCTTTATGAAAAATAGTGGGAAAAGGAAAGATTCCACATAAACAAGAAATAAGATAAGGTTAGGTGCAGATAGGCAGGGATAGAATATTAATAATGTGGAGCTATGAACTCAGGAGAATAGTCATTCCTCTCTTGATTGAAGATGAGGTGCCAGAGGTGGTTTGTTATGGTGCTCTCTCTTAGCTGTAATGAAAGAGAGAGATAAAAATATATATACATTAGTAAGAGCAACGACCGGAATACATTAATGAAGAAGAGGTGATTGACCTAAGAAGTGTAATAGGTAGTCTCTGTTTTCTTTAAAAGAGGCTGGATTTTGATAGCTTAGTAAAATGTTGTCTAGGTAAAATTATATGCAAAACCTGTGTGCCCTTAAGTGTTTGATTAATGTATTCATAGGGCTTGTGAAAACATATGAGACTAGAGAGAGGCCAAAAATTAGACATCTGTGACTTTGTAGTGCATGTCAGACCAAACTGGCTTCAAAACTGAAGACTGTAGGACTGTGTAATGTAAAGCCTCACCTTTTTTGAGCAACAGAGGAAAAACAGTATTAAACAGCAAGTAATGTCAAGCACTTTTGATGGGCCATATAGTGTATATGGGTCAAACTCAAAAGCTTTGACCTAGTTCTAAAATGGCTGACAGCCACTTTGTTTCACTACCTCACTGAACTGGGATTTTCTTTTCTTTTTATCTGTCTTGGATGTGGTAGTAAATGAAAATAATTTCTAGATTTTAGTTTCTCAGTGAATTGGGGTATCAGTGACTTAGGACAGATTTTATACAGGCCAGCAGGCTTGAGGCTTGTTGAGTGCCATGAATTCATTAGATAAAAGTCTGGTCCACAAAATAATGGCCTGGCATTGTATACTAATTTATGGCTGTGAGAGAGAAAAGCACTGGATGGAGCTCAGGAACTTGGGCATGGAACAACCTTCTTATAGGATTTGTGGGAGCAAACAATTTAGCTCATTTTACTCATTTTACTCATTTTACAAACAATTTAGCTCATGGGGCAAATTTATAACTGCAATTGTATGACTGGGTAGCTTAGAAAGGCAGGGAGCAGAGTTCTTTCCTGGTGTATGTCTTATGTTCTTAAAGTTCATGCTTCAGGGTTTCCTGCAGCCACTGGCAGGGGTCAGGAAGGGATTTTGCCTTCTCCTCCCCCCCCCCCCCCCATCCACTCCCTGTATATTTTGGGAGCATTTTTAATCTCTTGTCCCTGAAGCACCAGGAATGGCCATTAATGGAGGGACACTGGGCAGAGTGACAAGTTCCAGAGGGGTAGCCATGTTAGTCTACTACAGCAAAACAAATAAGGAGTCCTGTGGCACTTTTCAAGACTAACAAATTTGTTTAAAGCATAAGCTTTCATGGATAAAACTCACTTCCTCAGATGCATGAAAAGAAGACTCCAGTGTGTTAGATATATATGCATGTACAGAGAAGGGTGAGTCACAAGGCCATTTCAAACAGTTCCAGAGGGGTAGCCATGTTGCTTTTATTCAAATTGTGTGGCTGTGGGTCATTAATAACAACTGATGAGAAGGTGAGAATGTTTAAAGAAGGAATCACTGAAGTTCCGTAATTGCTGAAGTACTATACCTTTCATGTCTGTTACAGAATGCCCAGGCAGAGTGGTCATACCTCTGAGATGGTGTAACCCATATGCCTAAAAAAGGCTATCTCTTTAAGAGATCTGCTGAGGGTGGGTTACTGTTGCTGGGCAGATTAGCTACCCACAACTAGAAACTTCTAGAAGCAGGGAGTGGTAGCATTTTTGAGCATGCTCCACAGGATGCCCTACTGGTGTGATGTGGTGTGGTCAGTCAGATCACATGAGAGCAGCAGTCTGTGCAGACAGCAGGCTAGAGCTGCTTTGAGAAGAGCCCATGTGCTCAGTTTTAAGGAGAGAAGCTGAGCTAGGAATGAACAAGATGTTTTCTCCCTCCCATAGAGTCATCTGCAACAGATTTTGCAGACATGCATATGGGACTGAGGGCTGGTTGCAAAGGAGAAGGAAAAGCCTGCATGGAATGCTACAGAAGATTCCTGCAAAGAAAGAAGAAGAGGACAGCTATTTCTTGCCACTCCAGCCTCTACACTGGAACAAAGACTGTTGCTGAGAGTTGGGTGAACTCTACCTGGACTTTGGGACTCTTGGGTATCTTTCCTGCGGGGTTTTCTGTAGGGATTGTTCATGGTTAGTTGTATTTTGTTTTCTTAGGATAAGGTTCATTTAGTTAGTAGTTAATAAAGTTCATTGTTATGTTTGTTTTTAGTAGTATTTTAATGTGGAGTGGTACCTCTGAGCAATCGTTGCTGTGAGTCCCATACAGATTGGATCCTGGGTCTACAGCTGCTTTCTCCACAGGGATTGGGGTGTATTTCTGTGAGGTACTGGAGAAGGGCAATTGAATTAATTTTAGCTCACCCAAAGGTTACAGTGGCACTGAGCATTCTCTCTCTGAGATACTTGTTCATATGCTCAGAGCCTAATTGGTAGCTATAGATGGGGTTGAGAAGGAATTTTCCACCAGATTAGCAGTGACCCTGGAGTTTTTCACTTTCCTGGGTAGAAAATAGGTGCATGTCACTTGCCAGAATTAGCTGGAATGATCTCATGTAATCATTTCCCTGCCCTTACAGGGATCTCAAGGACTGGTGCACCTTGGTCCCTCCCATTCTCCACTTGAGGCACATAATAGTCTAATCTTCTGTGGGTCTCATTTACTTGGGTCTCATTTCTGGGATTGGGGTAAGTATCCAAATGCTGGGTGGTGCTGGTGGCTTGTAATACCAGGTCAGAATGAATGATTTGGTGCTTCCTTTTGTCCTTAAACTCTATGATTATCCTTAATCTTCCAAATACATCCTGTGTAATCTTGGGCAAGAGACACAATCTCTTTGGCTATGTCTACACTAGGAAAAGTAAGGTCGACTTGGTTAAGTCTGCTTAATAAGTAGATTTAAAGTCGACCTAACCAACCTTAAATCGACTTAATAAAGTCAACTTAAGGGTTACTCCACGTCCACACCATCCTTAAGTCGACTTAAGGAATCGACTTAAGGGTTAAGTCGACCTAATGAGTGGTAGTTATAAAGTCGACTTAAACTTTCATTAAGAAAATCCTTAAATCAACTTAAGTCAACTTAATGAAAGCCTAGTGTGGCTTAATTTAAGTTGACTTAAGCCTCCTTAAATTGCCTTAAATTGCCAGTGTAGACGTAGCCTTTGTGCCTCAGTTCTCCATCTGTAAAATAAATGGGGATGGTAATACTTCCATTCTCCCACCTTTTGTGTGTAGTGGGGGCTATAGGCAGAACCTCAGCTAGAGTTGGATCCTCTTTAGAGCATCTAGGAAAGGCAGAGTTCTTGTTTCTGCACTTAACCATGAACAATGCTGTTCAGAAATTCATCTAAAAACTAGTCATAAAAATTGTGAAATCCTTTTACAACATGTAGGAAACAGCAGGCAGTAAATACCAATGAGGGCTTGTCTACACTGGTGATGGGATTGTAATTCGATTTTAGGCTGCCGAATTACAGAAGGCAAAGGTGACTGATCACAGCAAATTGCTCGCTCGGGGACTCATGTCCCCACTGCTCACATTACTTCCTGAAATGCATTGAACGATGGGTAGTAGGCGCAGGGGCTCGTGGGGAAGCCGTCATCCTCCACTCACTCCCTCCCTCCAACCTTCTCTAAAATTAAAAAAAGCAGGAAAAACTTTCCTTGCTGTTTCTGTGCAGCAGACACACCAGAGAGGCACAGAGCTGCATGCAGAGAGAGGAATTAATGAAAATTTCCAGGGGCTGCAGGCAGAGGAGAAGCTATGTTGCTATGGGGAATCAGAGAGGAGAAACCGGGAAAGCAAGATTAGAGCTACACTCTGGCTACACAGACCTAAATTCGAATTATAGATTTCAACCTCAGTGCTATGCCACTTGTAGGAGTGGTGTTAGCAGATCAAATTACAGCTCCATTTTTTTCGAATTTACTGCTCTGACAGTGGAGACGCAGGCTGTAGAAGGTGGTGGTAAGCAGCATGATGTCGAACTTCACTATCAGTCAAATTCCAAAGGGGTAGCCGTGTTAAATCTGTTAGTCTTTAAAAGTGCCACAAGACTCTGTTGTCTTCACTATCAGTGTAGACTAGGGCTATGTTATTCAGTATTAGACAAAGCACAATGAAAAAAATTGAGGAAATTGTTCATTTTGACTTGGACCCCTATTGCTAAATTTGGGTGCCTTTCAATCCAATCCATAATAGATGACAATGGAAGAGGAAATCTGAATCACAGTCTTCTGAGGAGAAGATATTCAGAATGCTTCCTTCCTTTCTTCCTTTCTTTTTTCCTTCCAGTGTAGAGCTTCATGAAAAGAGCCAAGTAAGGCTACAGAACATGAAGTTGCACTTACTGCAATACTGATGATGGGTAAAATATTTATTTTGCCATTACGGGCTCTGGATGTGAATAAGTACCATGTTTGACTCCACTACTTGCAGAGAAGTATTCTTCTTCATTTATACCATTATGCAGCAGTTGGAACTCTTTAAGAGAAAGCTACGCATGTCATATGATAACTACAATGTCCTCATCACAAAATGGAAGAATGAAAGGTGATTTAATGTTTCCTTAACATTATTTTAGCACATTCAGACTCCAAGCATTATTTTGTAATCAAATGCAACACTACAGCATACTAGAGTGTTTTTGCTTTTACTGTTCTCATCCAGCACATAAGCTGAGAACATTCAAGTCTTTTTTCTTTTTTTAAAAATCATGCTGGGAAATAGAGTCTGGCTGTCTTCTTTTCTTGTTGCTCTATCAAAAGCTGATGAAGTATTTTACGGTCATCCACAGAGCTGACATGCTCTGGCTCCCACTGCATTAAATAAATCTAATTATGACATGTTAATAAACTATGTTAAAGGCCTTTATTTGAGGCAAAGGTCTGGAAGCAATACAGAACGTGTTCCAACAATACAGCTCTCACACCTGGATAGTAACCTCTTCAGAGCCCTATGGACATATGGCATCAGTCCAGAATAACAGCACCTGTAGTTCTCGGTGTATGTCTGTCATACATCCTCACTTTACAGAGAAGTTAAATATGACACATTAAGCACAGGGGGAAGCACTGTAACTCCAAGCATACAATTTACTAGTGCTCCAAGTTAGTGGGCCAATACTGCTAGTTAGTGGGGAAAAAAAGAAAACCTGTTCATTCACATTTTGGATTTCAATTTAGCCTGCTCATATCCTTTATTAATTTACTTTTCCCAAATACTCATATGTTCCTACAGCCATTCACAAAAAACAAATTTGAGTCATAGCCAAGATGAATGTAATCAGAACACAAAATCTGTTTTCTGACCAAACAAAATTCATTTGGGTAGAAAGCAGTAGTTTATAAAGAACAGATAATCTAATCCAGGACCAGAAATAATACTACGTGACCCGTAACAAAGCTCAGATACCAAATCCCAACTATCAAATAACTGACTGGATTTTCACAAGAATTACCAAGGGCTGGCCAAGGTGAAAATTAACTATTTGGAAATGGACACAAGAAGCCAGTTCTGGTCTTCTCTATGCTGGTGTAAAAACAGAGTATATGCACTATAGTGGAATTTAACACTCAAACCCCACAAAGTCATTACAGAAATGATTAGCACCGCCTTGCTGCTTTTTAAGAGGAAGTGTTACAATTTACCAACAGCAATTTAATTTTTCTCTCTCTTTTGCTCTGTCTGTTTCTGAGTAAAGAACAAAATCCCTTGAGGTTTTTTTTTCAGTCTTTTATGGTTCAGCGTTTTCCTTTGCTTTACTTCAGATGGACATTGCTGTCCCTTTAAGTAATATATATATATATATATATATTTTCCAAAAAAAATGTGAAGCCTTGTTTGCAATCAATGCATATTCCCCTTTTGTGTAACAATAACAAATGTTGATAGAAATAGCCATTGGGTTTGTAAAGAACCCATTTCATGTGTCAGAATAGTTGTGCTCTTCTAGATGAAATGTCAAAAGCAGGCAGATATCTCAATGTGAAATGACCTTAAGAAAAACCCGACCTCGCCAAAGATGACCTTTTTCCAGCAAGAAACATTAAAATTACAACCATATTCATGCTTCAGCTTCAAAAACAATATGTATATCTTTTTTGTACTTTTCTGTCTTGGCACCGTACGTATTTTAAATAAAGATGTACAGTAGCCCTCTATATACTGTGTTCTATTGAGATGATTTATTTCTCTCTCTGTGTGTACATATGTACACATGAGTATGTATGAAAATATTTCTATAAATATATATTATTCACACACACACATTACTATATACACTCATAGGGAATCAAATGAAATTGTCTTAATTCCTTAAGAGGCCTAATTTTTGTTATTGTTGTTGTCCGTGTTAGTAAACTGTATGAGTTTCTGTAACTGAATTTAATCTTTTAACAGTGTCTTCCTTTTCTGCATTTTGAACAAATCCTCATGACTTGGCTTTCTTCAGGTAAAAATGTATGTCTTATCAATATCTTAATCAAACTGAAGTGCTCAAGGTTCTTAAAAAACCGCATTAGAGAAATATTCATGTATAATAGTGTGTGTGTGTGTGTGCATGTGTCGTGGCTCATTAGTGCCATGCTGTGTCTCCCTTTTTTTTTTTTTTACCAGGAATGAAATATCAGTGGTTTTATAGCTACATGAGAAGGTAGAATTTCTCTCTTCCAGTGGTGGTGGTGATGCTGAACCACCATCCCCACTTTCCTTCTAAGTAAACTTGACAGATACAGCTTCTGTACACTAGAGACTCTATGTTCTGAAAGTTCTCTGCTGAGGATATGATGTTTAATAAAATACACAGGAATTTTGGAGGTTGGGAATGTAAGGTGTTTATCCAAAGCATAGCCATATTAGCTTTCTGAGTCCCAGTTTTCGATCTTTTGCAGATCGTAGCTCCCTCTTTTCATTCCCAGTCCCACCACTCCCCATTCCTTAGTAACCTTCCATTTATCTTTGAAGTTGTGTGACTCTGACTGGTCCACCTCCACTTCCCCTCAGTAGTTGTTCCGTGAATAATCATACCCACAATTTCAATCGCAGCAGGTCTCCTTTGAGGAGAATGTAACAAGGTTCTTTACTCTCCACCACCTCCTGATAAGAGATTTCTGCATGGGAGAGGATGGGCTGCTTCCATTTTTTTTTTTTAAATCTTTGGATGAACATTTCTTAAACTCATTTTTCACTTTCTTACCTGTCCGACTTCTTGTTTCCAGCCAGGGCCAGCAAGAAAATAAGTGCTGAAAAACTATAAGAAAGGCTCTCTTCTGATATCACCAGTCCCATCTGCAGTGCAAATGACTACGGATCCGATACATATATATTTCCATGCCAATCTTGCAGGACCTATAGGTTCAGATGGTTTGAGTAAACCTTTGAATTTGGGTATGATCGTATAAACTATCACTTCAATATAATCTCTGATTCAAGGCATCAGCCCTGAACCTGGCACTGCAGAACAGACAATTTTATTTAATTAGCACTTCAAATCTCCAGACCTCTGTCACTACTCTGAGTCTCTGTCACAGCACATGCCATTACCTCAAGAAGACTTACATATATATCATCAGTCCTGGTTTACAGCATCTGCATATCTCAGGTTAATTTGCAACATCTTGTTTGTTAACTTACATCTTTGTCAATGCCACGTTATGATTTCCATCAAAAAGTAACTCTCCCCACTGTGGAAAGTGGAGTCTTTGTACAGAAACTCATGTTTGTCCTGACTGAAACTATTCTTGGCAATAATTTATTAGATTTATTTAACAGAACTGGTCATAATTTTTTTTCCAGGGAAAATTTTGACTTTTTCATAAAAAATCAAAAACTGAAATTTTTCAGACAAAACTTTTTGGGTGAAAACTTTTGGATGAAAACTAAAACTCCTGCCCATTATGTTGTACCATGGGGATCCCTCCCATGGTGCAGCATGGGAGGTGTAGTTTAGATGGGGAAGTTGGTTGATAGAGGAAAATGAGGTAGCCAATATACATCTCCCATGAAGCACAGTGGCAGTTCCACATGAACATGTTTCAGTTTTCAGCAAAAACTTTGCACTTTTTGATTTTTAGGTGTTCAACTTTTTCAGAAAAAAAATTGAAATTTTCTGTAGAAAAATTTGCAAAAAATCTTGTGTCAGAAACTCATTTTTTTCTGTTATAAAATAATTTTGATGGAAATTTTTCTACCAGCACTATTAGTTCTTTTTATTCTTCTTAAATTATTTGCGAATAGATTTTGATTTTTACATATTTATGCATTACTGGAAATTGGTCACACACATTAGTGGACATATTTCAACCTATGGGCTGTTCATGAGCTACTTGTTTCATTTATGGGCCCATTCTCCAGCAGATTTAATCATTTATATCTGTCTAAACCACTACCATTCTTAGCTGGTAGCCTTTTTACATCCACTTTGTCCAGGTATAAAGGACTACCCAAACTTCAAGGAGAAGGCAAACACTAGGGATTCAGTCCTCAATGGAGCTAGAGCTGGACCAGACCTTGGTAGACATGAGGGTGATTTTTCCCACAGTCTTGAAGCAGGCTGGTAGTCCAGTCACCCATAGGCACAACATAGAGGCAACTAAGAGCTCCTTTAAATCCCAGCAGCTTGTAATGTTTCCTTAGGGGGTCATTATGTCAGAGAATAATGTCAGAGTATATGGCCCTTGTGTCCTGCTTCCTCTAATGGCACAAATTCCTGTTCTCTCATGATATCATTCTTTGCTTCAGAGTTGGGTAAGAGAGGCTGATGTAGGCTATGCCAGGGTAATCCTCAGCAATCCCTTTGGGACAGCTTTAAGGACAGTTTTCCTTAATACAGGGCAGAATTTGATCCTATATCTTCAGCTACTCAATATTATGTCATTAGGGTGTGCAACTGGTCACCAAAGTCACTTAGCATTGTTTCTTCACCCTAATAATAGAAATTTTAATAAAACAGGATAAGTGGGAAATCAAAGACATTTCCAGGTGGCCACATTTCTGTGGCAAACTTTTGGGTGATATATTACCTAAAATAGATAATTATACCATACAGTTATTTAACCCTTTGCATTGCCAGCTTGAGTTTTACCTAGCATAGATTATGATTTGATCTACAGTGTTCAATCTGCATTTCTGTCTTTAAAGGATGCCTTTTTGGCCTTAATGAAGCCTTACATTTGTCTGCTCAGCCGTAGTTTTATTCTCACCATTTTACTTTGTTTTTGTGCTCGTTGATACACGAACCATCTGTGCCTCTAACACAATGTTCTTGAATAGCCTCCAGGCTGAGTCTGTGGTTTTAAAGTTTTTTACTTTGCCCTTCAGCCTGCTGTTAATCATTTTCCACATAGTTTTAAAATCTGCCCTTTTAACGTTTGTCACTTTCTCACCCTGGGGGGAGTTGCCCTCTATTACGATATGAAACCTAATTGTGCAGTGATTGCTGTTATACAATGGAGCTATGTTTTGTTGAGCTGGGGATCCTGAGAGCTTGAGATACTTAAAATTAATTAGAGACTTACTTAGGCCTTAATTAGGGCCTGATCCTGTGAGATGCAAAGCACCCCTCAGTTTCCACTTCCTGGGGCAGCGGTTGAGGAGATGCTCAGGACTATATCTGCAAAAGGGACTTCCATTTAGTGCTCCCATGCCTAAATTTGAGGACCCAGTCATCTAGCGGAATCCACACCTTGAGCTAGGTGACTTGGCTCCCTATATAATTCCAGGGGAGAGTGAGGTACCTAAGAATGAGATTCACAAAAGCCAGCACACTGAGCAAGAAGCCATTTAAACTAGTCAATAGGAAATGTAGAGTCCTAAGCCTTGTCCCTCAAAAGGAGTTGGTCTCCTAAGTCCAGGCCAGAGTGAGGTGCCTCCCTCTGCTTGGATTCACAGTCCAGAACCTTCTCCTGTTGTTAGGCACCTCACGTATTTCTCACAAAAAAGAGAAAGAGGAGGAAGTCATGCTGGCATCCCTTCATAAGCTTTTTCGCAGTGCTTAGAGCAGTCAGCCAGGATGCAGGAGACCGAATTTAAATCCTGACTCTGCCTGACATGGAGCAGGGATTCAAATCCCATTCTTCCACTGCCTAAGAGAGTGGCTTAAAAACAGGGCTCTGGGGTATTCTGGAAGGCTGAAGCAGGGAGGGATTCATTTAGTCTCTTCTGATGAATCTGTTCTACTTTGTATAAATAAGTGGATTGGAACAGTGGTTTGAACCACTCTGGGTGCTTGAGACTTTTGATTTTGTTCCAATGACTGTTTTGCATTTAGGTGCCAAAAGTGGCAGTTAGGCCTCTAAATACTTTGAGGATCTAGCCCTAATAGTGTCAGGTCTTTCCGTCTCCTAATAATTTCTGCATACTAACAGCAGGTCTGTACTAGAAGCAATATAGGAACACAGCTGTGCAACCGATGACGACGCTGAATACCGATAGGAGAGAGCTCTCCTGTCTCCTTAATTACTCCACTTTTGGGAGAGGCGGAAGCTATGTTAACAGGTGTCCTACCAACATAGTGCTGGTGTGAACAGCGCTTAGGTCGCTGTAACTTGAGTCACTCAGAGGTGTCTTTTTCACAACCCTAAGCTACATAAATTAGATTGCCTTAAGTGGTAGCGTAGACCTGCCCTAAGAATAGCTCACGTGGCATCAAGGAGGAAAGGTTGTCAAGCGGTTAGGGCACTGGGCTAGGATTTGGCAGGCCTCGTTTCAGTTTTCTGCTCTGCCAAAAACTCCTTGTGGGACCCTGGGGAAATCACTTTAGGCCCAGATCATCAGAAGATATTTATGTGCTTAACTTCCCATTGATGTGAATAGAATTTAGGAGCCTATATACCTTTCAAGATCTGATACTCAGCCTCTCTGGACCTCAGTTCCCCATCACAAAAATAAGGACAATAGCACTTCTCTACCTTACAAGGATGCTGTGAGGATAAATACATTAAAGATGGTGAAATGCTCAGCTAGTATGTTAATGGAAACCATATAAGTACTTGCACATGGTAGATAATTGCCTTCTGACTTGCTCCAAAATATAGTCTTTTATGGTATAAATAAATTGCTTCTGTGCACTGATGGGCCATTGGCTAGTTAATAGTGGAGTAATTAAAATTGCCCATTCTTATTATGTGAACCAGCATATTTAGTAACTTCTTAATTTCTGTTAATATGCTACAGTCCTCTCTTTTCCTGTGGGGGAAGAGGGTGAGCTAATACCTACTGATGTTTTTAATTACCAAACCTCTTAGCTCCAGGAGTGAACTAAGTAGCAAAATAAGCTTAACTGGGAGCTCTAGCCTGCAACTCTGACCCACACAAGAATCACAAAAGTGGATGGGAATGTGTGGGGGGGGGGCGGGAGGAGGTGTAACTACCTATATAAGTAACGATTTCAGGATGAGACCCAGATTAACAGAACAGATCTTGTAAATTCTGCTTTGCTGTTCAGCTGATACCTGTAGTTAGCAATGGGAGGTGAGGGCTGATGAATAGGCAGGACAGCCTGGAAAGTTGCCTGACAGATAAGGATCACGCTCAATAGCAGACTATAGTGATGATAGGAGGAGAGAATAGGAGATCAAGCTAAGTAGATTTTAGCAGGAATCAGTGGATAATTGACAGTGTCATGTTATGGGTTTAACCTCTTGTACCTTAGCCTATGTCATGTGCATGGGATCAGACAATAAAGACCTTACCCACATTTTTTTCATTACACAGTGGATAGAGCTGCACTGCAGAATGATGGGGAAAGTGATGTAAGGGAGCATAGCTCAAGTGTTTAGGAATATTGACAGGATCAGTTTTCCTGTGCTTTAGCCTCCATGGAGAAAAAAAGCTTGCAGAAGGTCTTGGCGAGATCCTCAGTTGGTCTAAATCAATGTGAATTCACTGGAGTCAGTGACACTTGTCACCATTCGTTTGTAGCTGTCACCAGAGTTATTAGGAGATATTGGCTAATCCTGATCTATTTCCTTTGGGAAGTTCTTTAAACAAATTGGTTGGGAGAAAAGAGAGGAAGCAGAAAAAAAAGGAGAGAAGAGGAAAATATGGGAAAATTTAAATATGGAAGGAAGAAAGTGGAAGGACAAAAACGGGGAGAGAGAGGTCAAAGAAAGAAAGAATGATAGGAAAGAGTCAGAAAGATGTGTGAAGAGAATATGAGGGAGAAGGCAGCAGATGGTGTGAATGGAAGGGTCAGATCTTCAACCCCGAGAGGTCAACTGGAGATTCCCTTGCCACAGAGGAATCAGCACTGACAAATCCAAACATTAAAAAAGCATGAATTTAGGGCCTTAAAAATCCTGAAATGGATTTTTAAAATGAGATATATGTGGGGTTCTTTTCGTTTGCTTTTTGGTTTATGAGGCTCATGCATGCATTTGATTCACACTTTCATGTTTGTCTCTGCAATCACGCATGCTAGAAACAATGCTTTTTAGAGAAGAAAGATGGGACTCCAATGAACTCACTGGACTCCAGGTGATGTAACTTTAGGTAAAACATTGTATAGCATGAGGTTTGGCAAGCCTGGGGCAGCCATTGCCTGTATAGACCTTGGCACTTTGATACCACACATACAGATCCCTCATCATACAGCATGTGCTGAGGGGTAATAGGAGAAGGGAGAGGTATGGCTAGAGCGAACTGTGTTTCAGTGATGTACAGCTGTGTCCCAGACCTTTTGTCCTCATTAAGATCTGAGCCAAGTACTCCCTGACTCTATCTAAGGATCAGACCCAAAATGTGTAGGAACCAGTAGGCATGGAATGGCATAGAGGGACACCAGCAGTAGGATTTATTTTTTTTAAGAGATAAACATGAATGCAAACACTTTTAAAGTTCCATATTTATAACTAATCAGCCACTGGGTAGATGAAATACCTAGGACTTTAATGGTTCATACATATGTCAGATGTATAGAATCTTATCTATGAATAAATTTTCCCACACAATACTTAGTATGTAAATACTTTTGAACTAAATAAATATTGTTATGATAGGAGCTGGTTGTCTGGTGGAGCCGTTACCCATAAACATGCAGATGACACAAAGTTGGGTGGTCGGTCAGTACAGAGAAGGATCAAGATATCATACAGGAAAATCTGGATGACCTTGTAAACTGAAGCAATAGGAATAGGATGAAATTTAATTTTGGAAAGTGCAAGGTCATGCATTTAGGCTATGTCTACACTGGTTAAGTCGATTCTGTTAAGTCAACTTAAAAAGATCGACTTTAAGTTGACATTGTTAAATCGACTTAGAGCTGTCACAATGGAAACTTAAGTTGACTGCCCGTGTCCACACTGGCAGGTGCTAGGTCGATGGAGCAGAGCCACGGTTGGGGAGATCGGGTAGGAGAGAAGGGGGACCCACAGCTGGGGGATCGGACAGGGCAGAAGGGAGAACCCCAGACGTGGCTCTCCCTTCTCCCCTGCTCGATCCTCCAGCCGTGGCTCTCCCTTCTCCCTTGCCCAATCCCCTGACCACAGCTCTCCTTCTCCTCAGCCCATCTCCCATTCTGGAGGCCAATTGGGTCGATTTAGGGCATTCACAGGAGCTTTAAGTCAACTTAATAAGGTCGACTTAGGCGTTAAGTCGACCTTCAGAGCTGGAATTGTTAAGTTGACTTAAGGAAGTGCTTAAGTCAACTTCAGGAAGTGCCCAGTGTGGATGCAGCATTCTGTAGGTCAACTTAAGTGTCATTAAGTTGACTTAAGGTGCAAGTGTAGACATACCCTTAAAGGCTAATAACAAGAATATTTTGCTGTAAGTTGAAGAGGCATCAGTTGGAAGTGATGTAGGAGGAGAAAGACCTGGGCATAGTGGTCAATCACAGGATGATTATGAGCCACCAATGTGATATGGCCATGAAAAAAATGAATGTGGTCCTTGGATGCGTCAGACAAAATATTTCCAGTAGAGATAGGGAGGTGTCAGTACCATTATACAAGGCGCTGGTGAGACCTCATCTGGAATGTTGTGTGCAGTTCTGCTCCCCCATGTTCAAGAAACATTAATTCAAACTGGAAAGGTGCAGAGAAGGGCTACAAGGATGATCTGTGGAATGGAAAACCAGCCTTATGAGAGGAGACTCAAAGGGTATGTCCACACTGGAGCCTTAGGTTGAAGGTTAGGTCGACCTACGGACTCCTGCATCCACACTGGGCTTTTATTAAGTCGACTTAAACACTTTGTTAAGTCAACTTAATAACACCACCTCTTAAGGTCGACCTAAGGCTTAAGTCAACCTTATTAAGTCGACTTAAGCCAATGTAGACAGGAGATAGCCCTTAAGTCGACCTAATTGGCCTCCAGGTCCCCTCGCAGAGTTCCTGGCCACTCCTCCATAGACTTAACACCTGCCAGTGTGGACGCAGGGCTGTGGACTCTCTAAGTCGACTTAACAAGATGGACTTTAAGTCAACTTAAAGTCGACCTTGGTTAAGTTGACTTAACAGAGCCTCCACTGTAGATGTACCCAAAGAGCTTGGCTTGTTTAGCCTAACCAAAAGAAGGTTGAGGGGAGATATGATTGTTCTCTATAAATACATCAGAGGGATAAATACCAGAAATGGAGGGGAATTATTTAAGTTCAGCGCCAATGTGGACACAAGGACAAATGGATATTAAACTGGCTATCAGGAAGATTAGACTTGAAATTAGATGCAGATTTCTAACCACCAGAGGAGTAAAGTTCTGGAATAGCCTTCTAAAAGGATCTGTGTGGGCAAAAACCCTAGCTGGATTTAAAATTGAGCTTGATAAATTTATGGAGGGGATCGTATGACAGGACAGCCTTGTTTGGCAATTGGCTGATCTTTGACTACTGGTGGTAGATATACCAAAAGCCTGAGATGGAGTGAGTTCTACGTTATTACAGAAAATTCTTTCTTGGATGTCTAGTGAGTCATGACCACATGTTCAGGGTTTAACTGATCACCGAATTTCGGGTCAGGAAGTAATTTTCCACCAGGGCAGATTGGCAAAGGCTCTGTTTTGTTCTGTTTTGCCTTCTTTTATAGTATGGGACTTGCTGATGGATTCTCTGTACCTTAAAGTCTTAAACCATAATATGAGGACTTTAAGAACTCAACCATAGGTTAAGGGCAGAGGTTCGCAGCCGTCAGCGTACATGCCAAAGATGGCAAGCGTGCCCATTCTGAGCGGCATGCAGGGTTCCCGGCCCTGCGGGACCACTCAGTGCAGATACAAGCATGCTGCGGCTGCTCCCTCTGCTGGTCCCAGCCCCCAGCACCTGCCGGTGGTTGGGGGGCAGGGCTGGCACAGGGGCTAGCAAAGGTTGCTGACTCCTGGGTTAGAGTTTTATTATAGGAGTGGGCGGGTGAGGTTCTGTGGCCTCTATTGTGCAGGAGGTCAGACTAAATGATCATACTGGTCCCTTCTGATCTTGTAGTCTATGAGTCTAAGTTCTTTGTCTTGGCATGTGAGAAAATGTTGAGTCTTAGGAAGACATGCTTTGTGTGTTATTGTTATCTTTGTTATGTCTGTAGAGGGAACCATCTGAGTAGCAGGGGAGTTTGTCCTCTGCTTGGTCTCTGATTAGAATCAATTCCTGGGAACCAGACATTGGTGTTAGGCTGTCATTCCTGAAAGACTGCATGACTCTTCATTTTCTTTGTGACCATCTCTGTTCAAAGGCTGAGGTGTATGTGTGTAAGTAAAACAAGTTAAATGTAGCATATTCTCAGTCTCCAAGTCACCAATTTCTTCCCCACCAAGAAACCATCCTGTAAGGCCCCGCACATCTGCTGCTAGTGTCAGAATGAGACACTGGTATTGGAAGAAGGGGCCAGGCTAACATAACATACCATATATATGTCATTTGAAAGGAAACAAGAAGGCAAAAGGGGAATATCAGTGTTTTGGATGTGGCTAGTACAACTCAACCTAGAGTACCACCATATAACTTTTACCTCTTCTACTCTTTCTCCTCCTACAGTTATCTTAATATTTCTATTGCCTGGGTTTTTTAATCAAATATACTCCACTACACATTTTCATTATAGTACAGACATTATTATTAACCCTATTTAGTTGAAATCTTGCAAACTGATATTCCCCACTCTGCCACTTACTATCCTGTGACCTTGAGCACATTCCTTAATTTCTCTGAACTAGCAATCTGATCTGTTACACGATGGTAGATCAGGAGAAATTCTGTAGGAATCAATGGAAATTGCATCAAGGTAAAACTAGTTGAGATAAGATTGAAGCCATCTGTGCCTCTGTTTATTCACCATATAGGCACCTCTGAGACTTTGTTCAGTGATAGCTGTAAAATGCTGAAATTCTCATATTGGAGGTGCTATATTAATACAAATTGTTTTATGGCTTATTATTGTTTGTAGAGTGTCTCCTTGGTAATTTTACACTGGAAAACAGGCACATTTCATTCAGATATCTTGATATCCTCCTGCTGTCTGTTCCATAGAATTATCCTTGAGCAGAGTGTGGAGTTACTGTGAGGAGCAAGGATAATAAAGGTGCATGAAAAGGAAATTCTTTTGCATTGCACTGAAGTCTTAAGCACTGTATGTTTGCATATGATTGCAGATGGCTTAAAACTGCAGGGGTTGCCATGCCAAAGGTGAACTAAATTTTTCTCATTACATATCTGACCTTCAGTAGCAGCCAGTACCTAATTTTCACAACACTGTGAAATACAATAGTATGCATTGGACCTGACTAATTGTACAATATGATAAAATGAGAGGAGGACACCTTTGTATCTGCATCAAGTATTTAGATTACACCATGAAACCAGAGCAATATGAGGGCATAGTGACTGGACTTCGGTCATGAGAGATAGGAAGAAATCATTATAAAATGGTTCATTTGCCCATTCCCAAACATGTTTTTATTCTTTATTACATCAGAACAATCATATGAGGGCTACGTGCAGAGAATGAGAATAGGGAGGGGTGTAAATGATTAAAGGACTAGAGGGATGCTAGACTAAATTTTCAGTGGTGGTGTAGCAACCTGGTGGTGTGTTAGACATAGTCAACCAGAAAGATGATTGTGTTTGGCTTAATTGAAGCTTGAACTTCTGTTTGCTTTTCAAGAGCGGTTGCCAGTCTTTCATTTATTCTAAACTAAATAACGATAATCAGGGATAGGAGGCTGGAGAAGATTTTGAAGGATGTGGGGCTTTTTGTTTGTTTATTTTGTGTTTTTATTTGTGTATGTGGTGGTGGTGGTGGTGGCATTTTTAATAGCCCAAATGAAGCCACAAAAAGATACTTTGGCTCTAAAATCACAAAGTGCATACTTGGGAAACAGATTTTAATTTTTTTTTTCTAAAGATGCCTAAATTATATCCAAGGAAAGCCTGGGTACATTTTAAAAAATCCGAATAGCAGCTTTCAAATTTATTCAGACTAATGAGCTAGTCTAAATTTTCAGAATGCTAATTCACAGAAGTCAGTTCTGTGGTGGGGGAAACACAACAAGGTTGTCACTGCCTGTGAACAAAGTGAATTGGTTATATGACTGACAGTAAAGATTTCTTTTAACATCAGTAAAAGGAGACTGAAGTGACAGGTAAGAGGACAGATGCAGAATTCTGCAGCTCTCGAAGAGTTTGTGTACTATCACTAAGGGACAAGTTGACTTGATACCAACTTAATAGGCTCAGCAGGAGCTAACCACTAGGGGATGAAGAATGTACATGGATGTAAGAGGGCACCCATGCAGTATCAGCATAAGCATGAAAACCATCTAACCGCTTTTGGTTGAGGCCATTAATCACATTACCTTTAAAGTCAAGCTTGTCTTTTAATCTAGGATCTGCTCAGTATACAATATTTCACAGGAAACATGCACATAATTTTAGTCACTTTTACTCATCTCAGAAATGAATTTAGCATCATCACAAGGCAGCTTAAATTCAGCATCATCTCTGAGGAAATGAAATAGTGCAGCAAAACTATAAATGGAAAATTTGAAACCAAAGAGATATAAGTGAGTGTACAGCATTTAGCATTTTATGTAATCTGCATACAAAAATGTTTGCATAAGAACAGGGGAAGCTTTTTTTTTTTGTCTGTTGTAAGTCCACCCTGTAACAAGCTGGCTAAGATTGTGTTGGCTATTGCACTAGGTATCCGATGAATTAAGATGGAAGATATCTTGATATCAAAAATAATTCTACAGTGGGGAAAAAAGCATACTATGTTGAAAGCTGACCTCTTGGACAAACATGCTGTAATAAAAAGTGCTATTTGCTAGGAGTGCATTGGGAGTTTTAAATCATCAAACTAAAGTACCCCAGGCTCTGACAGTAAAAATTTCATTCAAAGAAGGGCTCAGCTTCACAACATAATAAATTATATATGAGTAGGACATATAAAACATTTAAAGATATACAGAAACTCACTGTATTTGTGTTCAGTAGGAGAGTTCAGCTCTTGAAGTACTCTTTTATGTCAATCTCACCTATTCAGATGAAGGGGAGTGGGGGAGTCTTTTTCACATAATGAGAAAAAGCCAAACAAACTGACCATTTCCACCTCAAGTCTCAATGTAGATGCTACATTTTGGTTTTCTTGTTGACATCTATACTGAAATTTCCAAGACAACAGAGTCCTGTGGCACTTTTAAAGACTAACAGATTTATTTATCGCATGATCTGTTAGTCTTTAAAAGTGCCACAGGACTCTGTTGTCTTTCTACAATAGACTAACACGGCTACCCCTTTGGAATTTGAAATTTCCAAGGGTGACTCACAAAATGGGTCTTGAATTGAAGAGCTTAGAATAACTAATAGGTTAAATACAGAGAGTCTAAAATTAAAAATAAAACAAAATGCAATAAAATGTGGAGGTTGCATTCCTGCTGTATATAGCATACAGTAGGGAGTAATCCTTCACTGTCTGCCTGTTGAACTAGGTAACCTGTCTGTCTCAAATCTCCCTGGTTCCTTGATTAGTATAAGATGGCAAAGAAGAAAAAAAGAAAGGGTTCAAGGCAGTGAAGGATCAAAAACGATAAAGAAGGGAGAGAAGAGTTGGTCATTTTGGGCTGAATCCTGCATTGTTCTGATTAGGAGTTTGCTTGAGTGAAACCAACAATTTTGGTCCATAAACTTTTCAAATGAGTCGATGAGCTCATGGTCTCATTCACATCAAGCACTCTATCCCTCACTGCTACAAGTTTATGAATAGCACAACTGAGTAGGGGGAGGCAAAGGTGTCCATAAACTATCCTTATAACTTCCCTGATACTGGTCTGGCCAGGGCCTAATGAAACTATTATTGCAAGACTGATCTTATGCTTAACCTCCCAAGTGGAGGGGCCTATAAAGAATAACATACAAAGATAGTAAAATATAGTCAGCAAAGTAGACAATTGCACACATCATTATGAAAAATAAATTTAACTGCAGTGTCTAAGTATGCAGACAGATTCATTCATGTGCATTTAACCTCTTGCCAAACCAACATTCCAGAGCAGGTATTCAGTTAATCACCGTTTGCATAGGAAATTCAGCCAAACCCTCAGGTAGTTTCATCATGATTTACTCTTTTGTTTGGTATAATTCAGTATCCTCCACCTATGGTATCCTGAAACCAACATAATCAAACTGGGAGGCATGATAAGCTGGCCAACCATCTACCCTTTTGATTTTTCCTTACACGCATGAAGCTTAAAATTGTGCCTACTCAACCTAAAAAATAGGATATCAGAAATGTAAGAGAAGGTATAAAACTGCCAAGAAACAGTGTATGAAAAGAAAAATTTTGGTTGCATAAATAATCTCTTCTACTTACACTTTTTATTCAAATGTGGGGGTTCCCAATTGTTTTTCTGCACCTGAAACATAAAATCTACAATAAAATAAATATTTTAAAATCGTGACAGTTAATAAAATTTCGAACAAGTCCTTGATCTATATTTTCTGGGTAAACACAATTAATAGTGTACTTTGAAGACAAAGCAGACATATGAAAGAACAGTGATCTATACTGAATATGCACGTAGCTAAATCCTAGGGATGCAACATAAATGACTGATTTAGGAAAAGAATACATTAAACAAAAGAACAATGTTAAGGATGAAATTCATTTCACTCACCATTAACAATGGTGATTGGACGTGATGCAGGTGGAGTGTGGAGAAGCTGGTCAAAGGAAATTCAGTTCAAACCTATGGTCAGAGTGTGGAGCAGTTTGCATAGCTCCCCAGTAACCGCTGTTATTATGTTGTCAAATAGTAGCCACAGCCCCTGATTGCGGTTGAGTAGGATTTTGGGATCAGTGAAGCAGCCCCTTCCCACTTCCAAGATAGAAACCAGTGAAGAGATCCTTTCCAATGGGCTGTTACCCCACACTGCTCTTATGTAGTGCTTGAGTGGTTCTGATGATCTTGGACTGGCCCTCCTCATAAAGATCAATTTCACCCTAAATGTAGTACCATTAAAGAAAATCAAAGGCTATGTCTACACTAGAAAAAGTTAGGTCAACTTTGTTAAGTCGACCTAACTGCCCTTAGGTCGACTTAACAAAGTAGAGTTAAGCGTCCACACTGTGCTTATGTCGACCTAAAGAAGGGTTAGGTCGATCTAAGGAGGGTTAGGTCGACCAACCCGGCAGGTCTTATTAAGTCAACTTAAGCTTTCATTAAGTCCACTTAAGGAATTTCTTAAGTGGACTTAATGAAAGCCTGGTGTGGACAGGGACTAAGTTAGGTAGACTTAAGTCTCCTTAAATCGACCTAATTTGCAAGTGTAGACATAGCCAAAGAGACTTCAAAGGTACTCCATACAAATCAGTTGGGGGTTGATCTAGTTGAAAGCAGATTGTTTATAAAATGTCATAAGGTATTTATCCATTTTTGTTTTGCAGTTGAACTAGACACAAAGGCTATGTCCACACTGGCAAGTTAGTTCAAATTAAGGAAGCTTAATTTGAACTAACTAAAGTCATGGCTACACTAGGCTTTAATTAGTTTGAATTAAGGGCTTCCTTAATTCCAACTAATAACTTCGAATAGGGTATTAGAAGTAAGGGTTCATTTGAATTAACTAGTTCGAATTAACCAATGTGGCCATGTTAGTTCGAACTAATTTCTTAGTTCGAACTAACCGCCCCACTGAAATCAATAGAGATCGCTAATTCGAACTAAGCAAGTGCCATTAGTTCGAACTAATTTTTTCTAGTTCAAATTAAGCTAATTTGAACTAACTAAAATTAGTTCGAATTAGTTAGTTCAAACTAACTAATTTGAACTAATTTTAGTAAGTGTAGACATAGCCTAAAAAAAGTCTTGAGTCTCTTTTGAGAGATTCACTATCTCTAGTTCCAAAGGGGTAGCTATGTTAGTCTATTGCAGAAAAACAGAGTCCTGTGGCATGTTTAAAGACTAACAGATTTATTTATCTCATGAGCTTTTGTGGGAGAAAATCCCACTTCATCAAGCGATTTGAAGAAGTGGCACTGTCTCTAGTATAACGCATTCCAGGCTGACAGATAGGGATGGGTATATTTGTATACCTAGATATATAGATGATCTGTATGTCCCCTTGCTAACACCCCTCCCCCCATTGTTTACATAATTTCTTTCTCAACGTAAGTTGGTCAGGGTCCTGATACAACACAATAATTCATTGTATGCACAATTTTAAAAACAGTTCCCATCAAGTACTTAAACATACCTTCATTTTATTCCTGGAAGTCTTAAAAGCATTTAGAAAGCTGTTACTCTCTTTTAGGAAAATGAGACCACAATATGAATATGAATACTCAATTAACTATTAAGGCTAATGTAACATGTTAATAATATAGCAGGTTCACACTGCTGGTTGCTTTTAATAACGCAGCAATACATTGAAATTCATGCTACCTGGCAGAAATTGTATCCATAGTATCATATAATCACATTTAGGAACTGCTTTCAGACTTTATTGACTCCGCTGAAATTTTACAAAATAATAATAATAATAATGCTTTGCACTTCCATAGTACTGTGCATCTGAGAAACCTGAAGTACTTTAATTCCATGCAAGATAACAATTTTCTTTTCGTATTCTCTTTTCTTCCTAATATTTGACTTCTTCCTCTTTTATGCCTTTTGCCGTCTATACCTTACTTACATAAAATTATTCTTGGCTCTAATATGTATACTTGTAGAGATTAATTCCTTTTGATATGTCTGTACAGTGATACTGTGTATGTGTACAAAATACTCCTGCCTTTGTGTTAAAGCATACCAAAAATACAAATGACAGAATTAAAAATAGATTCTACCCAATATCATAAATATGGGTTAATACCTTAAAATATTACACCTCATTATAGATTAAGCACTAGAATAATTTGGAACTATGATATGGAAACTTTATGGTCATTTATAACTCCCAGTTAAGAACAGCTGTGGCCTTTAGATTGCAAGCTTTCTGGGGCTCTGTCTTGTACTATAAAGGATCAAGGAAATAGCATAGTCAGTGGATCAGACTTATGGTATATCTTTTCTCCAACTGCTGATAGAAAGAAAGAAATTCTGTAGTAAGTAACTGGAAGTTATGGGATAACTTGTTTCCTGGAAAAGGTTCCCCCAACCGCCTCCTAAATATTTAGAGATTGGCTTACTCCCTGCAGCTTGATGATTTATATCCCTTTCAAAGTTATCTAGAGTAATAGTAACTCTTGGGAGTCTTATAGCCATATAAATGTCTGATCCTTTTTAAAATCCAGGTAAGCACTGGGCCAATGACATCTTGTGGCAATGAGTTCCCTTGTCTAATTTATGTATCATGTGAAAAACAATTTCCTTTTATGAGTTTTGGATTCATTAAATTTCATTTCCGTGAATTTTTCCTTGTTCTTATGAAACAAGGTAGGTGAAGTAATATCTTTTATTGGACTAACTTATGTCAATGAGAGCAAGATGCTTTCGAGCCACACAGAGCTTTTCTTCTCTCAGAGCTTTGGGTGATACGAAAGCTTGTCTCTCTCACCAATAGAAGTTGGTCCACTAAATATATTACCTCAGCCACGTTGCCTCTCTAATATCCTGGCTACAACTACATTCCTTGTTCTTGTGTTATAAGACCAGGTGAACAGAACTTGCTGATTTCTATCTTCCCTATGTAAATATAATGCTCTTATTCTCCTCCTTTCTAATATATATTTTTATGATGTGTAGCATAGCAGGGTACCAACTCATCTGTAGCCTCTAGATACTACCCGAGTACAAATAATAGCTAATAATACATGCATTTCATTTGCTTTTACCTAGTTTGCAATGTAAAGCACTATAAAATGGGTGTTACATTAAACATTATTTCACTAAAATTTTATCAGTCAAAAGGAATAACTTGTGGTAGCCTAGTACCAATCAGAAGAACAAGATATTATTGAATATCTGTTAGAAAAAGAAGCTCTAACCTTGACTTCTAATCAGGCACCTTTAAAATGTTAAAGGCTGAAAGAATTTTAGATCTGAATTTAAGTAATTCCCTAAAGGGCCAGATCCAAAATCATAACGGGCCTATTTTTCTGACTTTGGTTTGTTATGACCAGATAAAATCTCACAAAAACAGTTGTTGTCATAAGGTTTTAGGCTAAAAAAGGCAGAATTCTTAGGAAAAAGAGTGCTCTCTCAAGACTTCTGACATTCAATATGACAGGAATCTTACAAATCAATTTATCTCACATTCTGTCATTTGGGGTCAAAATCCCAGAACTGTCTGCAAAACATTCATGCTATTCAACTGAACCAAAATCCTACCTGTGATATCATGTCAGACTTAAACTTTAAACCTTAAAATGAAGTTAATTGAATCTCAATGAGAACATCCTCCCCTCAGACCAAATCTAGGAGCTATCAATAATTACACAATGAATTGGAGGACAAACATTCGAAGAAAGAATTTAACAAAAGAATAGAGCAGTTACAAGCCTGCTAATATATTTTCATCTCTCAGCCATATTTACCATCAGATTACAGGTGACTCAAGGGGGGTCCCAATCACTGCATTGTGGTGAGAAACCTGGAAATGTCAATGCTTATAGATCATTTTGGATGGTACAGCTACAATAAGTTAGATGCCTGATACTGAATTGGGTATTGGCCCAACCTCCATTTACGTAGCTTCCATTTTATGTGCACCAAAGGCCATTTTAGCTAATGACTGTTATCGATTTCAATGAGCTTTGGAGCTGGCTTCATGGAATGCCTACAATTATGTAATGACTCAATTTGTGTCATCTGAGCTTTTAAATATCTGAATGAGCCCACAAATAAGGTACTTGGCATTTAGCTAACATCAGTCAGACCTGCAATTATGCGTCAATGAAAGATACAGGTGCAAAAAATACGACTGCCTCGTCAGGCTTTCAAAACCATATTCTGGGTCAGCTCTACAGTGGGTGTAATTTGTCATAGATCCATTGATTTCAATGCTGATTTACATCAGTTCTAGATCTGGGTCTTATGTTTTATTGTATGCAAGCCCATCTCAAATTACCTAAAGACAACACGTTAAAACTAAGAAATACCAAGTTCTGGAACAGGATTTCTGGTAACATTTTGGAATTTTGCTAAAGTGAGAAAATAAAGCATGGAATATTTCTTGCCAGATCTTTTAAGTGATGAGCAGAAAGAAGATCTCAGAAGACAATAGTATATCAAGCTCATGAGTGCAAGACAGATATTTATAGTACAATTCACTTCAGCCTTGTAGAATGAAAGTGGGAGTAATAAAGCGTGTGCAGAAGAGTGTTCAAACTGTTGCATCTACTGAATTCATTGAAGATGATGTGAAAAAGTTGTTTGGATGCTTTATTATGTGAGGGGATCCTATAAAAAATGCTAGAGTGCAGCTTGGAAGTAAAAGCGGTCAGAGATAAAGATGAGCATGATGGGGTTGACATTGCAATTAAACTTGAAAATCTTTTTTTATGTACACATTAAAAATCATGCTCAAACCAATAAAGAGAATGAATAAACACAGTATCATTGTATGTGTGTTATGTATCTATAAAAACAGCACACTAGACTCTCTTTGTACTGCACTATTTCAGCTGGGTTTAGTTTATGATGAGATATATGTGACTTTATTGCAGACGAGTTCTGGGATAAGATAAAGTTTAGGTTAACATATGCTCTTAAAGTCACTCAAGTCTCTAATATTGTTAATCCAACCTTTTTAGGAGTGCTTTAGTCACTTAAATATATTTTTCAAAGCAAAGAGAAATTGGGACTAGGAAGAGTCATTAAAGAACAAGCAAATCTCACCAGTAACAGAGGAGAATTTAAGAATCTGAACTACATTAATCCTGTGTGGGCCAGGCTGATGAAAAGAGGCAAAGACCACAGAGTATGGAGGGCTGTGGAGGGGGTGTAAGGAAAGCAACATTACCTGTTGTCATGGAAAAAAACCCATAGTTGATGGATTCATACATGCAATTTTTGCACACTTATCCGTGATAAATATTTGTTCCCCTATAAAAATGTTGACAATGATACTTTGTTTCAGTGCTTATTGATTTTTCCTTTGAAATTCCTCATAAAATAAATCCCCAAATCAAAAATGTTTTGGTCTTTCAACTGAAACCCGAACATTTTCAAGAAAAATGGAAATTCTGTCATTATATTTTCCAGTCTGTTGAAAAGTTTATCAGAAAAATGTTTCAGTGAAAAATTTTCACCAATAGAATAATAATAATAATAATAATAATAATAATAATAATAACCCAGTAAATTATGTTATTATTAATAATAATAATAAGCCCTGGCAGGTTTAAACAAATCAACATGGCCTAAAATGATAAGCAAGAGGAAAACTTGATAAAAATTAGCCCTGTAAAAAACCACCTAAGATAACAGCATGGTATTGTAAGTAGAGAGGAAGAGGAGGTAATGGTGTTCCATGCAGCATTTTAAAATATATATTTCTATATAATATATGCACACAGTAATTTTAAAAATACAGTGTTTTCGCTTTTTCCCATTAAAAATTCCATATGTCAGGCATGTTAATTGAAGCGGATGCAAGTGAAATGTAACTCTTGGATTTTATTATGTGAATTTAATACAAAAAGCAGGGTGGGGGAGAGACAGCTCAACAAATTGTTGTGGATTTATTTTCTTCATTTATATTAGGTTACATAGAATGAAAAGCTGCCCAATGGATGTTAGATATAATAGCTAGAGCATTTAATATGATTTCTGCTGCAAGAAAAACTGGACCAGATAAAAAATCCATATCTTAATGATAGGTAAATAATCCTTTAGTATCTCAGATGTACATGCCACAGGCAGGAACTCTCTATTCATGAAAACTCTTTTATTCTTGTATGCCATTACTGCAGAGATATTGCTATATTGGTAGATATATTCCTACACTGATAAATAGACTACATAAACAATATGCCCCCCCATAAGCAAGATAATGCTAGTACATTCTAACAATAATAGCTCCCCTGCAGGAGGCTAGATTTTCCCCTTTTTCTAAATGCTAACAAGAAATGCTCTAAGGTTATCCACGTAATGAAAAATGGGTAAAATAAGTGTTGTGCATAGAACTCTCTTTCCCTCGCCTCTTCCATCTCGGATGAAAATGTTGCAGATTTCTTTATCCCCACGTCTTCTGATGGCACATGCATGTGTATGTGTGCATACATATAAAAAGCATTTTTATTTAAAAAATAAACAAATAAGTGAAATTCTCAGATGTCAATAAAATTTTTAGCTGTCTGTGAGATCCCTGAATATATAGGATAGCTACTTCATTTGAAAGGCTCTGATGAAATCCATAATCCAAGAGAATGTAGCACAAGCCCCTGCATGATATACTGTAGGGTAAGCTGCTAAGAATCACTTGCAGCTCTGCATGGAGCCATATAGTTCTCTTTGATAAGTTGCCCGACCTGAGAAAGCTGAAAATATGTCCATTATTGTGAAGGCTGTCGAAAGGATACTGTATTATTAGTCTAGATAGTGACAAGATCTGGTGACTGATTTAGTTAATACACACCAGTGACCATCTTTTAAAAGGAAGAATCTTTTTTTTTTTTTTTTAACTTATTAAAAGAATCTCTCAAGGAAGGTTTTTTCCTCTTCTTTCTTTATGTGGTCCATTAGTGAATTAGTATTTGCCTTTGTGGCCTGAAACAGCCTGATCCTAAGAGATACTGAACATAGGACCAGCATGCTGATATGAAGAGGGCCTTGTCTACAGTACATCTGTCTCTGTATACACCTATTTTCGTTCATATCGTGCTCATCCTTGCGTTGGGAAGCTTATCCTCTCTTCAAGCTCCTGGGTGAAGGACAGTCACAGCAGCAACCATTGATCCTTTCTAACTTTCCCCGGGCAGCAGCCAACGCAAAGAGGTCAAGAGGCGTGACCTGAGCTGGATCATTATACAGAATAAAGTATGCCAAGCTCTCCTAGTAGTGGTTCATCCATGTACACTCCCCCTAAACTCTGTGGAGCTCCAGGCATGCTGTGCTCCTGGGGCATGGACTTTACCTTTTTATTGTGGTAAAGTGACTAGTATGTTTGAAGGGAAGAAAGGTGCAAATAATAATAACTGGAATAGCAGGTACTGAGCACATCCCATGATGTGACCTGTAATTTCTTTGTGGAAGTGTTTTGCTTTAGGACAGCTGGCATTATTATCAGCCACTCTTCCCTGTCATGGAAATAACAGTATCAAACATCACTATGTATTGATTCATGGGTTTTTAGAAGCTGAATTTTGTTTTCCTTAAGCATGATCCATAATCTAGATGGAGTCTGGACCATGCAATACATCCTCAAGCGAACTGGTCACAGAGCACCAGCTTCAAGGTCTCTTGGAGCTATGGAGATCCTGCTACTGCTGAATGGGGAGCAACGCACGATGTCTCACAATGGGAACCTCCTGGATTATAGGAACAATCATACTTTTTGCCCTATATTCCCCAAATTAGACAGTAATAAACCTGGTTGTCAGATGGAAGCCTGAGCTATAAATTACAAATAGAAGATTCTCCTCCATGCTATGTTGGGACTAAGGGGATATCCTATATGAGGTATAGATGAGGAATGAATTTATCTTTATATTAGTATTTCTTTCTCCATCTTCTCCTATTTCCACAGTCACCCTGTATTTGTTTGTTTGGGGTTTTTTTGCTCTGCCACAGTCTCTGTTGTAATTTTCCTCTGTGCTCTACTTCTCACAGCCTCCCCACTAATTGGTGCATGAACCTAGAACTAACACCTGAATACTCTGGCAATAGGCATGATAGAAATGGGTACACAGAGAAAGATAATGTTCAATGATAATGATTTTAAAACTAAACAAAATGAGTTCACCCATCCTTAGTAGAATGCACATCCCTGCAGCTAAAGGTGGGACACAGAAAGGCAAAATTCCATCCTGAAGAATCTGAGGCACTCTTGAGAGAGGATAATATGCACTGATCAAATGGCTCTGTCTGAAACCACTGGAGGGTTTGCCCTGATGGGACCTTTGCAAGACTATAGCCAATCACTCCAGCATAGTCTAGCACACAAGGGGTGAGTCTCCAAGGCTTTGCCCCAGTCATGCCTAGACACCCCCTTTCACTCAGTTCTGCAGACAGCACTAGCTACTCTTCTCTTTTGATGCATGTACACACGTACAGAGGAGACGTAACTTGACCCTAAACACCTCCAGGACTACAGGAATAACAGGAATAAATTACCTCAAATGTGAGATCTATATTTGAAAGGTTCCTGACACGGTCTATATCAAAAGGCACAGATACTCTGTGCTTCTATTTTTCAAAACAATATTATTATAATAGTATTATATTAAATATTATAAATATTATAATAAAATTAGAGATGTGTAGAGCACAGGAGTTTTGCTTCACAAAACTGAAACTTTTGAAGGTCTCTGCAAAAGAAAACTCCCAACAAAATGTTCTGTTCAGATCATGAGAAACACCCTGTTTTGAGGAAATCAAAATGTTTCCTTTTAATTTTGACTTTTTAAATTGTGCATTATATTGCAACATATAGCATGATCAAAATTTCAAGAAATTCAAAATGAAAAGTCATTTCAAAACAAAATATTGAAATATTGTATTTTGAAAATGACAAAATGAGACATTTGGACATAATTGGACTCTTCACCCCCACACATAGAGTTTTCCTCAAAACAGAATTCCAGTGAAACTGACCTGATTTTGCAAAGTGTTTCAATTTCAGCAGAACCACATATTCTGACAGAATACAGTTCCATCAAGGGTCCTCGGACCAGCTCTAAATAAAATGTGCTCTCCAAAACATTAAGATTGCCTAGGTGTCTTATTAAAGCAAATAAAATAGAACTGGCTGTTAACGTTCTTTCCTCCTGAGATTTTCATCTCTTTACTTGTCAGTATCTACTAGCAGCAGGAACTGTGCAAGGCACCTCTTGTCGTAGAGGGTGTGCAGTTGAATCTGCTGGCTGCTGCTCACTCCTGTAGACTGGCTCACAAATGCACTGGTGTTATGGTGATGGGAAAACAGACAGAGATGCAATTCGATCAAGCTACTTAGCGGATTCGGTTTTCTTTTCTTCCATTATTGTGAATGATAGTCCACAAAATCCTTCCTCGGTGACTTCAGCAGGAGTCTTGGCCTTGCCTGAGCAAGGCCTGAGTAAGAGAAATTAGGGAAGGATATGACCCATTAATGCTAAAAATGATCTTCTGTTTTAAGCAAGCTGCTGTCTTTTTCCTCATCAGAATAGTCCCTCTCTGTTGGCCAACAACAGTAAATGGAGCTGGTTGCATGTAGGAAATGGGTGAGCTGAATTAATATGTGTCCACCTAGTGAATAAACATCGTTAGAAGGAAAACTGAAATAAGATGCGACCTCCTTTGAGGATGTGAGATTCCAATAAGAAGGAGCAGTACAGACTGATTCAGAGAAACAGAGATTACTGTCCTTGACACTCATTCAGCATGGTTGTTCTTATAAAATTCATCCATTCATTTTTCTTCCTCTTTTCTGTTGCTCAGAATATTTCACATTAGCAGTTTGAGTTGCTTCTGTCTGTGATGGCAGCACTTGGGATTCCAGACTTTAACATCCATAAACCCAGGTAGAAAGAAGTGATGACAAGGACACCAAGATATGTATGAAGATTTTGAAGAAGGAGGGAAAAGCTCAGTCTGCTATGATAAAATCTCAGTGCAGAGATGTCATAGTGATCATAATACGCATTTTCATGTCACCAAGCATTTCAAAGTAATTCATAAACATTAATTAATTATAGTGCACAAGCACCTTTATGCAGTAGATAAATGAGACAGAATTTACCCTTGTATTCACACTCTACTCACTATTGTAATAATCTTTGTATAAAGTACACTGTGCAAGGTATCATATGAAAACTCATAATTTGCTGGTCAGTCTTGTCCTCGTGAAACATATGTGGTAACATTCTATGGGAAGTTATAAGATTTCCCTATATGTTGTTATTAACGTATGTTCCAAACCCCACAGCTGTACCCAAACAGATGTTGGCAAACCAGTCTGCCCTAAATGAAGGAATGCATGCTCTGCCTAATTTGCATTGAAGCAGTAAACAGAGTCATCAAACAGGAAGAAAACAAAGAAAGCTCAAATAGGAGAGAAAAAGCCAAAAGGGAATATCCTTCCCTATAGACTGTTTGTCTCAAGGTTGCGTCTACACTGGCAACTTAGGTCAACTTAAGGACACTTAAGTCGACCTAAACAAAGCTATGTCCACACTGGGCTTTTATTAAGTCGAATTAAGCATTCCCTTAAGTCGACTTAAGGAAAGTTTAAGTCGACTTAATAACACCTCGTTTTAGGTCAACGTAAGCCTTAAGTCGACTCCTTAAATCGACTTAAAGCCAGTGTATACAGGGATTAGCGCCTAAATCGACCTTATTAAGTTGACTTAAAGCATTAAGTCGACTTAATAAGGTCAATTTAGGCTATGTCTACACTAGAAAAGTTAAGTTGAATTTGTTAAGTCAACTTAATAGGGTCGACTTTAAGTCGACTTAAAGTTGACCTTATTAAATTGACTTAACAAAGTTGATATAACTTTTCTAGTATAGGCATAGCTCTAGTAACCAGCTGGACATGTTTTTTGAGAGAGGGACTGAAACTATAAAAAAGGACAAACACCCCAAGGCATGCTCTCTCTCTGTCTCTCTCCCTGCCCTTCACATTCACTGCACTTGATGGGACAAAGGAAACATTCATTGGACTCTGAGAGAGGGGTCCTGACCCTACAGAATTTGGTCAGTAAAACTCCTGAAAACAGGTAGTGAAAAACTTTAGAATCTGATATAGTTTGTTAAATTAGGGATTAGTAGACCCTTTATCTTTATTTTTCTTGTAACCATATCTGACTTTCATGCCTCATTGCTTGTACTTACTTCAAATCTATCTCCTTGTAGTGAATAAACTTTTACTGTTTTATCTAATCCACTGTGTTTAAACTGAAGTGTCTGAATAACAATTTGAGATAATAAACTGGCATGTTAATCCCCTTAAGGAGTAAAAGATTTGAAATGTTTTGTACTGTCCAGGGGGGGCTGAACAGTACAGGACATACATTTCTGGGTAGAAATTTAAGAATGGGGGTACGATGGTGTCACCCTGTAGTATAACAAAGACTAGTGAGAAGCCAAGAGTGGCTGGTAGAGTGCAATTACACAGAGAAACCCAGGCTATGTCTACACTTGAAAAGTTAGGTTGACTTTATGAAGTCGACTTAAGGTGGAACTTATTAAATTGACTTAAGAAAAGTCGACTTAACTTTTCAAGTGTAGACGTGGCCCCTTTTTGGCGTTATTAAGTCGACTTAACATTTTAAATTGACTTAAAAAGGTCCAACTAGGCACTACTCCATGTCTTCACTGGCTTAAGTCGACTTAATAAAGTCAACTTAAGCGCTAGTTCGAATTAAAACGAGGTGTTATTAATTCAAACTAACTTTTCTTTAATTCGACTTAAGGAGCAGCTTGAGTTGATTTAAGGAAAGCCCAGTGTAGATGTGGAGTAAATTAAGTCGACTTAAGCCTCCTTAAGTCGACAATTTCTAAGTGTAGATGCACCCACAGACTGTGGCTTGCATGCTGGAAGGCTGCTTATGAACTACTTCAGCATGGCACACAGGGCAGGGGTGAAACAGCAGCTCATTAGTCTTGATTGTACCCTGACATGTCATAGTAAGTAATAATAGTCACATTTTACAGGAGGGAAATTGAGGCACAGAGAGGTACCACAAATTGCCTACAGTTAGAAAGAAACTTGCTAGTAAGGTTACAAACAGAATCAAGGAATCCTGTTTCCCAGTTCCTGCGGTAACCATAAGAAAATATTCAACAGTAGGTACCGAATACCAGATCCATAGACCTACATAAATTGTCAGAGTTCCCGGTTCTAACAGTAAACCAGGATCAAAATTCCATGTGTCTAGAATCTCATGAAACCAAGACATTCTTGTGAGACTTTGTCCCAAATGGATGAGATTTTAACATACCAACAGCCATTTCTATAAGAACAAATGATGTCATCTGACTTCCACAAATGTTGTCCAAAATTACACGTGAAGGGTGCGTCTACACTGGCAACTTAGGTCTACTTAAGGATGCTTAATAACAGCTTAAGTCGACTTAATAATGCCACCTCTGAAGGTAGACTTAAGCCTTAAGTCAACTTCTTAAGTCAACTTTAAAGCCAGTGTGGACGGGGAATAGCGCTAAGTTGGCCCTATTAAGTCGACTTCAGGCCAGTGTGGACGGCTATGTCTACTATTAAGTTGACTTAACAAGGTCGACTTAAGTCGATTTAAAGTGTAGCCTCTCTGTTAAGTCAACTTAACAAGGACAAATTTAAGTCAACTTAAAGTTGACCTTGTTAAGTCGACTTAACAGAGTCAACTTAACTTTACAAGTGTAGACATATCCGAAAAGCTTATGAGATATTGGCATCATTCACCTTGCACCCATTTTCTAGCTCTGATTTGGCCTTGAACCTGTCCCAGGAACTAAACCTCCTATTCTGAATCTGAATATCAGCTCCTGAGCCCAGCACTACTGAAAAGAAAAGTACAGAAACTGAATTCTGATCACCCATTGCATAGAGCGGAATTATAGTATGAATCACTATTGCAAACTAATGTAGTCTCGGAACTTTCAAAAAGATGATTCACAATAGCTAATAAATACAGAGAAAGAAATGTTTAATTTAGATCATTATGTCACCCACAATACATTTGAATACTCACAAGAAGTACTCACCACCCTTGCAGGTCTGTGAATTGCTGTGTGTTCTATGTGTTCCTAATACATTCTTGTTAGCATTTGAACACTCTTGGGCTCTTGTACCTGCTGCCCTCAATTACTTCAACAAGGAACAGCTCTTTCTTGGCTCTGTTGCTATTTCTACCTGCTGGGATGGAGGGGAAAAAAGAAAAAAGAAAAAAAACCATGTCACTGTACAAGTAAATGGGATCCCTGAGATGTTTACATCTAGAATACATCAGAAATCTACCTCTAAAAAACACTAGAGAACGCAGCTCTTAAAATTCCATTCCAAAAAGCAGCAGTTGTATCAGACTTCGAGAGACTCCAACTTCCGAAATAAAAAGCCTGCTCAACTTGAGGCAGCGGAGTCTAGTTCAATTAATTGTGACCACAGGGCCAGGGATGAGTAGCTTCTGCGTTCAATCCTGATCTCTGTCACTGGCTCACTCTTTGGCCTTGGACAAGCCACTCAGTAAGACTTGGGTGGGTCTGTCTCTCAGTTTCCCCACTGTAGAATGGTCCAGCACTTTGTAAATTGAAATTTGTTGTGTAAACGTTAAAAATTGTAACAATATTTGCAGTTAGAGAACTTCCCTATGGATGCCAGATAGAAGCTGTACCAGGGTGAAAAAGAAGAGGGTTGGAATTGGAACCCATTTGTATAACTTGGGGTGGGGAGGGCGATATGAATCCCATTTAGGGTAGTGCAGGAAGCAGCCCTTTCATGACAGGATTTAGGAAGGCTGTAGCACTGCCAGCTTCAAACATTATTAATCAAGAGTAATCTTATGGATTCACAAGACTCCAGTAGATGAGGTTTTAAGAATAATATCAAATATCATGAGACTTACAATAAAATCAGGATGGGAAAGCTGGTCGCACCAGTAACTCTGTGTGGAGAGAACACTACACAATACAGGCCCATGTCAGGCTAATCTCAGAGAACTAATGGTTCACTTTGTCAGGCTTCAGTGAAAAATCCTAAATACACTATTTAGTATAACTGAGTCATGAGTTTTCTTTATCATGAGAGAGATTACACTGAACCTTGGCAGTTTACAAACCTATATAAGAACTGTAGCTTAAAATGCCTTCAGTATTTTCTCTTGGTACTCACTGGTACATGGGGTTGAATATGTCTGTGGCCATATACTCCAACACTTCACAAATACACTCGGTTTGGAGAATTCATCCCGTCTCTCCCAATTTTACATTCTAGAAGCAAAAGCAAACAAATTGTGGCTACCCTGCTCTTTCACTCGACTTCATGAAGGAATTGACCGCATCCTCTTCCCTCTGTAGCGTGCCCATGCTGGGCAGTCAGAAATCTTTCTCCAGTCAGTTCAGGGAGCAGATGGGGCCTATTCACACCTGTTGATAAATGTGTGAACAGAACATGCGAATAGGCCCCATCTGCTCTTGGAACTGACTTTTCTAACACTTGCCCTCCTCCATCCTGGCATGTGTGTATATACCTCTCCTCTGTGATTTCCATTTCATGCATCTGACGAAGTGGGTTATAGCCCACGAAAGCTTATGCCGAAGAAAATCTGTTAGTCTATAAAGTGCCACAGGACTCTCATTAATTCTAACTTTGTAATTTTTATGAATTCTCCCTGCAGATGGTGTTTCCAGTGTGAAGATTGGAGCCCATAGCACCAGCTCCTTCAGATAGAGCCCTGCAAATCCGCGGATATCTGCATTATGTCCACAGATATCCGCATCTGAGCAGGGCTGTCCCTAGGGGGGAGTGGGGCCCAGGGCCAATCGGCCTAGGTGGGCCCCCCCCCCATGCTGGTGGGGAGTGTGGGGGGGGCAGCCTGCTCCACCCCCCAGGGACCCCGGTCCGTCCCCTCCCCCCAGGAGCCAGCCCCGGAAGCCGCGGAACCGCCGTCACGGCCCCAGAGAGTCGAGGCCAAGGCATGGCCCCAGCCCCAAACAGAGGGGAGCTGCGGCCCAGGGAGGCGAGGCCGCAGCCGTGGCTCCGGGTGGTGGGGAGCCATCCCTGGCTGAGGCTGCTGCCACCCCAGTTGCAGCCAGGACCCCAGGTGGCCGCGGCCAGCACCAGCCCCACCCCTGGGCTTGCCTGCTCCACCCTAAGGGCAGGGAGCAGGGCCAGCCTAGGGACCAGCCAGGGGAAGTTCTCCTAATTAGACCCGCTGCCAAAGGCAGTGGGAGCAGGGGGAAGTGCAGCCGTGGGGGGGCCACAGCATGGGCCCCTCACTGCCCTGCTGGGATCGGGACAGTGCAGGGCCCACATTACCACGAGGCCCGGGGCGATTGCCCCATTTGCCCCTCTCCCCCCCCCCAAGGGCGGCCCTGCATCTGAGGATACAATGTGAATATCCACAGACAATTTCCTGCAGATACAGATCGGATACAGATCCACATATTTGTATCTGTGCAGGGCTCTACTTTCAGCCAGTTCTGGTGTTACCATTCTCCTCTGTTGTGCCTGCTGATTCCAGCTCATTTGCTCCCTCTGATATCTTTTGTCCATAGAGAAAGTGTAGTCTCTAAGGGTACGTCTACACTGGAGCCTTAGGTCAACTTAAGGAAGAGTCCTGCATCCACATTGGGCTTTTATTAAGTCGACTTAAGCACTTCCTTAAGTCGACCTAATAACACTACCTCTTACGGTCGACCAGTGTGGACGCAGGCAGTTGACCGGCGTTTTCAATGTGGACTCCCTAAGTCGACTTAACAAGGTCGACTTTAAGTCGAATTAAAGTCAACCTTGTTAGGTCAACTTAACAGAGCCTCCATTGTAGACATACCCCATGAGGGGAAATAACCCCTTTAGTTAAGGCGGGTGAGGAGATTAAAGATGGAAGCTTGTGCCAGTCTTGACATCATTTTGTTAATGGAGCTCAGCTGCTTAATTTTTACTGACACTTTTATTAAAACCTTAGTTACAATTTTGTCCTTTTGGGGAAGTACTTTGCCTTCCTAACAACAACAAAAAAAGTGGGTGTATGAGGGTGAAGTTTTTGACGACTTCAATGGGAAATGAGCACCTTTCAGGACTGGATTCATAGATCTGCAAATAAATAGGAAAGCACAGGATATGCACTTAAACTTGGAAATTTCCTCCACACATTACCTGAGGAAAGGATTAATCTTAAATTTGAGGCATATGCACCTCTCATCTGTAACCAGGATAACATTTAATCTCTGAGGAGGAACTGAAAATCTTACCATTTTAAATAACCAGTTAGGAAATGTTAACATCTACTGCTTTGACAAAAGAAAATGTGGTTCTTATTTAAAGATAGAAGGAAAGGATAACTAGATCAAAAGCAAAAAATTGAGATTGAAGAATGGAGAATATTGATAGGCTAGATGGAATGGAAATGTTTCTTGAGTTCTTATTATCCTACAGGTGTCTACTATTAATAACTGTGATTAAGGTTGCAACATGCATTGCTTTACAATCCCATGTTTTCCTCTGCTCACAACTGCCTGAATCTTTCAGTTCTCAGGTAGAAACTTTCCATATTGGTCTCCTTGAGGAAACATACTTTTTTTTTGTCTTAAATTTGATTTTGTCCTCAGTTCCTGAAAATTTCTATGAGAACTTGCAGGAGGCCAGTACCATTTTAAACTTTAAACACGTAGCACATAACATTTCTTTATCAACAACTTTAAACTATAATGGTTCCCTGCAGTCTACCAGTTAGCATGGCCAGTAAGTCTGTCCCACTTTCCTGGCAGTTCCAGCCAAACAGACTTCCTTAAATGTCTCTGCATCCATGGTGTATTTTAAAATACTTGCTATTGAGGAAGTCATCTGACTGGATCAACCAGAAGATTTTATTCCCCTTGGTAATTTTAGTTGGGTTCAAGAATCTTTACTTTTATATGGGATCCAACTAGAAGATCAAAGGATGTTAGGCAGGTTTCTGTATAAAACCTGGAGTTGAAGCTGGATGCTTCTTGACAGATGATCCTATTAGAGATTCTTATTTGGCAGATTTGGTATAATTATGGAGGCAGGTTGAAGATATTGTCATGCTTTGATGCCTACTCCATTTTGATCTGATATTTATATTGTTATAGCCAGTGATGTTTATTGCATAATGACTTTAATCCTAAAACTCATTGGATTCGTGAGAATTACTTCTAAGATTTATGTATCATTTTAAGGAGAAAGCTGTGTTATTTTTCTTTTTGGAGGGGTTAATTTTATTTTCTGTTTTTCTTAAACCTCTATAGACAGAATAACTATAGTATCTTAGGCTATGTTTACACTTGTGGCTACACTTTAAGTCGACTTAAGTCAACCTTGTTAAGTCGACTTAACAGCAGACATAGCTGTCCACACTAGCTTTAACTTGACTTAATAAGGTTGATTTAGCGCTATTCCCCATCCACACTGGCTTTAAGTTGATTTAAGAAGTCGACTTAAGGCTTAAATCGACCTTCCGAAGTGGTGTTATTAAATCGTCTTAAGCTGTTCTTAAGTTGACTTAAGGAAACGCTTAAGTCAACTTAATAAATGCCCAGTGCGGACGCAGCTTTGTGTAGGTCAACTTAAGCATCCTTAAGTCGACCTAAGTTGCCAGTGTAGACACACCCTTAGGGTTTTCTCTGTTTTGTACTCTCTCTCATTTATTTGGTGTGATATTTTGTTTGGGTCTTAAAGAGTGTTTGGTACATCAGGTGAGCTATTTGGGGCTACACTGACCTGGACACACCCCATTTTATCTAATTTCAGAGATTGAGCAGGGTGGGTCCTTTTTGGTACACAGATGGGAGATGACCTGGAGGTTAGCTTTCTATTTTAGGTATTTTTATGTACCTGTCATCATGGTATCTAAGCAATGTGGCATTCATAGTGCTTTCAGCATGAGGGGCAGAAGGATGGTCTGGTGAGAGTGCGGGTCAGGAAACATCAGTTCTATTCCTGTCTCTGCCACAGGCAGCATGAGTGAATTGCTTAACCTGTGTGTCTGTATTTCATTCTCTTCAGATATGGATGATAATATTTCTGTGCCCTACAGCTGTGAGTATAAATTCATGAATGTTCCCAAAGTGCTTTGAGATCCTTGAAAACAAGTGGAATAGATAGATAGTTAGGTATATATTATTCTTGTTAGCTCCTGTGGCAGGGATTGCCCATTACTGTAGGTATATAAAGCACCCAGTAAAATGGAGCCATGATCCTCAACAAGGCCACAGGTCACTAGAGAATACAAAAAATACACAATAAAATACAAGCAAGAGGTCCTGTGGCACTTTTAAAGACTAACAAATGTATTTATCACATGAGCTTTAAATGCAATAAATAAATTTGTTAGTCTTTAAAACTGCTGCAAGTCACCTCGTTTGTTTTGCTGAGCTAGACTAACAAGGCTATCTGGAACTTGTCACAATAAAATATGCTTTGTATGATGGGAGTTGTATGACAAAATCTACCACTGAACTTTAAAAATCTCAGTCATATACCCATGCTATAGTAGATGTCCATAAACCATATAGCATAAAGCACAACTTAATAGAGCATTGTCTCCTGGACACCTGTCCAGCCATTGCTTAGCACATGGATCACCTGATGCCCTACCATTTGCAATCATATAACTGCCCTGTGGCAGTAATTGCTGACATGTTAAAATGCCATTAGGGAAGTATTTAGAGTATTTTAGCCGCCTTTTAACGCTGCTCCATGATTAAAGTAATTTGTAGAATTATTAAATATTATTGAATTAGTTGTGTGTTCTGGGCTTTTTATGACTTTTTAAAGGAAACTGGAACAAGAAAAAAATACTAAATGAATTAACCACATCAATTCAAAGTTAACGGGGCTATTGACCTTGCTATGGCCAGCAGTATTTGGCCCTGGGAATGTCAATTTTATGTGTCAGGGAACATGTTTGCCTATAAAGCACCAAGTGAACTATTGACACTATTAACGAACATGAGAATAAGATAATGATAATTACTGATGTCTGAAAGGTAGAGGTTTAGGAACGTTCCACTAATCACTTTTTGATTGGCTACACTTTCCTTATTAATACTATTAAGTATTGTTTGAATTGTGCTCGTGTCATAATCATGGACTTGGACAAACTGTGCTATGTGCTGCACAAACAGAATAAAAACACAAGTCCCTGCTTCCTGGAGGATAGAACCTGTTGCTGTACAATGACAACACTTTTTTAACCTTCCTCAGATCTGAGATCTCTAGTTTTTCAATATAGAAAAATACACTAGATATCAGAAACCAGGACTATCTCCACCATGAAGGCACAACAGGCAGTCACCTAAAACACCAAAAATCTAAAGAGCTGAAAATGTCAAGTCACCGCCTCTACAGATGGCAGTGTTTCAAGAGTAGGAGAACTAGTATAGCTGGCATGTAAGGAACACACCCCTGCTAGACACATCCTTGGAACATCCTGGATTTCCATGTCACTAGTTATTTGTTAGAAAAATGCCTCCAGGAAATGTAAGCCCTCCAGCAACTGTGATGGAGATAAATCAACCCATTTTCAGCTAACACCCATCCAAATGCAAGGATGGAATTAGTAGGGAGGGCTCTGGTGAACTGAAAAGTTTTGGTTTGTTTGAGTCACTGTTAGCAGGCTCTAACAGGCTGGTTCTGTAAGTTCCTGTCATTAAGGAGCAACAACAGGTACACCCTACGCAATCAAGTTCCCTAGGAACCCCCATCTTATTAGGTGATGTGCTCTCTCCTTAGTATCAGTGGCTTCCTACACAGTTTTCAAGGGCATTGGGTGGCCATTTTCACCCCAACAGGGTGTTTGCAAGATTGCGGCAGCAGGTTAAGGTCATATCCCATCCAGCCCAAAGGGTATTGAAAGAAACAAAAAGCATCCTACCCATCAAAAGGACAGGAAAACATCTCTCCCTATCCTTCCCAACTTACATTACAGCCAATGGTTCTACTGAGTCTTCTCCAGAGAGCACCACAGCACAGCAGTTAGGGAAACCTCAGGTACGTCCAAGCAACAATACACTGAGTTTTACGGGGTTTCCCTTGATTCCACACTAGGGATTATGTTATCTGCAGCCAGAACAAAAGGCTATCCATAAATTACATATACCAATAGGAGGTAGGTAAATCCTTAAATTAGAGTGTTTGTTTCAGTGTTACAAAATATTACAAAGGGTGAATGGGTCTTGAAAATCAACAAAAAAATATGTTATGCAACTTATGGACATCTCCCAACAGGTAGTGAATTGTAGTTGGAGAGTATTTCACATCTCTTTGGGTGCAACTACACTTACAAATTAAGTCGACTTAAGGACACTTACGTCGACTTAATTTACTCCGCATCTACACTGGACTTCCCTTAATTCAATTTAAGCTGCTCCTTAAGTTGAATTAAGGAAAAGTTAGTTAGAATTAATAACACCTCATTTTAATTCGAACTAGCGCTTAATTTGACTTTATTAAATCAATTTAATCCAGTGGAGACGTGGAGTAGTGCCTGGGTGGACCTTTTTAAGTCGATTTAAAACATTAAGTCGACTTAATAAGGTCGAAAAGGGGCCACATCTACACTTGAAAAGTTAAGTCCACTTCTGTTAAGTCAACTTAATAAGGTCCACTTTAAGTCAACTTTATAAAATTGACCTAACTTTTCAAGTGTAGACACAGCCTTTATGCCTTACATGGGCAGTGAAAGGGCAGTGGAAGGGGAGTTGTCCCCTAAAGACCCTTTTGATTGGAGGGACTGTGACCATTAAAAATTGACAGCCATTGAATGCCAGGAGACAATAGAAAGGGATAGAAAAGGAATGTAGGGAGGTTGAGAGTCATACCAACATGCCCAAATTCTTGTCGACAAGGGTTAATCTACAGGGTCGGAGTACAGTGTTAAACCTAGTCAAATCTTCCATATATCCCTGGACTCGACTTTCTCTTGCTGAGACTTATTCAAAACCGAAGATCCAAGTTGGAATAACTGATGGGCACATACAAAATGAAGTTGATTTTTCCCTAAGTGATTCTTTCTCTTAAGTTATAAGGCCCTCTGGCCTGCATTTCAGCAGATTCATAAACTTTAATCTATATCCTCAGTTCAATGTAAATCACTTTGCCAATGTTCCTGTGTGAGGAATGCTTCATAATGGAGCTTTGAAACAAGGATACTCAACTTCTCAATGTGGCACTTTGCCACTAAAAATATCAACCTTTTCCTTTAGTAGTCAATCTGCCATATCGTAACTTGGAAAACAGAAAACAAAAGGTAGACAGAAAGAGGATGTGTTTATATAGAAATATTTTTAAAACATTGTCTCCAATGCATAGTAAAAATTAATATTATTTTCACCACTTATGTCATTTTAAATACAGTGTTTGCCTCTCTTAAGAACTATAATGATTTCCTAATCTTGCACTGTCTATACTATACTATACTGCACAAAAACAGTATCCTTTTTTTATTTTTCATATACTGCACTGGAAATACTAAATCCCAAATAGGTACTTGGTAGAACGGGGAAGTACAAGTGAATGAGATTTTGTACTTCTTTAGCACACTCTGTCTGAAAAGCACAATTTTTTTAGATCACACAGTTCTTTACATCAGTGGTTTCCTATCTTTCCAGGAACACAGCACATTTCAATGAGACAAACAATTCCACGGCACACCCACTTTTTCAGCGGAATTGTTGCTCATAAATATCACATTTACTTCCATTTACTATGGTTACGGTCTTACTAGAGTGGTTTGCAACATAGCGCATACAACAAGCTAAAGAAGGATCAAATGCATTAATGTTTCAAATCCACCGGAAAAAAATACACGTCATCTCAATTTTACCCTTTGCCCACCTGTGTTTATAATGTTCACATTTTAGAATCAAAAGACTGATAACTCGCTTTTATTTGATGATTACTTTTCACAAGTTTTATGAATTGTAATATTGGTTGTATAGAATATTGTTTAAGATGAAACAATGTTTGTTTGACATCAATTTCCATTACCTTTGTACAAAATTTCACAGCACACTTGGACAGTTCTCACGACATACCAGTGCACCACTGCACACTGGTTGAAAACCACCACTACATGTCACCAATGCCCTCCCCCCTCTCCTCTTTCCCCCCACCCAGGTGATAGCATTATTATTCTCACCTAACAGATAAGTAAACTGAGGCGTCCCTTTTCAACTCAAACAGCAGGGCACTAAGCATGGCAGAACTAAGAACAGTACCCACTTCTCTTAATTCCCAGCACATAAACTCTAAAACTGGTCACTCCCCAAGCATCTCCAAAATGAGCAGTTCTGGTTTCAGAATATCTATTATATGCTTTACTTGATTGATTTTCACTATGGAAAACTTATTCACTAACTGCATGACAAAACTAATGAATGAGGTCAACAATTCAATAGTATTAAGTCGAGACTTATTTCACTCTTTCCTGATAGATCTTTGGAAGGAGGAGATGGCATCTGAGGTATATATAGGCCTGTGGGTTTCTACTTTTGGAAGTGTATATGAATTTCAATTTCTAACTGGGTGTCCAACATAGAAATGTTTGATACTAAGTTACCAACTGAAATTTAATGCAACAGGATTTTGGAGCAGTACCCAGATATGCATGCCAAGGTTTGGTTATTTACCTAGATTATATGGGACTTTTTAGGTTCTCCCCAAGCTGTTCAGCTATCATCATTCCCAACTGCTGTACAATCCTCATTATCCAAAGGACATTGTGACCCTCCTAACCCAGGCCCCAAATAATCCACATGTTTTGAAACTGCTTTTTACTCCTTCTCCCACCCATCATAACTCTGGTCTCACAACTCCGTTGAACATCTGTTTTTTTCTTCAGAGTGGCTCCCTCACCTAGCACCTTAATAGGCAAACTGATAGACATGTCTACCTCTGCTCACCTTTGAAAGGAGCTGAGGAGCCGGTCCCAAAGCAATTTTTATACTTTATCATTCTGTCCCTCCCAGAAAAGACTTCATCCAGATGTTTCAGAATCACAGAAGGGTCTTGAATCTAACCAAAGGCTTAGATATAGGTGAGGGAGTTTTGCATCCATTCTAACCAAAATTCTTGTATATTCCCCAACAGTGATGGTCCTGAACTGGGACATTGTATCTAAACCTCCAAAAACTTGGAGGTACAAGGTATATGCTGCAGACCCATTACAGATGCCAAAGTAAAAGGAACAACCTAGAGCTCTGTCTCTCTGTTTCTTCCAGGCTTTGCCACCTTACATTTTACTTCCAGATGGTGACTGGGGAATATGATCTGTTAGATGGTGAATAACAATGCCATTCTATTGCCTTTCTACAAAGGACTGAGAACAAGGATGTGCCACCAGCTTTGTGAAGATTGGGTGAGAGAAAGTTAAATTGGTTCACTCTTAGCTACCAGCTTGCAAAGAAAAAGAGAGTCACTGTTAAATTTTCTCACTAATCTGATGAGAAGAGAGAGAGACAGACAGTGAAAGTTCACTTGGCTAATTTTCTAGCCAGCAGCTACAGCAATGCTTCTATTAGGAGATATGAAAAGAGACAAAGAGATATAATAACTATAGATTGGCTTTGTTGGCCAGAAGAAGTTCTAACTATGCTGGGGGGATGGAGAGATATAGAGGCATGCTCCCAAGGGACATTTTTTGTTTTAATATCATCATTTTGGTGCATCTCTGTCTGCACATTCAATTAACACCGAGTGAAAGTAAAGGTTTTTAACATGTCACCTTGCCTATCCAGCTAAGCTCAAATAAAAGCTAGAAAAATTCATTGACCTTGTATTCTTCTCCTTTGTGAGCACTTACAAAATTCAGAACAATTTTTGCTGCCTAATATTTCAGAGAAAATAATCCCTAGAAAAAATACATATATTTCTTCTTTTTCTTTCCCTCTGTTTTATTTCATTTTGTACAGAAAAGTTGAATACATGTCATTTTTGCTTATATGCTCCCCAGTCCATCAGTGTTAGGATTACTATCAAACTATTTCTCAAATCCCTTATACTGTACCTTCCTTCCTTCTTACACTAATTCACTCTAAACTGCAACTACATGTGGCTTGTCCCTTTCTTTCTTATATGAAATCAGTAATGCTTCCCAAAGCACAAGCAGTTGAGAGTTATGCACTTTCACATTTCTCATCTACGTTAATTCCAAGATCGTTTTGTCCCCCTGCAACCTCCCTCTCCTGGGCGCTAGCCTGGATAAAAAACAACAATGCCTGAAGCAAATACTTTCATAGCCTTGTATATTGGGATGATTACACTGGAGTTTCTAACATGAGGGAACACATTTCTAGGAAAGGGTGTGTTCCTGAATTTTTTTTTTTTCCAAGAAAGCTTGTTTTCATGAGATAGCCAAGCTTGATTTCAAGAAACAAGCAGTTTGACTTTATTTTGATGAGCATCTGAGCTTCAGAGGGATGGACTGAACATAACTTTTTCCAATTCACACATAACCAATCATAAGCTTTAAGAATTTAACTGTTTCTTGGAGACGTGTCATTTGTGAGTCTCACGTGGCAAATATGGTTACTGTTGTGTTGTGATTAAAGCAAGGAGCTACAAATCAGGATACTTGAGGTTCTCTATCTTGCTTTGTTGTGGGCTTCTTGTGTGATCTTGGGCAAGTTCATACTTTTCTGTACCTCAGTTTCCCCAATTATGACTTTTAGATAATGATACCACCTAGTTTACAGTAGGTTTAATTCATTAATATTTATGACATGCATTAAACATCTCAGATAAACACATTGCAGAAAGGAAAGTACTTCAGAAACCAGTAGCCATCTCAAATTTCACCATTGGGCTGCACACCTCTCAGAATTTCACTATAACAATGAGGCACACAGCTCAGATTCATCTAGCTATGACTTCCAATGCTGTAGTGTCTAAGTACCAGGTCTCCTACCATTCAAGTGACTGGGAAATCACCTTCAATGATTAGTAAGATAAAATCTATATTGATTCACCCAGTAAAAGGTAACTATACCCATGCAAAGTAGCCAGTTCTCCCATTGTAAAACTAAGCCCAGCCTCACATACCTGTAGTTCACAGCTAACGAATCTATGACATACACCTGAAGTCAGTCTAATTCCATCCAGTAGAAGGCACACATACAGGAGCTACTTCATTACAGTAGTATATTCACGCCCTCTTTATACCCCAAAGTCACTTGCTTCCATCAAAGGCCAGGAGATCCATTGCAAACTACATCCTGAAATGAACTGGATGCACTCACAATAGTATTCCCGTCTATAGAAGCCTTCATGACTTCAATGACTAGATTTTTAAATAAATTCCCCTCTCAGAAATCACTCTGAGCTATTAAATAATTACAGCCAATGGTGTTTGTTGTTTCAATAGAACTTTCAGCTCTCACTTTGGAAGACTATTTTATAACTGTCTCTGTTTTATACAATCAAATACCAACTGGTCTCTGTATTGCGTGTTAGCAAAGCAGCAGGGCTCTGAAGTGTAATTAGAAAGGAAAAGGGATCTATATGGGTATCAGGGTTGGCACAAATCCCTTTGTAGCATCAGGGTGTTAATGACTATAGGGACTATCCAGTGTAATCATTAATATTTCTTTTTTAAGCTCAGGACCAGTCCTGTATTTTTTAAGGAGTTCTGAAGGATATTGGCTAGAGGCTGTGAAAGCCGAGCAGGCAGCTACATAGACCAGAAAAATATTACAAGTAATGATATCTTCATTGCCTGTGTGGTGTAGAAATGTTGCTGGCTGCCATTGGCAGTAGCAGCCCTAACAGGGATTCACACCACTAAGTGTTCCCCATTGCTTCCAAAATGGTGACTTTTCAATCATGTGTCTGGTTCTCCCAGAGAGGGAGTTGCGGAAGAAACAGTGTAGCAAATTCAAACATCCATGACTCATCTGCTTAGGTTCAGCTCAGGCTGCATGAAATGGATTTGAATTTGGCTTGATTTGCATTTTCCCTTAACTATTCACTAGGCCAAAGGAGCAAAGTACATCAAAATAATAACCCCATCTTCTGTCATGATGTCCAAGACTACTGAACCAGAAGGTGGTCTTCCTGAAAGAAGGAAGAAAATTTTAAAAGGCAATTCTCCCTCTTACACTAGCTCAACTTCTTTTCACCCATTATTTGGTACAATTAAAGAGGAACAGAGCAGATAAAGGGCTCTTAAATTATACTGGGTTTCACTGCCAGACAACTGGGCTACATAGGTCCTGAGAGGAATCAAAATAATTAAAAAAAAAAAAGCTAGTCACGCGTTCCTTGTTGGAATAAACTTTTTAGAAAGCCAAATCCTATTAAAACAATTGCATTTCTTTTATTAAATAGTCTTCTGAAGAAAGCAAACACATAAACTCAGAGATTTTCAGGCTAGCCAACAAAGGATCATTATATCATCTAGTTTGCTGTCAGAACCCTAAATGAGTGCCATGCTCTCCTCTACTGAAACACAGCTACTTCGAGGGTGAATTGCAGGAATTACTTAACAATTGACACCAGCACTTCATCATGGTTTAACAGAGGGAAAAAATAACCCATTGAAGCTACCTGGGAATCCATGCAGGCAGAATGATGAAATTTGATCCTTAAATCGTTAGTCTGACCCAACACCACTTGACTCCTTCTATTGACTACAGTGGGCAATGGATAAGGCCTCATGATTAGTACCCCTACTTTTATGAAAAGTGCCATGTTAGGTTTTTTTATGACCTTAAGTAGGCAAGATCTCAATTTTATGTCTGGTGGCAGCTTGCAGAACACAGTGTCTGATCCCATGCTTGAGCATTAATTCAGTGTCATCTGTTATATAGGACTTTTGCCTGAAAGCCATCCACTGATTCAGGTACCGATTCAGTCCAACATTGCTTAGCTTGTGAGACCAGACAAGACCATTATACAGAGTGATATTTTATTACTATTATTTATTATTTATTACACTAGTATCAATTAAGATTAGAGTCCCTTGTCCTGGGCACTGTACTAATATAGCATAAAATAACATACTTGTCCCTAAGAGTTTACCATCAAAATAACAGAAATGAGATGGGTGTTGAAAATTCTCAAGCTGATGTCAACAAAAGCAACTTGGCACAGCAATTCTTATCTGCAGCAGTGTTTGCCATTAAAAAGCCAACATTTGCCAGCAATAACCACATGGTATTATCCTGCAGAATAATACCCTATACTTAGAATAAGGATTAACTTGGGTTGTTGTGGTCCTATGTATGATAACAGCCAACTTTGCATCTGCATGTAGATTTTACAGTGAGCACAAGGATCCAGCAATGTGTAGTGCAATGGGCTAGGTAATGGACATGATAAAGGCAGATCCTCCAGTAGAGTAAATTGTCATAGTTATATTAATTTAAATGGAACGTAGCTAATTTACACCAGCTGAAGGTCTGCTCCAGTATGCTACTTCTTACTTTTAAATCACAGAAAGTTGCAAACTGGTTCTGCAAGGAAGTAATTCAGGGTCATGTGCAGATGCCTGTCAGGGAGTCCAGCCAGCCATTGGTCCATTAAACTAGAAAGAACAAGAAGTACAAGTCACAACAGAAACAAAAATGAGGCCCTTTTCCTCTGCAAGATACAATTCTTTTGCTTTTGGTTTTTTTTCTTTTTTCTTTTTGTTTTTAATTCTTGCTTTGAGACACACATGCATACACTTGAGCATCCTGAAATCTGTTTTGCTGAAAATAGGTACAGCAAAAAGGAAACTTACGTATTTAATTACTATCCTATTGTTGGTAGAATTTATAAATTATGATATTGTTACCTGAGGGCTTGCTGACAGACTGCATCAGTTCTCCTCGGTCTGGCTCTAATCCCAGCCTCTATTTTCTGTTCTGAATTCTGGAATGCAGACAAAAAAGGGTTTTCCTTCAATAAACCAACTTGTCTGAACCCAGATCACTGTGCTGTGTCACTAAAAAAGGGGCACATCACTTATGTTACTTAACTTTTAAACGACAATAAAAAATATCTGCTGTATTTACTACTTTCCTCTCAAAATAATGAAGGCAATTTTATATATGCTCTCTAATAAAAAAGCAGTGAAAATCTGCCTGGATTTGAAAGAATTAACTTGCATGGGTACTGTACCCACCCACAGATATCTCTAAAGATATATCTTCTCTTCCCTGGTAAACTAGGTGATTGGGTTAGTTTGAGTTTGAGTCACATTAGCTTAACCTGGTGTAAACATCCCCGATGCAAAGTCCTGTCCTCATTACTGTGTCCTTACTCTTTCTGTGTATCCAGAGTCATATCCCAGAGTTAATTGTGACACGGTGCACTAGGATTCTTTGTCACTTGTCAATTGTGGGAGACCTTGCCTATCATTGTGGGGGAAGGATACTGGAGGACTGTCAGCACTCAAGGGATTTTACCTGTGTCCTCACTGAAAAGTGGGTGAGTTTCAGCTCTGAAACCAGACCTGGGCTCCAATTTAGATCCATAGCCAGATTAGCTACCCTGCATTTAAAGCACCTGGGGTACATCTACACTGGAGGCTGTGTTAAGTAGACTTAACCAAGGTTGACTTTAAGTTGACTTTAAAGTTGACCTTGTTAAGTCGACTTAAGAGAGTCCACAGCCCTGCGTCCACACTGGCAGATGCTAGGTCGACGGACAAGTGGCCAGGAACTTTGCAAGGGGGCCTGGAGGCCAATTACGTCGACTTAAGGGCTATCTCCCATCTACACTGGCTTAAGTTGACTTAATAAGGTTGACTTAAGACTTATGTCGACCTTAAGAAGTGGTGTTATTAAGTCGACGTAAGGAAGCGCTTAAGTAGACCTAATAAGAGCCCAGTGTGGATGCAGCAGCCTGTAGGTTGACTTAACTGTTCTTAAGTCGACCTAAGGCTCCAGTGTGGACATAGCCCTGCAAAGTAAATCCAGCTCAGAGTTTTTTTCTGTGCAGATGTAGGATAGTTTGGTCTAAAGTTCAAATAAGAGCCTAGATTAACTGTGCATTAAAAACATACTCTTGAACACCAGTCAGTAAGTAATCTAGGTTTGACTACCCATTACCCTGTTGACTGAGTAATTTATTATAAAAACTATTGATTATTATTCTGTACCAATATCTATGCATGAAGGAGAAAACACAAACAAATGAGGAAGACTAACAGAGAGTACTGAGAAGAAAATATTGTTTGTTTGTTTATTTATTTGTTTGTTTTAAATGGAAACTGTAGAAGATGTAAACAAAAAAAAAGAGGGAATTACTGATGAGATGGTCATCAACTGCTTGATTGTGGGGCATCCTGTGCGGTCATCTATTTGCATCTAATGGGAAGACATTGCCTCCTAATGCATTTACCATGTTACAGATATCCTGCAGGAATTCATCAACTGGGAAGATAAAGCAGTGTGTGAAGTATGTTAGAGTGATCTCAGTGCATGAGAAATTTTTCAGTGCTACACCCTCATCTACTTAGGTTAAGATCTTGTCAAAGTACATGAAATAAGTGGAGCTGGTCACTCCTTAAATGAGGGACCTCCAGTAAAACCAGAGTTCTGTAGGATGGAGTGCAGACTCAATAAATTGAACGTTTCACTCAAAAAGTCAATACCAAAGCAGGCTTGGGTTGGAGCCACAATACTGTTAAAAGTGTCATCATTCAAATGAGACATAGTCAAGGACTTGACTTCTATTCATTAAATATGACTTATTTGCAAGGGTAGATGTGTTAAGTCCAGTCAAATTCCAATTTGATTAATGACATTCTGCTTGTTTAATTTTTTTTCCTTTAGTTTCAGTTGGAGAATGTAGCATTCACTGCATAAAACTCAATATTCACACTCCAGGTGCCAGCAGTAATCCTGATATATTCTTACACTTAGAATAGAAAACGCTGTGGTACCACACTCAATTGGTTTTCAATGGAACCTATTGTACTTACAGTATTAGCACTGCCCAAATTATTCTTGTATGATTGTGTTATTGAAGAGGTCTTCTCTACTAAGAATTTTTAACCCAGAAGAATTAAAGCTTTTGCCAAACAACTAAAAAGCAAAATACTGTGAACTGAAACAAAATCCAAACACTGTATTTACAAAGCATTTGAAAATCCACATAAAACTCTATGGCTATGTCTACACTTAGCAAATTTTAGTTAGTTCCAATTAACTTAATTCGAACTAGCATGGCCCCACTGGAATTTTAGTTCGAACTAAGCAAGTGCCATGCATGGTACTTGCTTAGTTTGATTTAGACAGTTGCAAGCAGTTAGTTCGAACTAACCTGGCCACATTGACTTAATTTGAACTAACTAATTCAAATTAAGGGTTAGTTCGAAAGGTAAAATCGAATTAATTAGTTCGAATTAAGGAAGCCCTTAATTCGAACTAATGAAAGCCTAGTGTAGACAAGGCTTAAGTTAGTTCGAATTAAGCTTCCTTAATTCAAACTAACTTGCAAGTGTAGACATAGCCTAGGATGATAATACAGGGTGAAAAATGGTGAAGCTAATAAGGGACATAAAGGATGACTGCCTTTCTCTCTCCCCACCCTCTCCCCCCTTCCCACACACACACACACCCCTCCAGCAGTCTTTAGCTATATGTGTGGTGTCTTTTCACACTGGGCTGGAGAAAGTGCCTGTCCCATACAATCCCAGCAGCAGCAGTTGTAGACCAACTGCTCCAGAAGTTGTACTAGAGCACAGAGGCTCACATGGCCATGTGTCCCCTTGTACCATGTTGCAACACCACTCACTCAAATTTTGGTGATTCCTTCCCTCCACACCAGGCCAGGGTTAGGGAGTTATGGTACCGGGGTGCTGCTGTGGATGGTTAATACTGGCTCAACCATCCCTCCCTTTCCTGATAAAATCTGGCTCCAATACTGCAGCTGAAAATAATTTGGACAAAAATGAGCCAAATAGATGAGTTTATTAAAAATCAGTCCACAGGAAAAAGACAACTGCCCCCAACTACACATCAGACAGTCATTTAGAAGTGGTAGATACATATTGCTGTGTTGCTGTCTTTCTCTGCAGTTCATGCACAGAGTTTGGGTAATTTGGAATTCCCTGAGTTCTCAAGGAACTGACATGTATCCATATTCCTGTAATGCAGTTTCTCTGTATGCATGTATCAACCTGGCACTAAGAAAATTAGCTCTTTGATCACTTGAATCCAAATAAAGCGTTGATATATTCTAAAGGCACTGAAGTTCTGCCTTCTGAAAGAATGCTTGAATATTTCCCAAACAGAGTGTGGGGGGAAGCACTTTTATTTAATTTTCTATAAATAAAAAAACAAATCAGATAGAAATCAAAGTTGCATTTGTGATGTTGCTCAAAAAAAGCACAAGCACAAGCATCTGCTTTCTGTCAATCTTATATTAAGCTAAATAAGGAAATACCCAACATCAAACAAGAAAAGGGAGAACAAACATCTGAAATCTCTCCAGTGTTATCCTCATGAAGGAAACTTTATGTTGAGACAGCTAAGGATACCTCATGTTCTCCTTATTCAGTGATTTATGGGACTACAAGCTACAAGTTTAGCTTTTCAGGTTTGCAGTGAATGCTCAGCTTTTCCATCAATAACCTGAACCAAATGGCTCCCTCATTCATACTTAGAATTTGCTGACTGAGGCAATAAATTAGATATGCAAAGGCGAGTTGTAAAGGGAATATCTTTGCAAGTCCTTAAGTGACCTCTTCCAACATCCTACAAGTCCCAGAAGATTCTACAATCAAATCATCTTCATAACATGCTTCTTAAATAAGCACCCCCTCATAAGCACTATTCCAGAGGGACTCTCCATTGTCCTGATATATTGATATGAAACTAATATTACAGAAGCTGTCTTTTTTTGATGGGCTCCTCATAAGTTTCGTTGGTGATAAATTTGATCATAGGCTATTAGTTTCAGCAGTTTTCCCCATCCCAACCTTGATGGGATTGTCTTAGGGTACGTCCACACTGGAGCTTTAGGTCGACTTAAGGATGATTAAGTTGACTGCAGACTGTCACATCCACACTGGGCGCTTATTAGGTCAATTTAAGCACTTCCTGGAATCTCCCAAAACTGGGTGAATGGGCAACAAAATGGCAGATGAAATACAATGTTAATCAATGTAATGTAATGCACATTGGAAATAATAATCCTATCTATCTATCTATCTATCTATCTATCTATCTATCTATCTATCTA
>ML685803.1:1472672-1663603 GCA_007922175.1 Pelusios castaneus
TCTATCTATCTATCTATCTATCTATCTATCTATCTATCTATCTATCTCCATACACCCCACATATCTATCTATCTATCTATCTATCTATCTATCTATCTATCTATCTATCTATCTATCTATCTATCTATCTATCTCTTCACATACTTGCTGGGACTTTTCATTTTTCTTCTTTTCTTTTTTTTTTTTAACTTCCAAAAGCTGAGCTTGATTTCTTAATCCAGGTTTAGTTAAACTTCCTCTACTGCTTCTGGCACATGTCGTCAAAAATAAAAGAATCAAATAGAGGGGGTGGAAATGCTAATTAGCCGCTGTCACAATTCATGCTGCTGTTGTAAGAATTCACAGTATGCAAATCAGGTTAAAGCTATCCTAAGAGTGTCAGATCCTACTATCACTGATAGAAATTGACAATCCCAGGGTTCAAAAGTAAAGGAGGCTCTCCTTTCTTTTCCATAATGTATGTGAAGAGCTAGGGTGTTTTTCCATTATTATAATTAATAATACAGTCTTTCCTTTACAGTGCTGGTACTATATTCACAATAAAAAAAGAGATAAGTAGATTTAAAAAAACAAAACAATCTGAACCTGCCCACCTGCTCTACAATTTAGAGTAAATGTCAGAGCAGCAAATAGGCAGCATGGTTAATTTTTAAGCTAAATAATGGTGCTTTCTTAAATATGTTATCAGTGGACCTAATAAGATACCATTCATTTTAATCAAGAGTAATTTAGATAATCCAAAGTAATCACTGGACTAGATAGCCCAAACTTATGCCCAGAGGTCAAAATGCAATGAACACAATTAGGAATTGTGTTGCTCCATTTTAGAATTTGTTGTACCCTAATACCTACAGATAAATTCCCAAAAGAAACAGGACTGGTGCAGATATTTTGAAGAGAGCAACTTTCACTCACTGTTGCATTTTTCCTACAAGAAGTACGCTTTCACCTAAGGAAATGGAACTTAAATCCCTGTAACCATTCCACCTGCAACATTTAACATAGCAACTCAAACACATTAATGGTGGCCTCAATTTTGGTTCCATTTGTGCGGATAACAATTGGCATCCTGTTCTCAGACAAACTTTGTGAATGAAGTTGCTGGATTGTAGAGAAATCTTGCTACATTAGCAGGATTTACCCACAGAAAAATTTCATTTGCCTTACTGTCATAGGTTGCAGAGGACTTCAAAGTGAAAACAAAAAATATTTGTGTGTGTGAACTGGTACAAAAATGGTTGTCAGATGGGGATTTCTTTTCACACTTTTTTCTCCAGCAGGTATCAGTGTTTGAGGTTTCAGACTGACATCAGGAGCAAGTGTAATTATGCCCCAGATGAGTTATTTGGCAGTGTGTCATTAACATTCCACAGGGGTAGCCGTGTTAGTCTATTGTAGAAAGACAACAGAGTCCTGTGGCCCTTTTAAAGACTAACAGATTTACTTATCGCATGAGCTCTCGTGGGAGAAAACCCCACTTCGTCAGACGAAAGCGTCTAACGAAGTGGGATTTTCTCCCACGAAAGCTCATGCGATAAATAAATCTGTTAGTCTTTAAAAGGGCCACAGGACTCTGTTGTCATTAACATGTTATTGTTAGGATCCAGGGTGTGACCACAGGGATCAAAAGTCACCCTCCATTTTGAAACGTGAAATTCTGGATTACTAGGCTCAGAACAGAATGTGGCGGATTGACATTCACTTCAGGCTATTATTATTGTGTTTTGTATAGATTAAATAAAGATAATGCAATTGTTAGACAAGCTATCCATGGCCTAATAAGAACAACACTTCTGTGGGGAGTGAGTCTGAGACCATTAATGGCCCAGTCCATGGTCTTTGACATCTTTTATATAATGAACTTTGGATCAGCTTTTTAAAGCCTGGGTCTCTACCACTTGAACTAAATGAACAATTCCATTTGTTGATAGCAGTATAGGGCCATATCTTCTCATATGGACCATCCACGAGAAGGAGAGATGTAATACACTGAACCACGTACAAAGATTTGAGATACAATCTTATGAGGTCCCTGTAGTAGACAGTTCCTCAGGCCAGCCAAACTTATTTAACTTAAATAGGATACACTGTGTCACACTATTTAACTTAAAACAGGATAACAGGTTTATCTGCCTCAGACACATGCAGAAAAAGCTGAATTTGAAGCCACCTAGAGAATTCCACCCACTATTATTTCTCTTTAATTAATTATGCAGCTTGAACCCCTACCACTATCTGGCAAAATCTTGTCCTTTCGCTCCCTCTGGTGGATCACTACACAAGCTAATTTAGAAAGTCAGTGCACCCGCAAAATATATCTCAATCATTATAATACAAGGTGTAAGAGCCAAAGTGTTCATAAAAGATCAAGATAGATGAATTTTCTTAATAAGTGGCTAAAACATCCTCAGAGTTTCCGGAGCTATTTTGCTGCTCAAGGGTTTTCAATATGATGCTCTGATGATAGAAGAACCACTTCTATCAAATATTAAGCTACTGTAAATTTACTATAATTGAATAATTTGCCTCTTAGCTTTGGTTCACTAAAACTGTAACAAGGTTCTCATCGCTAAGTGATCGTTCCACAGTCTGTTTCAATATATGTCATGTCAGACAAGGCTCATATATAGTGCCATTTGAGATTTAGTAATTCCTAAGCCAAGGGACCTTGTAAAAGATCTGGATGATTGACCATAAAGTATGTACGTATTTAGTCATATTAAATTGTGATTAGAGATTGAAGCTCCATATTTAAACACAAAATAGTTGGATAAATCTTTGCTACTTTAGAGAAGTACCATCTCATGAATTCAGATGAAAAGAGGAAATTCTGCAGCAATTCAAGGCAGGATGAAAGGGGGAACTGCTCAATATTTAAAGATATTTATATACAATACATACTCTTGGCTGTATTTCTGCCTCTTATGGGAGGATTCTGTAGCACAGGATGTGTAGAGGAGACTAACTGTTTGAGGTAATGCTCAAAAGGGGCTTAATCCAGTGAAGTCAATGAGAATTAAGGGCTCTAAGCACTTCTTGGAGGGCACCTCACGGCATTAAGACGCAGGCTTCTCCCAGATTGTTCTGTCAGTATAATGGGTTTGCTCTCCCTCTTTGTGGAACAAAAAAAAAAGGGATGCAGACTGCAGAAGATATAGATCTCTGGAAAGCTACCAGAGGTCAGAGGATAGCTGTGGATTCCCTGCTCTCTGAAATAGCCTCAGGTGCCCTGCTACTTCTTTCTGGCTTTTAATGGAATTGCAAGGCCAGGGATGACTCCACCCATTGTTGTTCATAGAGGGCTTAGTCTTCATTATCTATTTCAGTAAATTTCTTCTTGTGGGTAAGGGAAGTATATGTGGTGCATCTGTCATTTTTACTTACTTCTCCCCGTGGGAAGACCCCTAAAGCCACAGTGCTGGGGTGAGGGTAGATATTGTGCTGTTAAGGCAGCTATCTGTTTGTGAGCAGAAGGGGTTGGATTCTTTGGTTTGGATTCTAGTGGCTCAATCCTCCACTTGAAATAAACAGACCAGCTGGCAACTATGAATGGAAGAACTGGCTTGTATCAGAAAAATTCAAATCTCACAGGAAGGGTTGTTGAAAGTTTGAAAACTATGATTACAATTACTTTTCCACAGCCAGGAACTGTGTGGGACCAGATGTGGAGGTGATAAAACACTCTACTCAGAGCATTTCCCACCCAAATGAGAAGTACTAGAAATCTCATGATAAAGTTTAGTATCATGAGATTTCCAGATCATTTTTACAAAACCCAGATGTTTGAATAGTTACAGGAGACACTGATACCTATTAAAGCTTTGGCAACCTTACAATCATACTTCTCCCTCACTGCTCCTCTCCCCCACAAAAAGAAGAAAAGCAATGATAAACACAACACACAATTTTCAGGTCTCATAACTGCTACAATAAAAGCAATAAGGCATGGTGTATCTAAGTGATCTTTGGGTTCACCATAGCACAAATAATAAATAAATAAATAAATAAATAAACAAACAAACAATATGGATGCACCTTTGTGGTCTACCATCTTTCATTGTTTTCCCTCCTTAAGGGTGAACATTAAAGAGAGACAATATCAGGCAACATTTATTTAACAGGCAACCAATTAAATATAAATGATAAGTACCATTAATAATGAGGGGTATTTTATCAGACTTCTTTTCCTGATCAGTTCATTAGTCCTAGTTTTCTGGTCTGCCCAAACTGTACTTGATATAGGATTGGAAAGGAGGGGTCAAAGGTCACAAAGCACAAAGTAGAGCAGCTTTGAGGTTGCTCTAAAATTGTACCTACATATCTATGGCTTCAAGAGGTCATTCCAGAAGATGAGATTTGACAGATATATAAATGCCTCAGCACTTTCTCCCAAGAACACTCGGATACCAAGAGCCAGAAGGGATCCCTAGGTAACTGACTAACCTGGAATTACAGTTTAAATTGTGAGTCACTCTGGGAGATTACCACAAAATATTTATGAATATTCATTGGGAATTTGAATCGATTCATTCTGATGGTGTGCTTATTCCATTTGTGAGCTGTCTGAGAATACTTCACAAGCATATTCAGTTAGAGATGTTCACCTAAAACACTGAATATATAGTAAATATGGGAGAATATTTGGAGAAATATTTGCTGAATGTATTAATATGAGGATCTGCTCTAGAAACTTGGTTGTAGACATTCTGTTCTTCCTATCAGGGAAATAGGAATGTATCGTGTGACCTGTATGTCCAATAAAAACTTTGAATATCAAATGCAATCCACCCATAATCAAGATCATTCTCTCACAAACCAGCTCCTTAAAACTTTAATTGCACCCTACCCCTGGGATACAAAGTAGTTCATTGATATTTTCCTTTTTCTATTTATCATAATCATAGTTACTATACACATGCTTTCATTTTGAGGGAGTTGCCTAAAGAGATGAAATGGAGCTCCTATTTCAGAGGCAATGTGTTAAGCTGGGCTGAAGATAAATGAATATCTCTATGGAGAAAGTTCATTGGCATGTTTGTGTTGCATGATGTGAACTTTCTTTTCATTAGATAGTTATTATTTTCTGACTGCTGTGTAGTGGTGTTAAACAATTACCAAGTTATTTGTTTTGCTTTAGAAAACAAAATCTTTTGATGCTTATCCATTAAAATCCTGCTTGCCATTCATTGCAATTTCTCACTCTCCATAGACATCTTTTTTTCATTTTTAAACACAGAAGGCTGCCTTTGCTTTAGTTTTAAAATACATTGTTGAAAGTACCAGCATTGTTTCCATCAGTGTCTTTCATATCCCACAGCTGCATTAAGTCAATGAAGCAGTCCGTCTTGTCTTAAGCAATTTTGATGCAATCAAGAACTGTGCCGTATCACCCTTGGCTGCACTTGTATTTCTATTATAGTAGCATTCTGCTTATTCGCTTTTGAAGTAATATACACGCTACTGTTTCCACAGCACTACGGGTGCCGAAAAATCCTGAAAAAAAACAGCCAGGAGCCAAATTCTTCTGCCAATGACAACTGTAAATCTGGTTTTAACGCTGTTAACTGCAATAGAGTTACTCCAAATTTATGCTGATGTAACTGAGAGCAGAATGTGGCGTTATATGTACAACACCGTGTGACAGGACATCATAATGTCTTCCTGACAGATCCTCTTGTCATCATTTTTACTGTAGAAAGTACAAGGAATATCTACGTTACCAAAGACTGATAAAACCATCTGGCTTACTTATTCATAGTGGGCAAAATTCGTCTCTCATCTATACTGGTGTAAATCTGGAGTAACTGCACTGATTTCTCTGGATTTTCACCTTTAGAACTGAAGACAGACTTTGGTCCAAAAAGCAAGAGATGTATTATCAAGTTTTATTGCAAGCATCATAGAGAAAATATAATTCTCAGCTTAGTAAAGGTCCATAATGAGTCAAAATAGTCCCTGCTCTGGCCTCTTTCACTGCACTTTTCTTCATTTCGGAACAAATGTGGCTAAGCATTGTATCACTAAGGACAGTGTGACAGGTGCTTTACATGCAGAGCTCTCATTTAGTTCAATGGGAGGTGTCTGTATACAGCAGCTGCAGCTCGAATCCCTACCTGATTCAGCACTCCATCCCTATTTAGAAAGGCACTTAAGGCTTACCTTGACTTCAGTGGGCCTTAAGCACATTCTTAGCTTAATAAGGATGTATTTAAGCGTGTGTTTAAATGCTTTGATAAACTGAGCCCTAAATAAATGAGTAATCTGTAACAGAACAAAGTTTTCCTGCACTCAATGACTCTCAGATATATTCTACTCTCACCAGCTGTGTGAAACTCACCATTTCCCATTCATGTGGGAGTAACCAGACTATCAAAATCTAATTTCCTCATGCATGGCTTAGAAGACGATACTGTCTCAATGTGATGGGAATGTTGCTATTTGGTTTGCTAGACTATTTTGACAAATGCATACAGGAACCCACATATAAAAATATTAGTTTTATGCTGAACTTACATTTTAATGCATTTAAGGATATTTTAAAAAATATCTTGTTTTAACTATGTGGGAAAAAGTGGCTTTCAATTAACCTTGGGTCAGTGTGAAATGTTATGCAAAATCACACTTCAGACCAGAGTAACTCACTGTATTACATTCTATTCTCGGTTTACAGCAATATATATCTAGTATAAATCCATTTAAATCTATGGAGTTACTTTTGGTATTTATTTTGGTGTAGCTGAAAACAGATCTTCTAGTACCAGATAAGAGAGGTTTCTGCCAGTGGAAATAACAGCCCAGGTACTAAATACTTTACATTATCATTACCTTATTTTCTGAACTTACCTTCTTTAAAATGATACAGTTTGGGGTTTGTTTGTTTGCTTTCCCCTCCCCACACCAATTTCCCTCCTAATCTAAGGATTATTAAAAAGGTCACCAGATACAATGATGCTATTAAAGGGAAGGATCTCTAAAAGATAGGCCTGGGAATTAGGAAGTTTGGGGTAAGATCCTCAACTCTTCTACAGCCCCTTTACACCAAGTAAAAAGGGATGGATTCATGAACATGGGCAATCAAAGTCACATAGTTGGCTGAGGGAGAATTCTCCCATTTCAGGCACAACGGAAAACAGCCATAAAGTCGTCTTCCAAGTTCCAAGCACCTTCATTTAAGCTCTGCATTGGGGGCAGACTGGGGCTGAGCTGGCATTGGGCAAAGGAGATATGTACCAGAGGTGATTGTGCTGCATGCGGCTCCATGAAGATTCCAAACAGTCATGTGCCCCATAGGGCAGTCCGAAGTGGCTGCCATAACTTAGGACAGTGTTTCTTAAATGCGGCCATCATGGCATTATGTGGCAATCAGCAGATTTTTTTTGCAGCCACAACAGCCTCCAAAGCAAGGGCAGAGATTGGTAGAGCCCTGCGTGAATACAGGTATGTGGATCCACATCCGATCTGCATCTGCAAGACATGGTCCGCAGATATCTGTGTTGTATCCACAGATGCGGATATAATACGGATATCCTCAAATATCCGTGTATTTGCAGGGCTCTAGCCCAGCACAGATAAAAATATGCGGATCTGTATCTGATCTGCATCTGCAAGAAATGGTCTGCGGATATCCACATTGTATCCACCGATGCGGATATCCGCGGATTTGCAGGAATCTAGAGATTGGAGCTCGACAAAGTGTATAACCCAATTGACCTTCTCCAGTGCCACAAAAAATAAACCCCAACTCCTAGGGAGAAGCAGCTGGAAACCCAGGATTCAGTCTTAAAGGACTCACAACAAAGATTGTTCAGAGTTAATGAAAACAAAAGTAATGAGCTTTATTAAGCATTAACGTTATAAATCCTATGATAAAAGAAACAAAATAATAACTACTATATACATCCGCAACATGATGTGGCTATTTTGTAAACTCACATTTACCATTCTACAACTTCCTTTCCATAACGCATATAAACAAGAAAAAAAATAAATTTAAACAGAGCAGCTCCACAGAAACACTGTCAACTCAAGTGTTCCCAAAGTTGTGGCGTTCACCTGACTTTCAGTGATAGTCTCTGTGTACCAACTCCAAAAGCTTGAGTAGGAAGAAGCAGCTCCTTGTTCTTCAGTGAAAGTCCCTGCAGACCCTGTTCTTCCTCTGCTGGAACCACCGTCAGCCAGTCAGCTTACTGCTTAATCAAAAGAAAACATACAACTCTGAGACTAACAAAAATATAATTGGCTCTTTCCCCTCATTACATTAAAGAATTGTTCATTCATCACAGTACTTGAGACAACAACTCAAAGTCAGCGCTGTCCCGTGGGGGGAGTGAGGCCCAGGGCCAACTGGCCTAGGCGCCCCCCCCCCCCCCCGTGTTGGAGGGCAGGCGGGCCGCTCCACCCGCCCAGGGAGCCAGCCCGGGCGGGGAGGCTGAGGCCGCCAGCGGGGAGCCAGCTCTGGGCCCGACCCCAGAAGCAGGGCCCGCCGGTGGAGGGAGCCTGCCGCAGCCAGGACCCCAGGCTGCTGTGGCCAGTGCCCCAGCCCGGGACCCGAGGCCACTGCCGAGGGCTGGCCCTGGCCGCATGGGGCAAGTCGCAGCAGCCCGGCCCAGAGGCAGGCCCCGGCCACCTGCTCCACCCCAGGGGCAGGGAGGGCTAGCCTAGAGGCTGGGCTTAGTGCTCCCGGCCCGTGGAGCAGGGAAGAGTGTGGCCATGGGGGGGCCGTAGGGCCCGCATAACCATGGGGCCCGGGGCTATCGCCTCGTTCGCCCCCCCCTCCCCCCCCGCCCAGGGATGGCCTTGCTCAAAGTATACAGTTAAAAGAAACCACCATCCTCACCCAATGGTCCCTTCTCTGCAACCAGTGCCTCCAGACTTCCCTGCTGGAGGGTTAACAATATCACTAACCTGAAGCAAAATGCCTCAGAGTTGCAGAAAACAGCCAGCTGGCTCAGCTTCTCCCCGTGCACATGGGATCTGTTCTCAATTCAATTGCCCTGGCTGCTGGCTCTCAGGGATCTGACCACAGCAGCACCAGGGAACCTTGTGGAGCAAGCTCAAAGCGGCCACACCACACACCAGAAACTATTGGCTCTAAGCAGCTAAGGCTGCCTAGCGACACTGATCCAGCAACAGCAACCCAGCCCCAACAGATCTCTTCAAGAGAAACTCTCCATTTAGGCACCTGAGGTACAAAAGCTGCCCCCTTCTTCCTCCTGTGCAGCATCTAGCTCTTGCTCCTGAATGGGTCTCACCAAGGGCAGTTGAGATGCATTGCCAGGGCATTGTCCAGCAGGGAGCAGTGTCCTGCCCCACGCTGCCTCCTCAGAACTCCAGGCAGCACCTCTGGAGACACATGGGGCACTGTGCACATCCCCAAGGTGACTCTTGCCACTGGAGGTGATTGCAATGTTTGGCTGCAATGTTTGGCCTGGGAAGCTCCTTGGCTCCCTCTCGGCTGGGGCACAGGGACCCTTGGACTTCTCAGATGGCGGGTGAGTTCCCGATCCACCTTCCCTGGGATGAGCTCTCACTGAAGGGCCACAGGAGACAGGGATAGAGAGACGGGTTTGTCAGAGTGGCCACCAGCAAGAGTTGTGAAGGAACACAGTTGTCGTGAGAACCCCAACTTAAAATTATGTCTACACTGCAACTGCAACATCTACAACGTGCCAGCAGACCCGGGCTAGCTTCGGTTAAGCTAGTTCACGAAAAACATCAGTGTAGGCATCGTGGCTAACTGCCCATGTACCATCCTGCTAGCCAGCTATACTGCTATTTTTAGTGAAATACCTGGACCAGAACTAGCTCAAGTCTGTTTACAGACATCTCTTGATTGCTATGTAGACAGATCCTTAAAGAGACCCCTAAGGCTATCTAAATTATGCCAAGGACTGTTCTAATTCCATGAGTACTCCAGAATTAGGAGGGTGCTAGGTGATTTAAACCCACTGTATCCTCTGCTAACTGTGGGCTGCAGATTTTATGGTTTGCCTTTTAGAGTCAGAGCACAGAATCTCACTCAGGGCATATACTCAAGCTTTTCACAAACTAACTGTGACTATGGACTAATTCCTTCATCTCTTTGTACTTCAGTTTCCCCATCTGTGAATTAGGTACTGTGCAACTTTACTATCTTATAAGAGGATTATAAAGCTTCATTCATTAATGTTTGTAAAGCACTTTGAGAACCTTGGAGGGAAGTTTTCAAAAAAATACTGAGTGTAACTGTTACTACTTTACTCTCTCCCAGATAATAGAATCCTGCAAGGAAAACGCCATTACTCATTTGGGTTTAGTTGTCTCTAAAGGCCACAAGATCGGGGCTAAAATTAGTCTTCTAGAAGTATTGGATGAAACCCTAGCCCCATTAAAGTCAGCGACAAAATTCCCATTGACTTCAATAAAGCCAGGATTTCACCTACTACCACTGCAATAAAAGTTCTCTTCCCCCTTAAATATTGTGCCCCATAAACTGAGCAATGAGGTACGTTATTATGATGACATAACACAAAAACACAGATTCAGTTTTATTTTTTTGTGGTGCTGTTTTTTTCCCCCCTGTGGTTCTATTCAATTCATTCTTATTGTAATATCCTGAGATTTCAACTGCTGCAGCATTTACTTCTGGGCCAAAATCCAAACCATATATTTCATTTGAATCATCTAAACCATCATTTGAATATTATGATTTCTCTACTTAAAAAAAAAAAAAAAGAAAGAAACAAAGAAAAAAAAACCCACCTCACCACACTTATCATGCACAGATGATGAAATTGTAAAGACTCCATTTTAGGGACTCCGATGCCCCTTGCCTTTATGTAAAGATCAGTATAGTCTCCTTAAACTGTCCTTTACAAAAACCCTTAAAATGCTTATTTGAGTCCTGCACAAAGTGGAGTTATAATACTAAAATTCAGTTTTGAAGTGATGTAGAAAGGATATGTCCATTGACAAAGGGCTACTATTCAGCAGTCTTTAATATTGAAAGTCTTGAACTGAAAAGGGTTAATTGCCTATTACATAAAGTTTTGAAAGAATGCCAGTCTTTTGTGTCAAATCCTATTTTCATCCCACTCAACCTTATTTTAGTGACATGAAACTGGACAAATGGGGAAAAACACCCATGGCACAATTTCTGCCAATGAATATTTCAGCAGGTGCCTCTTGGCTAAAAGTCTAGATAAAAGCCTTGCTCCAGGCAAATTAAGAATGGAAGAAAAGACTTCTAAGTACTGAGAGCTTATGAGAAAAGAACCAGCATAGAACCCTAGACATGATCCCTTCAATTGAAAACCTAGAGATCACAGCAAAAGGCAATTACAGTGACTCCTCCCTTGTATTAGTAGCCTGTATTTTGCTCTCATGTACATCTAAAGTTCCCAGCTAAGAGAAAGGCTTAGACTCATATGTCTTATTTTAGTTGCTAAGTTATATTTGTTGTAAACATTATTTCCTCTTTTTCAGAGTGTAGGCAAGTCACAGCATACTGTGCAAATAAATAGATACAAAGGCTGGTGTTTTTAAAATAGGCCAGGCTTCTTTATGCAGGAGACACAGAACAGGTCTGTGTTGTTTAAGAGCCTGACATAGTGAAATCAGTATTGAATAGGAACTGATTATGCAAACTCTTACTACTCACTGAAGGCCTTTCTTCCATAAGTATTTTCAGTTCTGTGGAGTGATAGGGAAGTGACAAAGACGGAAGAGCGCTGGGGAGCAAGAGAAGCTGAACCTGAGAGAACACAAAGGAGGTGGGGTGTGGACATAGCTGAAGAGCACAGGAGAGTGTGACAGAGCATGTGGGAGCTGAGAGGATATAACCAGAGGCGGCTTTTGGGATAGGTGAAGCAGGTGCCTGTCTAGGGCCCCAAACAATAAGGGGCCCCATCCTCACCTACCCCAAAAGCCACATCTGCCTCAGAGGGGTAAGTCCTTGGAAGAGCTAGGGCCATGCAGGGAAGGGTGGACAGGACCAACAGTGGGGCACTGGGGTCGTGAGGAGCTGGCGCCATGGGGAGTTGGTGCCATGGGGGGGGGCAGAACTCCCAGCGGAGAGCTGGGGCCATGGGGGTGCAGGGATAGTGGTGGGGAGCCTATAGGGGGCCCTACAAAGGGCCTTTGCCTGGGGCCCCTGGTAGCCTAAGGCTGCCTCAGGATATAACTGAGTCCATTGATGGAGCCTCCCCTTTATCACCCTTGTATCTCCCACATCCTAGCCATTCTGTGTGGAATGGGAGGAGAGGGGTCTTGTGGATTTCTGCCATTGTGTAGGACCTAGCCCTATATTTATGGATGTATTTTGAACCCAATTGGTTCTGCAAGCTGAACAAGCAGAATGGCATTCTTCCCCCTCTATCCACTTTGCATATCATTGTTACTGCTTTTAATTGGCTCCAAAGAAAGTCTTAAAACTTTGCCATTACACCTATCAGGAGGATGAATTGACTTCCTGTCTGTGAACTATTGACAATATTTAAGCATGTCTCTTATATAATGTTCTTTACATGCTGAGGGTATGTCTGCACTGCAGTTGGAGTTGTGATTGCAGCATGTGTAGGTGTATTTTAGTTAGCTTTGATCCAACTAGCAGTTAAGCTGTGGCAGCTCAGGCTTCAGCATGCATGCCATCAGCTTGCTTGGGGCCCTGAGTAGCTCAGGTGGTTAGCCCATGCAGAAATCCAGGCTGTGGTGCCTTCACTGATGTTCTTGCTTGCCTTAGCTTGCTCGGGTATGTCTAAGTGTACAACAGTTAAACCTCCAATGGTAGCGTAGAGGACATATCCTGTATGTAAAGAAACTGGCTTAATTTATCAGGGATATGTTCACAGAAATCATTGATTATTGAATTATACACTAATGTAGGAACATCGATTACCTTCCACGCTGTCAGAGACTGATTGTGGGTCACTTTGCAGAAAGGCATTTGAAGAGTGTTTGTAAAGAAGCCAAAGTAAACGTTCCTTAGCTTTACTTGACTAACCTGAACCTCAGCAATTCTCTGTCCTTTTGTGGAGTACGAGCAATCGTAACAATACTGCCTTGAACAAATTAAAATTTAAGGACAGCTATTCTACTGTGTCTTCCCAGAAGGCTAGCTCCTAATAATATTTCATTGAAAACTGTTTTAATCTCGATGCTTGTTAAAAATAAAATACTGAGGACTGTTTTGGCTCTTAAAGCTATGCTACATTAAAAGTCCATCTAAATGCAATCAGTTTTATTAGCGCCTATAAAAATAAAATTTACTCCAACTATCATAATATAATTCTGTAGTCCATCTTTATCTTTAGGAATTACAACACTACTGCCATGTCTCAGTGGAAACTGTTGACAAAAGACTTTTGAGGTTAATTCTGCCTGTTTAACACAGAAGAGATAAAAATAGACAACAATCACTTAGCATCAAGCAACAATGGATGACTCTCCCTTTTCCCTTGTACATATCCTTACCTCAGCTGCACTGCAGATTGGCAAATCAGTGCAGAACAGAGGAAAAATAAGGTGCATGGGAGGAGGGAGATGCAAAAGGAGAAGAAGCAGAGAACAATGGTATTGAGGAGGTTTGTGGTTAGGAAATGTCCTAAAGTTGGGAAAAGTTCTAAAGTAGGGAAACGTAGAAAGGATATTGAGGCCAGCAGATCAAAACTGTGTTGATAAAATATTTTTTTGAATATAAAACATATAAAATATATAAAATAGCTTTTGACAGAACAGTAAATTTTTGTGACACACCATTACAAACATAAGTATTACACTTATATACTGTAGCTAGATCCAAGCAAACAATATGTGTTTCAATATGGAAGAATGTAGATGTATAACTCTCAGAACAAAGAATGTAGTCTGGACATACACAGTGGGGAACTATCTTGGTAAGCAGTGATTCTGAAAAAGATTTGGGGGATAATAGGATATAATCAGGTGAACATGAAACCCTAGCATGTTGCTGTAGCCAGAAGTGTTAATGCCATTCTTGAATAAATAAGCAATCAAAGCTAAGTAGGAATAGAGGGGTTATTTTACATCTATATTTGGCATTGATGTAACTGTTCTGAATTAGTGTCCAATTCTGATACCCACAGTTCAAGAAGGACATTGATAAATTGCAGAGGGTTTAGAGAAGAACCACAAGAATGATTAAAGGATTAGAAAACATCCCTGATAGTCATACACTGCAGGAGCTCAAGCTACTTAGCTTAACGAAGGGAAAGTTAAAGAGTGACTTGATTACAATATGTAAGTACCTATGTGGGAAACAAATATTTAATAATGGGCTCTTCAGTCTACTGGAGAAAGATATCACACAATTCAAAAGCTGGAAGTTAAAAGTAGGCAAATTGATCCTGGAAATAAAGTGTATATTTTTAACTGTAAAAGTAATTAACCATTAGAACAATTTATCAAAGATGGATTCTCCATCACTGATAATTTTTAAATCAAGACTAGGCGTTTTCTATAATATCTGCTCTAGGAATAAGAATTTATTATGTTATTAATAAGGCCCTGATCCTGCAAAGACTTAGCTTAACTTTAAGTAAAGAAATAGTTCCATTGGCTTCAATATAGTTACTCCCATGAGAATAAAGTTAAGCATGTATGTAAATAGTTGCAGGACTGGGACCTATGGCCGTGCATTGCTAATCACAGTGAGAACAGGAGGATGGTTTATGGTTTAAATTGCCAAGCACTAATGGTATACTGGGCGCTATACAAAACCCAGACAGAGAAATTCTCCATGCTCTACTTATTCTAAGGATCTGATTTTACACCATTAAAGTCATGAGCATTTTGGCACTGACTTCTCTGAGAACAGAATCAGGCCTTAAATCATTATTAATTATGCATACAAGTAAAAAAAAAATACCTGCTTTACTCCATAGTCAATAGCAATGCTTTTTATCTGTACTGCTCACAACCCTGTACACAGATGAGTAAAAATCATAAAAATCACTCTAACAAGTGGTAGTTGAAATTATTCGATTTTTTGAGATTTTTCTGTGAAAAAATTCATTCGCAACATTTTTTAACCTGCTCAATTTTTTAACCAGCTCAATATTTAGAAGTATTCTGCAGATGAGAAACCTAAAGACATGTTTTTTCCCATATTAACACTCCTAATATATTTGCCATACCTTGGTATCCATTTCAGCCCTAAACAAATTCTGGAGTACTCACAAAGTGACACAAACCAACCCAGGGCATCTTCCTTCTCCATGGTTTATTCAACCAAGACCTTTTTCTCTGGGCTCAGGTGTATGCTGTTAAGAAATAGAATACTATCCATGCTACCAAGTAGAATCACATAAGCAGACCACCCACTGATTGTTGTGATTAATGACCTAAATAAAAGCAGCAAATAATGACCCAAATGTAAGCAGTGTCTCAGGCAAGGGTTATCAAGTGAAACAGACACAGAGAAATGAACTGATTTATGCGGGCTCACACAGTGGGTGAGTGGCAAAGCCTGGATGGATCCCACAATCCCAACTCTCATTCCAGTGTTTTATCCATTAGATGAATATTTTCCACCTTTTCAGGTTGAGAAATCAAAATAAAAAAATAAATAATTAAACAAACAAACAAACAAACATTGCAACCCTTCTTACACTTACTGTGGAACCAAGAGCAAAAAATGTCTCAGTGATACCAGTGGTAAGCCCAGATAATTTGTATGTGTGTGTGTGTGTGTGTGTGTGTGTGTGTGTGTTGATAGGATACTTGAAGGGTGAGGAGCAAGTCAAAGAGAGTGGGAGCAAGATTTTCTTTAGCTTGGATTTTTATGAAATTTAACATCTTGCACTCTTCCTGATGGCCTTCCTTGATCATGACCCACCAGTGACTTAAGTCAACTTAAGGAAACTGTAGTGTAGACGCAGAGTAAATTATTTCCACTTAAGCCTGCTTAAGTCAACTTAATTTACAAGTGTAGACGCACCCACTGAGTGGGTTGTTTTATTGTCTAATATGTTGGTGTGTATGACACACGTACTATCTCTGGCAGCCTCTTCTTCTTCAAGTGACATCTCTGATGTGAAGGGTGCTGGTCACTACCAACTAACTTTCACACTAGCAACAAAATTGTAACATTTCCACTTTCCTTTGGATACCAGTCCATCTGGCCATGTAACTGGTTCTCTTTCTTATTTGCCTGCAATCTTGCCTGACAGCACGCATGTTGGAAACAATTTGTTCTGTGATCACTAGCAGCCTAGGGGTTTAAAATTCAACCTTTTACTACTGGGCATCCCTGCAGATGTTGTTGAATCTGAAGAAGGGAACAGACTTTTCATCTTTGTGCTGCTTGTAATGGGACAACCAGCTTAAATGGACAGCAGGCTTTCTATGAGGGGAATGTTAACAAGCTTAGGTCTAATTAACTAGAGGCTGAAGTGATTGATATAAACCAGAAGCAGCCAAGGAGCAGGAGACAAAGCCTATAAAAGCTTGCAGAGTGGAGAGGCTTCCTTACTAAGTAGCTGAGGGAAAGACTAATATTTCTCTGTAAGAACTTCATCTTAGACACACCTCACATTCCTGTTGGGAAGCATTGACAAAGGCAGCTAAGCTTTTGCACTGAGATGCTTGGTAGGCTAGGAAAGTCTGAGCTTTACTTTGTCAGACACTTGAGGGAACACATTTACTTAAGTGCCTGACCTGAAACCCCATTATCCCTCTTTTGTTCCTATCAAGAGGCAGCAAGAGAATGACCTGTAACTTGAAATCAATAACTATGATAAAGGAAAAAAACTACTGAGAAGATTTGACACTGATCTGTCAGTATTCTCTTCCCTTTATGCTTTGGGGCAATTAAAGAGTATATTGTACTCAATCTTTATATTAATAGGGAAATGCATGATGCTCCTGCTCCCCTCTTTGCTTTAATATGTATTGCCTCATCTATAAGACTAGTTCCAAAGGGGTAGTCGTATTAGTCTTCAAAGCGTCTGACAAAGTGGGATTTTCTCCCATTAAAGCTCATGCGATAAATAAATCTGTTAGTCTTTAAAAGTGCCACAGGACTTTGATTGCTCTTCTATAAGACAAGGGTGCTCTAGCTGTGAGAAACAGAAACTGCCTCTCATTAGCTAGTCAAACAGGAACTTGCATAGTTTTATCTACCCAGCCTGCTGCTTTATTACAAAATGGGGCTGAACCCACAATCAGTTTAACCACGTATACTCTTGACTGCATGCCTGAGCAGCTGGGAAGCTGTCATATTATGAGGATATTATAGGACTTTTATAATAAGCATTCCTCTTAATGCTGTGGTCTGTCAGCATCAGGCAATTTCTTCTGCTCCAAACTCTAGATGCTAGAAAACTCTACCAAGGTCAGAAGTCATTTCCACTAATGTTTGGTCCAAGCTGTGGCTTAAATGGAGACACTAAGCAAGATATGACTCAAAATTATTAATCAACTTTTGAGCCTGTCCGTGGTGACAATAAGCAGTGGTTAAAGTATAATTTGGCAGATCATGGAACCCTCCTAATCTCTGGGCCCCCTTCTTGTATTGTCTGGGCCCCCTTCATGCATGTGCGGGCCCCAGCCCAGGTAGGCATTTGCAACCACTTCTCAGCACCACATGCATCAGTTATTGCTCCATAAAAATATTTATAATTTTATATGGCGTTTATGTCTATCACAATTATTGTCACAAACTAGCAAACACTGCATAACACAATAAGTATTGTGATTAACAACGGTGGGGCGTAGGACCTGCCAGCAGCCAGGTCAGGGTGGAACATGCGTTCTGCTGGATTTTTCTACTTTTAGGGGCCCCGGAACTCTGGCCCCTCAAATTTGTGGGCCCCAGAACTGCGTTCCAGTGCATTCCCCCTTACTTTAACCCCTGACAATAAGTATCACAGGGTTATGTTGAGTTGGTCTGTGAGCTATGTTGGAGACATCTATGCCCAGCAATCTCAATAAAGTATCGCTTTTTTACCCATGCAATAGAGCTCTCCCCACTCTGTACCATGAGAGCCAGAGTTGCCCATCTTGTATACATGGCCTGGTGAGAGAAAGGCAGGACCGCATCCATCTGTATATAGAGATGGAGATGGGTATAACAAATCAGAATTCCTTTTCAGCAGAGACGGGAATTTCTGACCCAAGCCATGGTACCATGAGACTAAAGGGACTTTCACCTGCAGAATCTGAACTTCTACTGAATTAGGGTTCTTAAAGAAGGAAGAAATGAGCAAAATCATTGTTAACTGTTAGCTATTAGAGCCGGACAAATTTCTGCAGTTAGATAATGTAATTATTCCCCAGACTATATTTAATTATCAGGTACACAGATAAATTGACATTTTTATTCCTTTTTTTAAATATTGAAAATTAATTGAAAAAAGCTTTTTAAGAATGATAATTAAACAAATATGCTATGAAACAAGGCCATGTGCAGTTTCATTTTATGTGTAAATTATATGTAGACCCAGAGGGGAATGCAGTCTTATTATGCATTTACTCCTCCATTAGCATTTCAATAGATAGACTTTTCCTGCTGGTTCTGAGGAAAACAGAGGAAGTATGAAGTACATGCAAGAGACTCTTACAAAGAGGGGGCTGAAAAAGTTCATCTATTTCCCATAAAAATTTTGGTTGGTTGGTTCGGTGGGTTTTTTGTTTTGTTTTTGATCTGCAGGAAGAAAATTCACCTGGAGAGATGAGATCCAGCTGGAAGCGTGGAGCAGAACCTCCTTCACTATCAAATAGGCTATGCTGTAGGCTGCAGGAGATCTTAATTTATGACCCAAAACTGTAATGAGGGTTCCATGAGGGAAGTCCATTTGTGTGCATGCAGTGTCCGAACTGGAGCCCTGCTTTACACAAGAGATCCTTAGTGATCTAGCAGAATCTCTTATCTGTGGCCTTTCTACTTTTCCAGGATCTACAAAAAATATGTGCATACACAAGAGAGAGACCAGTAGCAACCCATCTGATATGTTTGCACGTAGTATAGAACACTTAAATTTTTAGAAAAATTGAAAAAAAAATCAGCTATTGGTGGGAGCATTAGTTTCTTAGGAGGCTCCTGAGATTTCTCCATCCAACTGTGCTGTGTTTAACAATGTAACTTACGTTCCTTTGTTTTTTGGGGGTATGTCTACTCTGCCAGCAGCACCACTGACAGTGCAGGATTGATTTTTCACATTGAATTGAACTTCCGTAAAGACTTGTTCAACTGAACCCAGAAGTCGACATGTTAAAACCACCTCTCAACTGGTGTAGCTCTTCGTTGATGGGAACTCATTTCCCACTGGCACAGCACAGACGCCATGTAGAAGAGGAGTTATGAAGTCGATGGGAGTTACGCAAGCTACTCTGAGTTGCTGCTGCTGAGTTTGCCAGTAAGTGCAGACCCAGGGCTATGCATTGCACCTTCAGAGTGCCATTTTTGTGTTCATTTTAATTCAGGCTGTCAGAAGATGCATACACTGGATAAGGTTATAGCTATTTTACTTTTTTTGTTTGTTTGTTCTGGTGTTTTCTTAATCTGTATTGAGTCACCTTGAGTGAAACTATCCATGGTTCTTCTCCAACCAACCTGATTTTATTCTTTGATAAGATTACAAGTTTGCTTGATAAAGATAACTGCACATATGTAATATACTTAAGCTTTTGTAACTTGTTTGATTTAATACCACACAACATTCTGATAAAAAATAGCACTAACAGTGCTATTATTTATTATTTATTAACCCTATACAATGCTATTGTTTATTTTAAATCTTAAAGCAGTGAGTCTGAAAAGGATTTGGGGGGCATAGTGAGCAACCAACTGAACATGAAGTACCACTGTGATACTGTGGCTAAAAAGAGCTAGTGTGATTCTTGGATGTTTAAGCAGGGGAGTAGTGAGTAAGAGTAGAGAGATGATTTTGCCTCTGTATACAGAATTGGTAATACCCTCTGGTGTCAACATTTTTTTAAGGATGTTGGAAACTGGAGGGGGTCCTGAAAAGAGCCACAAAAATGATTCAGGGGCTGGAGAAAATGTCTCACAATGACAGATTTAAAGAACTCAATGGCTATGTCTACACTTGCTAAAATTAGTTCGAATTAATTAGTTCGAACTAACTAATTTGAACTAATTTTAGTTAGTTCGAATTAGCTTAATTTGAACTAGAAAAAGTTAGTTCGAACTAAGCAAGTATCATTCATGGCACTTGCTTAGTTCGAATTAGCGATCCCCATTCATTTCAATAGCGGGTTAGTTCGAACTAAGAAATTAGTTTGAATTAACATGGCCACATTGGCTAATTCAAACTAGTTAGTTCGAATTAAAGCCTTACTTCTAAAGCCCTATTTGAACTTATTAGTTCGAATTAAGGAAGCCCTTCATTCGAACTAACTAAAGCCTAGTGTAGCCATGGCTTTAGTTAGTTCAAATTAAACCTCCTTAATTCGAACTAACTTGACAGCGTACACATAGACAATCTGTTTAACTTATCAAAAAGAAGATTGAGAGGTAACTTGATTTCAGAGTGTAAATATCTTCACAGGAAGAAAATAATGGCGAAATAATGGAGAAGGGAATAACAAGAACGGAAAGCCAGAAGCAGAAACCAGACAAATTAGAATTAGAAAAAAGACACAGATTTTTAACAGTGATTAACTAATGGGACAAACAACAATGGGGAGTGGTGGATTCTCTGTTTCCAGTGGTCTTCAGATCAAGACTAAATACCTTTCTGGAAGATATACTTTAATCAAACATAAGGTATGGGCTCAATACAGGACTAATTGAGTGAAATTTAATGGCCTGTGATATGCAGGATGTCAGACAAGATGATCTAATGGTCCCTTCTGGCCTTAAAATCTATGAATTTATTAATGTGTTCTTTGTATATAGAAAAACTCAATGAGAGGCTTTTTTTTCCCCCCGTGCAGAAAAAAAACCCACCCAGTTCTAAAGGATGCTATTGTTTCTGGATACCCCTCTAGTTTGTAAAGGCTAAAGCTATGGTAGCAATCTCCCAAAGGCAGACAAAAAGTATTGTATGTTTAAAAGAATATTGGACAATGGCTGCATAGTTGGTGTGCTGTGGCTGTTGTCACAATCATTCATTGTTATTTGATACCCTCCTCTTGATCCCCACTTTAATTCTACCAGTTGTCGCTTATATTGTTGGTTCTTTGTGGGGCAGAGAGCATTTTTTAGCCAAATAAGGACTTATCTCTTATTGGGACCTCTAGGCAGCATATGCAAATAACGAGTGAAGAGAAAATTGAGAAAATATGGGTGGGGAGGGGAGGAGAGGGGGATGTTCACTTTTATCTGCTCCTCTTTACTTTGTTACTTCGCAGCACTGATGAACTATTAAGTTGGAGTCAACATGTGAATATTCTGAAAGTATCATTATGTTTTCCAACCACTTTGATTTTGACAAGTCTTCAAATTATCCTAATATTATTCACAATTTGCCTGGCTCCTTAAAGGGATATCTCTGTTCCCCAACTTTGTCATTTATAACAAATATGTAATAACACACACTGTGATACAGTTGGGTAATATATCAATCCACCCCGCCTCATGCTTATGACACAAAGCTGCCTAGGAAAGGAGACCTCACAGAAGAGCTCCTTATTTCACCAGTGCAGTCACACTGAATCTTTTCTAAATAACAATGCAGCATATTTTCCTAGTAACAAAGCAAACTGAGTTGTATTTCTCTAGACCTAAGACCAGTATGAATGCAAACTTCAATTGGAAGTGTATGACCTTGACAATTCTAACTATTGCTCTTACTCTTAAAAGATGAAAATGAACTCTTTCATTCTAGATGTTTTGATATTTCTAAACTGTGAAATAAAGCCACATTGTTGTTTACATGTGGGCTATCAATTTATTATTATAAAACTTTAACCCTTTAAGTCCCATCAGCTGGGTGCAACCAAAAGAAGTCATAGACTCTGAAAGTAGAGCATAATTTTCATTCTTCACTGGCTTTCACAAGAATGATACATTGACTAGCCTGAAAGAGAAGTGGCCAGCAGCTCCACATACTTGTGTATTTTCTCTGCATGACATATCACTTTGGCCTTTCTATCTATCTCTTCAGGAAAAGGGATGGTTAGAAAAACTGCAGTGAGGCAGAGACCTCCTGTACTCCTGCAGACATCTTTCCTGACAACCTATGCCATTTGCTTCTGACACAGGACAATGGTAGTAAAATTCTCCCTTATTTGCGCATCTTCTCTTGATTATCCAAAGTTATGTTTTCTTCATCTTCCATTTCAAAGGATGTTCTCTGTCTACTGGAAATTCTAAAGGAGCTGACCTTTCGGACCATTACCAGTGCTGATATTCTGGGTTTTTGGAAATAATGTACTGTACTTTATTGTATGGTTTCACCTGGCTTGCAGATTCACATGAGTTGCATTTTACAAAAGGTGTTTGGCTCAATACTTGAATATACAGACATAAGGTCTCTTTGGGTTATAGCACATGATATGTTTATATGCATCTAATTTATATTGAATTTAGCTATTCCCTGTTGAAAAGAGTAAAACAATTTGCTTATTCCAAGTGTCCCTGTCTTTCCTAGCATCTGGTTAAATATCAAAGAGAAAGGGAAGGTAAGCCCTATTTATAAGAGTCTGTGAGTACAGCACTTTCTTTTAAGTGTGAAACTTCATTCTGCCCACTTCCTGTCATTGAAAGGGCAAGTTGCAAGACCATATATGAAAATTATTGTATTATAATGCCTCTAAAATGAACAGAATTATCTATTCTTTAAATCAAAGGTAATCTCTTTTGATCTATATTCAACAGGGCATCTATTTTCACTGCTACAGATGTTTGTGATAATGTACAACTAAATCAGGATCCAGATACTCTGGAATTGAACCCTGGTGTTTTCCTGAGAATACTGCAAGAAGATGTAAATGTGACTTAAAAACTAATTCTCAGCAACAAGCCAAACCATATATTATAAAATAAAAGTTCAAAATGAAGTGAATTCCAGTTTCAAAAATCTATGAGTTTTATTATTAAAATAAATAAGAGGAATGGCACATACCATACCTTTTTTTTAAAAAAAAGTAAAAATATCAGATGTGCACAGTCTTTTCTGTGACAACCTGTGCCAAATTATTAATTGTAAATAGACCTTAACCAAAGGATGTTGTGTCAGCTTATAAAAAGCATGTGAGGCTGAAATGATATGTGCAGAAGTTTTCGCAAGCTGAGTTAGCAGGTGAGAGCACTTTCAACCTGGGACTTGACACTTGCAGTAGGCTTATGTGTCTCAGGTGCACAGCAGTCTATTTTACAGAAGGGTTCCAAGAAGGAATTTTTTATCAGCCAGTTCCAGTAAACTTCAAAACTAGGCCCAATGACGGTGGGAAAAGCAGTTCACAAGGTACAATAAGCAACAGCAACCTTTTAACGCTTAGTAAGAAAAAGCCAACATGTGCTAGAAGTTGTAATTCAGTTTTAGTCTTGGTGCAGTGGAAATAGTACAGGATTGATGTATGGTTTGCTTGTGCTGCCAAGGTGTCTTAACAAGGTGAAGTTTGAAGATCATGGTTCCAGGAGATCGGAATGTACATAGATCAGCCATCAGTTCAGACTTAAGTAAAGATAGCTATCAGGATCCTAGATGAGATCAACCTGCCCTGCATAAAGTGAATGGGAACTTGAGGTCCATTTTAATTTGAATTTATTCTACATAAAACTTAAAAAGTAATGCAACTTTGATTCTTCCTACAAAAAATGAATAAATGAAAATATCTATTTGGCTCCCTTTGAAGAACACATTAACTGTGGAAGAAGATTAGCTGTTTGAGTGCTAGGCGGGACAGGCTAAAGACTGGTTCAAAGAAATATAATTAAGGAGAATAAAATCTTGAAAGAAAGATAGTAATATGCAATGTGCGAAGAGAATTATGTAGACTATTGTGTGACAATCTCAATAGCAAAAGATCACCAAAGGGTAAAGTTTTAATAAAGTTAGAGGGATCTGCCTAAGATTTCACCCATAAATCTTAAAGGAAGAAGCCAGGAAAACTGATAGACAATTCCAGAGTAAAACCACAACAATTCATATCGAGCAAATGGTAGAATAAAATCATTCTACATATATGGAGATTTTAAGTTACTTTGCCTTCTTTTCAAGTGAGCTTTGCTGCTGCTCAGTGATAGGTATTCCACCCATCAAAACCACATGGGCTCACTGCCTCAGAATGAGCCCCTCATCTATGAAATGATGGCTATACTGCATGTGGTTGGTTACTGATCAGCCAATAAGTGTGCAAGTGAAATATTGCTAGATAGTAGTGCCATTAAAAAAGTCTACCTCTTAATTAAGATGATTCAAACATAATGCTTGCAACAAAATTGAATCACAACATCCCAACAGGAAACATGTTCTTAGTGTCAGAAATACAAGTCACTAATCCTGCAGGATCCAAGAATTTTTTTCAACTACCTGTTGGCAGAAGCAAAAAGCCAATATTTGGCCCCAACATCTCTCAGGTTTCTTTGTTTCACTTTTATGATATTGTAAACTGCACCCATCAGGCACTCTCCTGGGCAGCAATGTGATTTGTTGTAGGAAAACACCATGCCTGCTTTACAGTGTTCAAAAAAGAAAATTGCCATATTTTGCAACTGAGCTGAGAAAAACATACACCTCTATCCGGGGAAAGGTGGCATATTCCTTTTTTGCTGTATGTATTAAAGCAGCTGCTTTAAAAACACCATATTCTCTGGTCATTCTTAGTTGTGATATTATCTGCAATTGTATGGTAATAAATAACCTACACTGAAAACAGACAGAAGTTGCTAACAGATCCAGTCGGTAGGAAGCATTAGGCTTGTTCAGACCTACATGGTGTAAACTGCACATAGCCAACCGACTCTCCAAAATCTCCATTTATTTATTTTGCTGAGGGCAAATGAAATACACATATGCTTAAGAACTCAAGAAGACATTCATTTTTCTTATAATCCAATTTATTCTATTACTAAATAGTGCCAAAGGTAACGTTGAAGTGATCAGGTTAAAATTTATGTAAGCTGAAGCACAGAGGTGGCTTAATTGAATAAGTGCACTTAACTCATTAACCTTGTGCTGCTAGGACTAATCAGTATGAACTCAGTGCTGCTAATAGCCACAAAGGTAGCAAAGTTCTGCTTCTTACTTATGCCCAGAAAAGAAGAGGGGAAATAACAGGGAGAGGAGAGGAGAGAGAGAATGAGAGCATTCATAGTTTAGGAGTGAAGGAATGGTCTTAACATGAAGTAAGCACTTCTAAGAGAAAACCTTGCATTAACACAAAGCTGCTTTTTCCTCCCACTCTGAACAGAAGTTATTTGTTAAAAAGCAGAGTGGACAGATGTGTGTGATATTGTCATGAATTATAGGAATGTGGGAAAGGTTTGGGAGTTTCAAACAAGAAGGAAGAAATACTGTAAATCAAAGCCCCATGACCCTGTTCAAACTGCCTGGATATAATGAGTCATGGCTAAAGAGTGGCATCGCTTCTGACTTGGTTCCCCACCTTGTGCTGGAGGGCGGGACAAAAAGAGCAGACAACCCTTAAATGTCCGGGACACCCTACAGCAGGGGTTCTCTAACGAAGGGGTTGGGATCCCCAAAGAATGAGGCTATTATGGGGTAAGGGGCTCAAAAAGGGTCAGGTTCCTCACATGCTGCGGCTTTTGCTGTCAGCCCCACGCATGGAGTCCTTCGGAGCCGGGTGGCCAGAGAGCAGTAGCTGCTGGCTATGCACTTTGAAGACGGCACTGGCCCCAGCAGCTGCGTAAGAGCGCCATGGCATGGGGGAGGGAGCATCACAGCCTGAAATGCTTTCAATGGAGGTCCCAGAAAAAACAAAAAAAGGTTTGAGAACCCCTGCCCCTGAGGCAGATTTAGTGATCTATATAACAAGTTTGAAACACCTAGACTTCTTGGATCCATTAATTCAAATCCTAGTGGAGCCAATTCAGTTCTTAAACCTTGGAGGGTGGGTAGGGAAAACTGAGTCCTGCAAAGGCTTTAAAATGATGTCATATCTGTTTGGCCTGGCCAGAACATGAAAGATTCTTTGGCATGTTTCATAAGAGGAGCGATTTGCTCTGGAGTCCAGGGCCAAAAAAAGGGGCTGCAGTTCAGTGCTGCTGGATGTATAACCTTTCTAAAGCAGGTTGGGATCCTTTGAGTTGAAAGGCACTGTTAAAACCTTTTAAAATATACTACAGCAGGAACAGGAGCATCTGCTGGAACTATGGTTCCATAATGGTTGCCATTCTAGTCGCTCAGCTACTCATATAAAATAATAACAATATTACCTTCCAGCTGTCCCAGGGCCTAAATGACATCCATGCCTGCATCAAGAGCTCTAGCTGAAGCTAAATCTAGGCAAGAGGGACAGTATGTTATTGTGAAGAGGTAAACACTTGCCAAACCACATCACAGCCATCGATCTAGAAAGTCTATCCTCGGAACTTTAACTTGGTAGCCTGCTGGCCATATCATGCTGGCATTTTTGACCCCCAGCTTTGCACGGTACCTAGCAGTTGCAACAAGAGCCCCTGAAATCCTGATTAATTATGTTGCACTCAAAGGCTAGGTCTACACTTGCTAAAATTAGTTTGAATTAGTTAGTTCGAACTAACTAATTCAAACTAATTTTAGTTAATTCGAATTAGCTTAATTCAAACTAGCATGGCCACACTGGAACGTTAGTTTGAACTAAGCAAGCACTTGCATAGTTCGAATTAGCGATCCCCATTCATTTCAATAGCCGGTTAATTCGAACTAAGAAATTATTTCGAATTAACATGGCCACATTAGCTAATTCGAACTAGTTAGTTCGAATTAACCTTTTAGTTCGAATACCCTATTCAAACTTATTAATTCAAATTAAGGAAGCTCTTAATTTGAACTAACTAAAGCCTAGTGTAGCCATGGCTTTAGTTAGTTCGAATTTAGCCTCCTTAATTCGAACTAACTTGCCAGTGTAGACATAGCCAAGGACTATACAATACTGAACAATCTGAGAACATCATTCCATCTCTGCATATTGTACAGGCTCCTTATAAAACACCTCATTAAATTCAAAGTTCTGGTCCTAACCTTCAATGGGTTCAATCCAAGTTACTTCACAGATACTTTGTGTCTCCACAATCATGACCTTTCATGACAGCTTTGCACCAAGGTACAACGGAATGGGCAACTGCAACCATCGGGCTAATGAGATCAGGAGACAGAACTCTCTTGTTGGCTTTTTTTTTTGTCTTCCCTTGAGTGATAGATTAAATTACTCACCTTCCTCATTGTCTTCATGGTAAAATGGAAAATCCATCGTAGCTTATTCATAAAAACAACAGTAGAGCAAATAACACTATATGAAAAATAAACCCAACTTCACACCTACACAAGGAGAAATAAGACTCCAAGATGAAAGGTGCTCAGACAGCAACATTTTAAGAATGATATAAATGCATGTGTGTGTATACGGATATAATACATATACAAAAGTCAGAAGATCAGACAATGCAGCACAGCGTATTCCTAGTCAATGGCTTTAAAACAACATTTATTATAAACAAGAAGTGGGGATAGCATTTTTTAAACATTTTATACTTAATACACACAGTACCTTTAATGCACATTAGCAATTGAAAATATGGAATGTGATCATTCCCTATTCATTAGGAGATGTACATTACAGACAAGCACTGAGCCAGATTTCCAAATGCGGTATCTAACAATGCATGGCTCCAAACTGAGTCCAAATAGACATAGTTGTGTTTTAATATTTTAAAGTGAATCATGACATTATTTATTTAGTATTTTAATATTGAAGTACGCCTAGTAAATCCTTCAATAAAACCATTTTTTTACTTTAAGACTGGCATGTTTACAGACAGTCAACTGTGGCCAATGTCAGTAAGTATGTTAATAGGGTGGTTGACAGCTCCTGTGGAACAGTTCAGGACAGCTGCATTATTGGTTCATGAAGCATTTCCTCAAATATTATGAGTGACAACAACCTGGAAGTGGTGCAAAAAAGGCACTTCCAATCCATGAAGGCAGCTCATGTTTGAATCCTCCAGCATCCAGATTGTTATGCGATTAACTAGCACTCCTCATGTACTAGAGCTGGATGTCATATTACTGAAATGTCTTGCTGGGAAGTTAAGTACACTGCTCCTTATTACCAAAACAATCTGACTTAAAATTGTTAGATGTTTCCTTTGCACAGTGTAAGGTTTTAGGCCTTGTGGTGGGTAGAATAAGGAGGCAGAAAAGATAGACTGGAAGGCGTTGCAAGATTGAAAAGATTCATTGAGGGATAATTACTTTTTTCTCCCAACCTATCTTTACTCTAAAGTAATCTAATTTTTCCTAAGATTCTTAGATTTGCCAGAATGATAGACTCCTACACAGCCTGTTCAGTAGGACAGGGATGTTAAAATCAGTAGCGTGTAAGGTCCATATGTATAGCAGGAGTGTGTGTGACTTAATAATGTACTTCAGTATCATATACGTTCTAAAGAGAAGGGGAAAAATACATCCCATAGAACAAGAATGATTTACAGCCATGTTACGATCATGGCTCCTGAGGGTATTGCTATATTCAGAGGATGAGTAAGATGCTTGAAAAATTGTCCGGCCCTTCAGTTTTCCTGAAAAGTACCAGAAGGTTCATCTAAGGCTGGAGATGGTTAAATAGCATTTTTCAGCTTTCCAGTTTGCTATTTCCTTTTGCATGAGTGGAGGGCAGTGATGGCTGGAAGAGGAAAGATACCAAAGGCCCAAAATTAGATAACAAATTAAAAAGAGAATAGGTGAATAAATACCATTGGCTATGTCTACACTTGTGAATTTAAGTCGACTTTAGCTAAGTTGACTTTGTTAAGTCGAGTTAGCATGTTCACACTTAAATTTTAAGTCGACTTAGGGGGCACCCTACAAAGTCGACCTAGAGCATCCACATTGGATGCCTAGGTCGACTTGTAGGGGTTAGGGAGACCTGGGGCAGGTCCACGGTGGCAGGGGGGGCACCCCTTGCCGAGTGCCAGGGGGCTCAGCCTTTGCCCCATTGTACTTGGGTACAATGGGGCAAAGGGGGGACAGGGACCCTGTGCCACCCCCCCCCCCAGCAGGGAGGGCAGTGGGGGAATCCTGGAGAGCCCTAAGGCGACTTAGAGTCAACTTAGGGTTACTCCACATCTACAATGGCTTAAGTCGACTTTAGAAAGTCGACTTAAGCCTAAAGTCGACTTTCAATGAGGTTTAACAAAGTTGACTTAATTTTCCTTAACTCGACTTAAGCAGCTTGCTTAAGTCGACTTAAGGAAAGTGTAGTGTAGACGCAGAGTAAATTAAGGCGACTTAAGCAAGCTTAAATCGACTTAATTTACAAGTGTAGACGCACCCATCCAGAGCTGTAGATTATGAATTCAAATAAAATAGATAATGGATGACCTTAGAGTTCACCTTTATCTTATAAAGGAAGGTTATGTTTCAGGCCTCATTGCCTCATATTGCTTCCCTATGCTTATATGTATTGAAAGTAATGTGGTTAAAGCTCTACAACAAAGGTCCAGCATTTATTCCATTTCTCCGCCCACAACTATTCTCAAATTCCACCATGACACTTAAAGCAGTTTAATGACCATTCCTCTTTTAAGTTGCCATTCTGACACAGAGCTGAAAAGAAGTAAGCACTCAGATGTGTGTGCTGTACTTCATCTGCTGTCTTTCTATCCCATCTTGCATTTTGCACTCTCCTTTTACCATCCAAACAAAGTATTTGTGGAGGACAGGGAGAAAATTCTGTTAAAATTGCTGCCTGTGACATTGTATCTGACGCATGCTTTGGCTCAACTGAGCTCCAAGTCATATTTTCCATTTTGCAGGTCAGAAATTATCATATTTTAGATTTTAGAACACTAATATTTACCATGAATTTGAGAGAGAGAGAGAGAGAGAGAGAGAGAGAGAGAGAGAGAGAGAGGTGATATTGTTCTTTTAGATCCTGTTGTTTAAGTCCTAGAGTGTAAGGCTAGAAGAAATCACTAGCTCATTTAGTCTGGCTTCCTATATATGATAGGCCACCAACACCACCCAGCACCACACTCTAATCTCAAAAACTGAAATTAGGTTCAAGTATTACAGTTTACAAGAGATTAAACTATGTGCCACAAGCAGAGAATAGGAGGGACTCCCTGAAATGGCAGTGGTATATGATTATGTGAGATACACCCAGATAATCCTGGCAAGTAACCCATACCCACATGCTGCATTGAAAGGATAAAAAAAGCAGGGGGTGGGGGAGGTGCAAATCATTGCTAATCTAACCTGGGGGGAAATTCCTTCCTAACCCCACATATGGCAAATAGTTGGGCCCTGAGCATGTGAGCAAGAACCAATTAGACAAGCATCTGAAACAGAGAATGCTTAGTGCTGTCTTAGCACACCTTGTCTAAGGTTTAATCTCCAGCCATGGCCATTTCTGATGCTTCAGAGGAAGGAGATTAAAAAACCCACCTACGATACATTGGAGGGAAAATAAAAACTCATTCCTGACCTCTGCAGGTGGTCAGTGGAAGCCATGAAACATGAACTTCCATTATTACCACAGTCCCTGTGCCTGGGGCTTATCATGGTCCTGTACCTCTGCGGTGTATTGTCCAAAAGTGGATCCAGACAAGGACCCGACCCATTTTGTATGAAGCGCGCCCCTCTAGCAGCTTGAAGCAGACCAGCTGCAAATTCATTTTGTGTAGCTGAGAACTCCAGCAGTGCAGACCCAACAGTCAGCTCTCTGCTACCATTGCTTACCTCTGTGGCCCCCTTTCTAATATAAATTATCTACACTTTCAAAATGAAAAGTCAGTTGGAACCCAAACCCCAAAATGTATTGCTTCAAGAATGTCCAAACAGAATATTTTGACATATTTCAGAACTTTTTTTTTCAAAAATGGTTTGGAATTGGGGGATTTGTCAAGATCAACTCTTTCCTGAGAGCAGTTTCATGCTCAGTGAATCATTATTTCCCCACCAAGAAAAATATACAAAAAAATGTTTTACCATAAAAATTCCCAAGCAGCCCTTGTCTGGAATAAACCTGAACTGCAGTGATCCTTGCCTGTCTTGGCCACAATTGCAGCTGATGCAACTTAGAGCAGATGCAGGGCAGCTCTAAGTTGTTCTTTTAGCCCATCCTGACAGATAAGGATCATGGTGCTACAAAGTCAGCTTATAATATTTTTGGGTGTCAATTGGACAGGCCTGAGGATCTGGCGCCCCGACTTCATGTTTTCAACCATTCCATCACTTTCCTGTTCCATTCTATGCAGGTTCTTATTCTGCCCACATCACTGGAGTAGCTGAGTGCCTTACAGTAGTATGACTAATGTTTCTCACGTGATTTATTCCTTCTTTCACGCTCTCCCCAGGGGCAAAATTGTATGTCCAATGTAGTGTTTTGGTTTCGGATGTCATTTTAACACATCCATCATTGTGTACCACTTTGCCTTTTTACTAGGCAATGCAACAGTGGCTTTTATTCTGGGTAAATGGCAGCATTCCTTGAAATTGTTGTGACTGAAGTTAATGGAAGGGATCCCATGAAGCAAATAGCCACATCAGCCTCTGGTTCCTACGTATACCCCTCTCAGCAGGACTCCTGTCCTAGTAGGCAAAGATCCTGAGCTCTGGTCATCTATCTGGCAGTGAATTTTGATGCTGCAAGTCAGCAGGCCAGTCTAAGGTAAGCCTATGAGAATTCACTGTGGAGATGACAATGTGCAAGATATTCACTGAGTGAGTGAGCACCTCTGTTGCTAATTAATTGGCTGAACCATGAAAAGAGCAGAGCTTTTACCACTGGAGCTACTGTGGTGCCCTCTAGACATTATAGCCCTGCGTCTCCTCAGGTGCTTTCAATATTGCATCTGATTTGAGAGTAGACTAATCCCACTGCTATTCATCTGGGTCACAGGTACGCACACCTCTTCCAACATAAACAGTCACTGAAATGGCCTGTGAAGTAATTACTGACCCTCAAGGGGGAAGAAAGGCCCTGCTGGATTGTTTCTTTCTTCATAACATATTATATGTTCCCCACTAACTTCCTTTCTGTTCATTCTCTGGACAGCAACATAATGAACCTCCTGGATGAATTTCCAACACTACAATAACAAAAGGTTTAGTGATCCCCCCACCCTTTAAATCTTTCTCACACAAAAACTGGAGACTAGACAGATTAAAATAGTTGTTCTTCATTAGGGGCCTCACTCAGAGTAAATAGTACCATACCTGAGTATTAAAGTCAATGGCACTATTCAAGAATTAGGGGTATTATTATTTTTTATTTCTATTATAGTCATGCCTAAAGGCTTCAACCAATACAGGGAAAGGATGAAAGAAGAAACAGAGACAGAAAGAGGAGAAGTGACTGGTCCAAAGTCACAGAGGAGGTCAGTAGCAGAGCCAAGTCTCCTTTCATTAACACTTGTCCCCTGTGTACTGATTGTGCTGCTATTAGACCAGATTCTGGCCCTAGATGAATGTAGGAGTTCATTATGGACGAATGATGGAAAAGAGCAGAATGCATTGTATTTTCAAATACAATTCTAAATCCTTTTTTGTCAAGATCAACTGAAAGTCTTTACGATGTTTGGAGGTTTTTAATATAGAATATATTCCTATATCTGTGCTTTGTTGGGATGGTGAGAGATTAAAGTTGGAAGAGACAGGGGTCAGAGCTAGGCAAAATATTCTGAATAAAACCCCTGTCCATATGAAACACATCCAATTACGGTACATGTTTTGTTCAAAGCTTGCAGCTAAGATACATTGGAAGGCTCCTTGAAGGTTCCTGATGTCAACAAAGCCTGCGCCCAATTTCCACAGACTCATGGACAAGTTATATTTTTGCAAAGAAATTGTATGAAATTTGTACCATGATAATATTTTTAAATAGCCTGTTTTCATCATTTTAAGCAACCACTGTTTAGAAAAGGTGAAGCCAAAAAGAGAGGTACTTAATCCAGCAAATACCCAAAGCAGATAAACCCGTGGTATAAATTGGTACCATGGAGATCAAGCATTACCCTCTAAAAATCTGCTACCTTGCTACTTAAGGAACTGCAGCATTATCAGAGATGTTTTGACCATATATCAGATCTGTCACATGATGAGAAAAGAATGTTGGAATTAGGTTTGGTAGATTGCATATCAGCCTTTATAAACTTGTTGTTTCTTGTAACTGAGACATTGCCAAGGAAAGATGAAATGGAAATATCATTCCTTGTTCTGGGCACTTCAAAAATGAGGGAACATAACTCTGAGTATGGTTAGCAGCTGACTTATTATTAGTTGGACATGCTGAAGACTTGATAGATGTCTATAAAATCATAATGGTGTAGAGAAAGTGACTAAGGAATTATTTATTATTTACCCCTTCACAAAACCTGAAAACCAGGGGTCATCCAATGAAATGAATAGGCAACAGATTTAAAATAAACATAAGGAAGTGCACAGTTAACTGTTATTGCCAAAGGATTCTGTGAAAGCCAAAAGTATAACTGGGTTGAAAAACAAAATAGATAAATTCATGGAGAATAGGTTCATCGATGACTGTTAGCCAGGATGGCCAGGGACACAACCCCATGCACTGAATATCCCAAAGCCTCTGACTGCTAAAAGATGGAACTGGATGACAGGATATGCATTACTCAATAATTCCCCTGTTCTGTTCATTCCCTCTGAAGCATCTGGCACCGGCCACTGTCGAACAACAGGATGCTGGGTTAGGTGGACCATTGGTCTGATCCAGTATGTTCTATGTTCTCCTAAGTTAATAATTAAGAAGAAAGAATTTTCTAAGAAAATGAAAAAAAAATTAATATTTTAAGTTAATTTATTTTGACAGGTAAGCAGAGCCGTCCCTGGGGGGTGTGTGAATGGGGCGATTGCCCCGGGCCCCGTGGGTATGTGGGCCCCACGCTGTCCGGCTCCCAGTGGGGCAGTGCAGGGCCTGCGTGCGCGCCGCGGCCCCTCCTCCTATGGTCACCCCGCTGCCTTTGGCACCCAGCTGAAGGCAGCAGGGCAGGGAGGGAGGGCTATGCCCGGCCCCTGGGCTGGCCCTCCCCACCCCCAGGGTGGAGCAGGCAGGCCCAAGGGCAGGGCACGTGTGGCCTGGCCTCTGGGCCGGCCTGCCCCACACAGGCGGCCCCAGAGCAGGCTCCGATCCCGCCCCCCCCCGCTCCCCCGCAGGCAGGGCCCCGCTTTGGCCACTTGGCCCCGGTCCCCGCTCCCCCCATGGGACAGCACTACAGGTAAGTGTATGGGGGTGGGGGGTTGTCTGTAAGACACCAGACAACTAACTATAAAAGTTTGATATTAAAACACATAATTTCTAATGTATTTTAGTTAGATTCAGTGCTGTATGTATAAAATCATGAAATGCTGAGTCTCATTAGAAGATGAAAGAGACTGTGAAAACTGCCTCCGTACTTGTTTTAAAATTAATACTTGCTGGATATGCCTTCTTTAGGTGGAGCAGTTCAGGAAAGTAAACAAAATTGAGCTCAAATTTTCAAAGTTGAAGAACTGACCCTTGGAAGCTAGTGTTGAGAGGCAATGGATCACAAGACCCAAGAGAACTTAGGGTCAACTTTGAATTATTCTTCTAATTGCATAAGTTTGCCATGCTTGTAGAACACAACTGTGATGTTCTCCACACTGGATGAGTAAGTATTGCTGATTCTACTGGTTATTAGCTCATTAGTTAGTGTGCTCTGATAGTTCCATAGGCCCAAATCAGGATAGCGGCCCCCTTGTGCTAAGCGTGGTATAAACACATAATACAAGACAGTGTCCATCCCAAAGAATTTACAATCTACATAGAGCATGAGGAGGGCCAGATTGTCTCCCAAAGCTCTGTAGAGACTTGATTCAGTTCCACATGAAGTCAATAAAGGAAGGACTCCCATTGAATCATACCCCTTCTGCTCAGGAAGAGGAAGGACTGTGAACTCCCTTTGCTTTCACTTCCCTATACTGCAGCAAGGCACAGCTGAAATCTCTCCATTTCCTGGAGTACAGGAATTATATCCTCTTCCCCTCCCCACCCTCTTCCACTCTCCAGGGGTGAAATGAGACAAACAAGACAAACCAGGAAACTTATAAAGCTTTCGTGGAAAGCTCATGTGATAAATAAATTTGTTAATCTTTAAAAGTGCCACAGGACTCCTTATTTGTTTTGATGAAATAAACTAACATGGCTACCTCTCTAAGAAAAGACCAATCCGGAGTATATCTGGAGAAGCCCTCTCCCCCTACATACCAAGCAGATAAGGGAGGAATCTTGCCTCTTGTAGTGTGGCTCTGCATAGTCTGAGTGCTGGCTGTGCCTAAAGGACACTTCCCAATTTCCATCCAATGGGATTCTTTCACACTGCTGGATAAATCCCCAGGAACAATTTAGTCCTCCAGACCAGAGTGAAGAAGACATAAGACTGCTAAGGAATGACTGCACAATAGGTTGCTGTTGATATTCGTGGTCTGTGCGTCTGTTGAAATGCATACTGTGGACCTGGCACTATCTCGTCCCCCATGAAATTGAATTGGGTCATTCAAGTTTTCTCCATGTTTCCCAGCTTATGGCAAAGTACAAATGAGACTGGAAAGAAGTAAGAGATGACCATCTTTAATGGACACTGAAAAATAAATAGTGAGGAGAGAGGAAGTAAATAATTTTCCAGACATCCAAAATGGACAGCATTTAGCTTGCACATTCAGAGTGAATAGGCAATGCGTGACTAACAGTTCAAAATAGATGGGCAATATAAAATATACATGCCTTGTGATTTCTCTGTGCAACAATTTCTTTGATTTTTGCTTTAGTGTCTATTTATAAAATTTGAGCTCAGAGGACATGCAGTTCCTTTTTTCTTTTTCTTTTTGTTTGTTTGTTTGTTTGTTTCCTCTGCAACACTTAAAGTATTTCATTTCCCTGTTAGATTTTCTTTAAAATTAAGAGAAATTCAAGATGAAGTCCTTAGGCTTTGGAGACAGTTGCAAACATTCTTTGGGTGTGTTTTCATGCTCTAGGTTGGTGATACAGCCACAGTTTATGTTCTCAGTAAAATGTTAAGACTTCATAAAAAAGGAGATGTGAAGTACTACTCCATATGTCAATGGCCATGGACTGTCCATTAGGATGACATCAGTTGCTGATACATTGTATTTCAAACGAACCTTTATTGCTGTAGACTCACACAAATCATAAAAGCAAGATATAAACAAAGCTATTACAAGTAGCAAGCTATGGGAGCGATTGTTCTGTTAAAATAGTCTTTAAAAAGCATTGAATTAAAGAAACTGACCAATTATGATAATTATTTGGAAGAGGGGAGCAGAAAAAAGTCAAGAAGGGTAAAGCACTGAATGAGAAAGGCCTATTTATTGAGTTAAAAGGGTTGGAGGGGCTTTGACTGTACAAAGGTCTTTGGCAAATAACACATGGGAAAGAAAACAAATAGTTTCAACAACAAACATCATCGCAAGATATGCACTTAAGAATACTTAGATCTTGAATGTATAGCTCTGCTGGGAAATTACATGTTGGAGTTTTTGCCGATAATGCCCTCTCCTGGTGATGCTATTGCAAGTAGTCTGCATGTCAGTCATCCCTGGGACCTGCGTTAACAGTGTGCGGAGCAAATTTACTGTACTTAAAGAGACACTTTCATAAGAGCTAAATGTCACTACCCCTTTTCCCCCCTCAGTTCCAAAGACTAGCTGTAGGTAAATCATTTCAATAAGGTAAGAGATACCACTGTACACTTTTCTTTTTTCTTTTTTCCCCCAAATAATACTCTCTCTGTCATCTGTATATTTATGATAGCTCAAAGACATGGGTGTGTGGATCTAATTAAAAATGTGAAAGGGTTTAGCAGCCTGCTGCTTCCCTGTGAGTCTCTTCTTGCCAACTCTCGGCAGCTCTGCTGTCACTGAGCCAAACTTTTAGTCTTCAGCTGAAATCCTGCCAGTGTGCTGCACTGCATGCTGGGACTGTACAGCCCGGAGGTACTGTGTTAAAGTCTCTCACATAAGGATGTGCAATGAGCAGGACTTCATCTTCAATCACCCTATAGAAGAGTGAAGGAGAAAGCCTCCTTTTGCCTGGTGGGCCTCAAAGTCTCAGGGGACACAATGACCAGTTCCATCAGAACTTTGTTAAAGGAAAAACAAAACAAAAAATGGAGGTGGGTTGAGCCACGTATTTGTTTCATGAAGTTCTGCAGGAGCAACAACATGTGCATTTAGTAATGTAGTTGAAGTCAGTCTATTTTAGGTGAAAAATTAAAAATGGACTTTCTGCAGTGGTAGTTTGACCTCTAGGCCACTGTCTCTCGCCAAATGAATGCCTTACTATTCCGCTTCACGTACTCCTAGCAAGTCTGGGCACTTTGGTCCAGTAAGTGTTACAGCCTACAGCAGTAGAGATAGGCTGATGGAAATATGTTTAACGCTATCCCCATCACCTAACAAATTCAGGTATAATGTGAGAATAGAGAGGGTTATGGGCTAAGCTGGCTTGCAGACTTTGATCAATGCGCAGACTCACTTGGGACTTAAGAGTGAAAGAAGGGCCAGGTCTCACAAGTCAGTGATGGGTTTTCAGCTGCTCAGAATTAAATTATCCTTTTAAGCCATTCTGTGCTGCACTCATTTCTGCAGGGAAAATAAAATTTTGCATGCTGATTTTTTCTTTCTGGTTTTCCATGTCTTCATTCCTTTTTCTCCTTTCATCTCTTGTTCTCATTCTCTTTTTTATCTCCATGCTGTTTTATTTTCTCTGCTTTTTTGTCCATTGTTTTTCCTACTGCATCTTAATTCATCATCTCCTTGCTTCCAAGATTTCCTCTTCTTTTCCCCTTATCATTTGCCCTTTTCCCCCACAGACTCCCTGGACTAGCTAGGTCACTCCCCCTGGGGGAATGATCCACCTCAGTTTGGGCCTGAGACTTACTGCCACTCAGATCCCTTTAAACTTTGCATGTATTTGCTTTGTATTTCTGGAGATATTCACTTTGCACATCATTGAAATCAGCTGTGATCAGTCTGGCACAGAAACAATAACTTTATGCTCTTGAAAGCAACATTTACTCCAGATTTTAATGCTGGATATTTAAGAATAAAACAGCAACAACAAAAAGTTGGCACAATATCAAATACTTGTCTACATCCATTCATAACGCTGACTTTAAATGAGATACACAACACTAAAGGGACAGAGATGGAGGGAAATAAACATTTACACTAACGATCACACATTGTTTATAGGAAAAGCATTTAAAGAGCAGAATCATGGCACAAATGTGCAACACACCTGAACTCCACCTCTTTGATCCTTCCTCCTGGGTCTTTTTTTTTTCTTTCCCCTCTCTCTTTCTCTTTTGCAGTGGGCCTGCTCTGGTAAAGAGGTAGGCCTGAGAAGCCTTTTGGCACACAGCCCAGGCTTTGTGGGCCACTGGAGAGATGGATAGCTAGGTGCAGAAGTGCCCTGAGGCAGGTGTTAAAATGTTGTTCCTGGTTCCTTGGTGGTAATCACTGCAAAACAATTCTGTCTGCTCTATTCCTATCAACAAGCTGCTTTCCCTGGCTGGTTGCTAAGAGACAGGACTGTTGCTTACAAGTTGTTTGGTGCTTTTGATTTTCATAATTTATAATTTATTGTCTTGGCGTCAAAATTTATGTTAGTATTTTTTGTTTTACTTTGCCACAGACACAACAATTGTTATATAAAACAAAAGTCACATATCTACCAGTGTACTGGTTGCTCTTTGAAGAGCTTAAGTTTTGTGAAAGAAAATTGTATTATAAACTGAAGATAAATATCCTTTTTGTCCATTAGCTTCCTGCGTTATATGACTGGTTAGGTCAGTGGATTCCCTCAAGATTTCTTCATATTGAAAACATGTTTCTGTCCAACCAAGAAGGAAATAAATTGAAATGATTTCAATTATCACAAGAAAGACGACTTTTCTTGCTCTACACTTCAGCACCTAACAGTTTAACTCATCAATCCTACTTTTCTGAAGTTCAGTAATAGAGATGTTTAACCAATGCCAGAAATTACTCTTGTGCATTAATCTAGCTTTGTGGAAACACAAACCTTACCTTGCTCAAGTGTTTTACACTTAACACTAGTTAAATGAGCTCAGCAAGAAGTAATGCCAGAATGGAAATGAGAATAATTTGCAGAGTTGTTAAGTTGCAAAATAACTCTGTCACAGTTCACCAGTTTAAAGGGGGAAAAAAGGAAGAACCTATTATTATACTCCCTTGTGGAAATTAAGAATACCAATCTAGGGTTAGGATTTAGCTGGCGGTTTAACAGCAGAGTCATATATAAAGCTGGTGGAACGGTATTAACTAACATAGATTTTATAATTGTACCATCACCTTAATGTTGACAGTGTAAATATTAAACATCTCTTTGGAAATTGACTACAATACTAACTAGACATTTCTATCTGACCAATATTTTTCTGTTAGCTGGTTGGACAGTTTGAAATGGGAGCTACTTTACATTATATAAAATTGTGAAAATAATTATGAAAATGGCAATAATGCAGAAAGTGCTCCTTAACAAGCCTAAATGTTTTAACAGCTTAAATCCCCATTAGCTGTATTACATCAGCCACTGCGCTTACAATTTATTCAGTTAAAAAAACAAAGCAAAACCTTATAGACTGCCCTCTCTCAAAATTAAGGCTTAAGGCTGAATGATTTTGTTAGTTCACCAAAAGTCCATTCTAAATCTCTTACTCATGAAAATATCTCAAGGATTCCAGTATTCAGTAGGAAATATAATCATCCTCAGCAATGGAATGGATGATGTTACCTTCTACGTAGACTATGTTTGAAACCAAACTTAAAATATATTTAATGCCCTATTTTTATGGCAATCTTACAAGAAAAGATCAATTGAATTTGTGAATCCTGATTCAGACAAAGCTTCTTCTGTAATACCTCAGTGGAATGTTTGGTCTACCTGAAATATGGAGAACTTCCTGTGGGGTTCCAAACTCTATGTGAAGTCAGTGGCCTGAGGATGCAGTGCACCTCAGAGGATCCAACCGATATATCTCCCACCTTGACTAAACAAACTGGAACCCAGAATAAAAATAAACATTCAAACTTTTGTTTGTATAATTTTAGCAAGTAGATGGCATCTCCAGGTGATATTTAATAACTTTTGAATGCTAATGAATAGCTTTAGTGATAGCATTTGATTTTTTATAAAAATGGGGCACTTTATAAATATTAAAATGTGATGCTCTAGTACATGCCTGTTTTTTATCAATACAGAAATTAGATTATAATTACCCTGAAACTATTCAGGTAAACTTGAAAGTACAGTAGATCAATAAAGAGGAGGAATATTATTTATTAATTACGATTCTCTAAATAAGATTTGTCTACTCTTTATTCCTTCCATGACTCACTCATAGAGCTTCTTGGGGTGGAATGCCTATTTTCTTACCTCTGAACAAGAATTCAGATGGTGTATGGGGGGAGGGGGAATATCAGGCCCAACTGGGATACATACTGGTGTCTCCATTACAGGAGGAACAAATCAGTTGTGAAGAACTCTGACCAGAAATTATCCTTGAAGCCTATAGATTTGATGCTGTTTTATTTGGTGGGGGAAAAAAATCATTAGATGAAAAGAACCATTCATAATTCCTAAAGGAATGTGAGTTGAAAAGTGCATTGGCATTAATATGTCTATAGAGCTGCCATGTGACCTTTTGAAAGTTCCATTAAAAAACTTTTGGGTGGGGAGAGTGGAAAGCAGGAGGACTTTTCAGCTTTAAAATTCCAACAGCTAATGAGAAATGAACATGTTTTTGGTCAGCTGTCAGGGCTTTGGTTCTTGCATGAGCAGAGGGTAACAAAGATATGGGAATTATTATAAAGGATTCCAGAGCATATAAAATAAAGTTTCTAAAAGGACAGATATACCATGTTTGTGTTTTGGCTAAGCCAGGAAGGGAAAAGAATCAGAGACATGAGTCCGTTACTAATTTAGCTGAAGCCCACCTGTGAAAACATAAGAAAGTTCTCTGGGGATTATCTTTGCTTGTGCACTCAGGTGTGTCGAGTCCATAGTCTAATCAGGAGCTTCATCTCTGGGCTGCTGCCAGAAATCTGATAAATTATTCTACCATGTAAAATCAATGGCTGCTTAACAGGCCAGTTCTTGGGGTCTACAAAGCAAAGACTAGTGGATCATTATCTAGATAGAATTCCTGCCTTACTAGATGCATTTGGATTTTATAATAATAATAATAATAATAATAATAACTGATCAAAAAAGCCTGTGGACTGTGATTAGATTAAATAATCAGAAGAAAGAAGTGAAACTCCCCAACATTTTCAAAAGGCCTGTCTGACACCCCTGATGTTTTGTTAAAGAGAGTTTTTTGTTTTGTTTTGTTTTGTTTGAACTTGAGCTATCACTCACTGGCTTTAAATTAAAATCTGATTTGAGACAGGAGAGGGCAGATTGTTCTAAAGGCTGGAAATGCGACACACTGCTGTATAGAGAAAAGCCTCATACTTTTGGGTGAACAAAGTAGATTGGGCCGTGTCATTTCTACTTTCCGAGCACCTTATGTTATTTACCAAAATCAGTAAAAACCTTACCTAAACACAAAGCCCAGGATATAAAAGGACACATTTTGGTTGAAGCTCCATGTTTAATGCTTCTAATTCAAAAATCCTTTGCACAATGCTCTTTAACATTTGCTTAATTTTTCTTTAGGGTCACATAATCAAGTTTCCCCCTATGAGGGTGCAGTTCTGTATGCATCAAGTAGACCAGCACCTCCTCATGAGAGTTCAGCATACTGTATGTTCTGGCACCTCTGAGGGAAATACATGATGAAATACCAGAGAGGCTCTCTCTTGCTCCTTTCCCTCAGGCAAGATGCCCATTGAATTAAATGGGATTTTTGCAGGAGTTGGCTCTGGACGATATTACACAATTGAATGTACTTGATTCCTGGTGCCAGTGTTTCATTGTGTTCTGCTATGGGAGAACATGAAGAACGAGAGCCCATTCTATCACTGCTTCTGACTTAGAGAAGATATTGGGGTAAACTAAAAGAAAGGAAGCCGGTAGAATTAGGACTTGAGATTGCTGTCTGTTTTTTTTTTAATTCTCTCCCCCACCCCAATGGTACAGAAAAATAAATACATGCAGAGATTATAAACATGGGATAATAATATTTTACATTTACTGTGCATGATGTTTTAATCCTAATGGAATACAGGTAGATGGCCTCTTTCTCAAAGGTGCTTACAGTTCCTCCTGACTTCAGAGTGATTTGTGATGCTCTGCATATCTGAAAATCACACCAGTATTACCCATGCTACAAACCTCTGAGTGTCTTTTGTGATGTGATGTGTTGAGATCCTTAACTCCTTTTGAATTCACTGCAGCTAACAAACTCGTATACAAAGTACAGTTTTCCAAGGCACCCCCATTGTGGCTCCTGAATTAGCTCCCAAAGATCATTTAGCAGCATAGAGTCGTTTTAGAGACCCATTATTGTCTTCACTGCTGCCAGATTAGGGGAATGTTGCTGGTAACTGAGGTGTCCAAAACACCCTTAAACTTTGCCTACCTGTAATTTTGATCACATGAAGCCTGTGATAACAGGCATAGTGTCGAACAACCCTGACACAGGTGTAATTTACACAGCCCTGATACTAAGTCCTGAGGTTTGGGGATTTGCAAAGGTGATCTTTATGCCACAATAGGATTCACACCTCCCTGTTTAACTTGTGCTGGGTATTCTTCAGCTGTAGCTGACAATCTGACTTACTGACTTTTCTAGTTATAAATAATTCTTTCTGCAAGACTGTGGTCACAGACTTAGAATTGGCCTTAAAGTATACAAGTGCAATAGGGTTAAGGTAACTTATATATAGTGAATATTTGATGTATGTTTGTGAGTGTGTATATACATACAATTGAAATATAGCAACTATTTCATATATAATAGGTAGAATATAAAAAAATAACAGAAACATTCCAAGTGATATTATTTAACAAAAGTTTAAAAACTGGTGCTTTTAAAACAATACATTCAAGAGCTGCTGTCTTTTCTTCTAGATTGTCAGTGTATGCAGAACACAATATGACCATTAATTTAGCATATTTCTGTTTCTGAGGCTACTTCCTAACTATATGATAGTGATACATGTAGAGAAAGGAGTGAAATGAAATGAAGACGTGACTGTTTGTGGGTACGAATATAGAGCCTTCAATATATCAGGATAATTTTTTCATAGGTCCTTAATATCAGTTGCCACTGAGACAGAGAATAATTGATATTTGATATGAATGCCTTCTCTATCTGTACCTACATAGAAGAAATACATCTGCCTTCAGTAGAACTCTAATTTTAATGTTTCAGCCTGCAAGAAATGCACATTAATAGCAGCTTCTTCCCTGAGGAAGGTTTTGAACTGGAGCACTTGAGAAGAAACTTACAACAGAGCAGCCTAGAGTGCCACCCGTCCCTTTTAATTAGCACACGTAAATCCCCCTGCATCCAGGATATGATTGAGAATTTCTGCCATTTCATTTTAATATCAGTGTTCTATGCTGACGTTTGTCAGACTAAGCTAAAAAGCCACTTCTTTTTATGTTGTTCCCACATGCCGAGCAAACCTCTTACATTTTTGTTGGCTGCTAACGTACTAAGCGTTTTTTTTGGCAGCGTGTGGTTCTGGATCGAAGCCATTCATGCAACTCTTCCAGAGTAGTATGGCCCAAAGGATTAGAGATCAATGGATTTAGTTATCTGGTGAAGTTCCCCTGCCTCTCTAGTGCCATTAAAGGTTTTGCTATTGTAAAAGGCACAAGAACTTTTCATTTTAAACTTGCCCAGCTGAGTGTAAGTAAGAAGTTACTGTTACTGGATTTGTGCAGGCTTTCTGTTTTACTTACAGTCATGCCACTGAAATCTGAATGGAAGCAAAACTCCAAAAAGCATTTGCATTGGTTAAAAAACCCAAAGTGTGTCTAGAGAAAAAGGCTGATGTATTTTTGTCTCACAGGGAAAATTTCTCACAGGGAAAATTGTCTTCTAATCAGTACATGAAAAAATCCTGAGAAATGGGGCAAAGCCTGTGTAAAAAAAGACAGCTCGGTGGAAAATGCTCAGAAGCACCACAACCCTGAGGAAAGGAATCTTCAGTCCCACGAGCTCAGAGCATTCAAAGCCACAAACCTGGCCCATAGCTAGCTCACCGCAGGTCGTTGAGGGAGGGGTAGTGGACATCGCCCATTACTCTCCATTACTCCCCTGGCACTTGTGCTTTTATATTGTGTTCAATGCCACTGCCCATGCCCTCAAAAATAAGTATGTCCTACCAACTCCCTCCATGGGGCAATGTGGGAAGCTGGCACAGAGGTTTTCTGTGCAGCGCATGTAAGGATGTCCAAGTGTCCTCAGGCAGCAGTAATGTGTCATATAGTCCTTCAGGATTTGACCTATACTATGTATAAATATCTTGGCTTTCAAGCTTGTGGGACTAAGCAGTTTTTTGTTTTCGTATTTTAATCTTGGAACTTCCTGGGGAGAAAAAAAAAAAACACCATGGGTTTAATGTAATGTGTTTTAAGATAATCAGATTACACCATTGCATACTTTTTCTTCTTAATAGATTCAAAGGTAAATATAAGTCAAGTTTGTGTTTGTCCCTGTGTGTGAAATGAGGGGGAGGGCACATGGGGTGCATCTACACTTGTAAATTAAGTTGACTTAAGCTTGTTTAAGTCAACTTGATTTACTCTGCATCTACACTACACTTTCCTTAAGTTGACTTAAGCAAGCTGCTTAAATCGACTTAAGGAAAATTAAGTTGACTTTGTAAAACCTCATTTTAAGTCAACTTTTGGCTTAAGTCGACTTTAGAAAGTCAACTTAAGCCAGTGTAGACGTGGAGTAGCCCTAAATCGACTCTAAGTCGACTTAGGGCTCTCTAGGACTTCCCCACTGCTCTCCCTGCCAGGGTGGCTGGCACAGGGAGAACCTGGCATGCCCCCCCCCCACAGGACAGGGCATAGCCCTGCCCACCCTGCCCCTATGCCCTGCCAGGGTCCCTGTCCCCCTTTGCCCCATTGTACCCAGGTACAATGGGGCAAAGGCTGAGCCCCCTGGCACTTGGCAAGGAGTGCCCCCCCTGCCACCGTGGACCAGTCCCAGGTCCACCTAGCCCCTATAAGTCGACCTAGGTGTCCAGTGTGGACACTCCAGGTCGACTTTGTAGGGTCCCCCCAAAGTCGACTTAAAATTTAAGTGTAGATATGCTAAGTCAACTTAAATTAACAAGTGTAGAGATAGCCCCGGAGCCTCTTCCTCCCCACTTTCTCACCCATGCAAGGACCAGTTACAACTCCAGTCTTTGTACTCATGTACCACAAGTGCTATTTGGAGTTAGTCACTCCAGATAGGGAAAGGGAGGAAGAGCATGGGGTAATCATCTGGACAGTGGGCAAACCAACTAGCTGAGGAAAGTGGTATATGTTGCTCCTTAAGATTGGGTGTCCAGACAAAATAAGAACCATGTCACATACCAGTCCAGATACTAAACTGAGCCAAATACTCAGGTCTTATGAATTTCATTATCTTATAGAACCGCTCACCCTCAGGAATACAATATGCATTGTACTGTACTGTTGTTAAATTTTTGGCAGTAGAAGTAACCGATGCCTAGCAAAATCACCCTTCCTGGTCCAGCATCACACTCTCTTGAAAAAAATAACTCTAAAAACTTCCACTTGCATGATATCCAGCTCGACTCCTCAGTTCGCATCTGTAATGTTCCAAACAGAAAGAATATAAAAAGATGGAAAAAGACTGAAGCCACTTCAAAACAGAATTTTAAAAGATCTGGAACTAGAAAAGAATATGAGACCTCAATACATGAATTGGCTTTGGTAAAAAGCCTTTTGCTGACTTTAGAGTTTTGTCATTTGGGTAAGATATCTTCAGTGCGGAATTGCAAACTATCCTGAAAATTACTCTGTGGCCATGCCTGACATGGCCATAGACAAATAGAAATAGTAACAGGGAAAGAATTTTCCCCTAGTCAGATTTGCAGTGATATTGTGGGTAGGAAGGTTTGCCTTTCTCTGCAATATGTGGGTATAGGTCACTTGTCAGGATTATCTGGGTGTATCTCACGTAATCATTTCATCGTCATTGTGGGGCCTTGAGCACTGGTGCACCTCTGCCTCTCCTATTTTCTGCCTGTGGCACACAATAGTATAGACTCCTCTGGCCTCTAATACTTTGGTCTCATTCCAGTTGTTGGATTTAATTTGTGGGCACTGGGTGGTGTTAGTAGCCATTGTTATATACCAAAACCAACAAGGGTCCTGGGGTACCTTAAAGACTAACAAATGTCTTCAGGCATAAGCTTTTGTGGGCTGCAACCCACTTCGTCAGATGCACACAGTTTCATCTGTTGAAGTGGGTTGCAGCCCATGAAAGCTTATGCCTGAAGAAATGTATTACTCTTTAAGGTGCCACAGGACCCTCGTTGTTCAGCTGTATACAGACTAATCAGGATACCCTTCTGGAACTTTGCTATACATGAGATCGGACTACATGATATAGTGGTCCCTTCTGGTCTTAAATTCGAGGTCTCTAAATATCATAGTATAACGCAGTAGTTCTGCTTTTAGCAGGGGTTTGGACTAGATGATTTCATGAGGTCCCTTCTAGCTCTAATATTCTATGATTCTATGAATGCCAGGGTATAAAATGTATTGGAAGGACAGATTAGGTCATACAAATGCAGGAGTGACACTATATGTTAAAGAAAGCACAGAGTCAAAAGAAGTAAAAATCTTACAGGAACCAAACTGTGCTATAGAATCTCTAAGGCCAGTTTCACTGTCAGTGAAATTCAGAGGCAGTCGACCAGAGTTACAAAAGCTACGCAGAGTAGCTTGCGTAATTTCTGTCAACTTCTTAACTCCCCTTCAGCACGGCATCTTCTTTGCACTGCGCCAACAGGAAAAGCTATGCCACTTGAGGGGGTTGTTTTATTAAGTTGATCTCCAGATCATAGAGTCATAGAAACTGGAAGGGACCATGAGAGGTCATCAAGTCCAGTCCCCTGCACTCATGGCAGGACCAAGTACCCTCTTAAACCATCCCTAACAGGTGTTTGTCTAATTTGCTCTTACAACGTCTAATGATGGAGGTTCCACAACCTGCCTAGGCAGCTTATTCCAATGGTTAATCACCCTGACAGTTAGGAACATTTTCCTAATGTCCAACCTAAACCTTCCTTGCCATAATTTAAGCCCATTACTTCTTGTCCTATCATCACCAGTAAAGGAGGATAATTTTTCTCCCTCCTCCTCATAACAACCTTTTAGGTACTTGAAACTGTTATGTCCCCTCTCAAGTTTCCACTTTTCTAGACTAAACAAACCCAGCTCTTTCAATCTTCCCTCATAAGTCAAGTGTTCCAGACCTTTAATCATTTTAGTTGCTCTTCTCTGGACTTTCTCCAATTTGTCCACATCTTTCCTGAAATGAGGCGCTGAGAACTGGACACAATACTCCAGTTGAGACCTAAGCAGCGCAGAGTAGAGCAGAAGAATTGACTTAATTGACTTAGTGGTCTTAACTGACTGCTAAATCGATCTGAAAATATCTATCTAACAATGGTGAATTTTCTGCCATCAGCGTAGAGGTGGTCTAAGGTTGGTAATTTCATGCTTGAATAATAAGAATATAACAGTAAGGATATATTACTGACCCCTTGACCAGGATAGTGACAGCGATAATAGGGAATTTCAACTACCCTGTATTGACTGGGTATATATCACATCAAGATGGAACACAGAGGTAAGTTTCCTGACACCTTAAATGACTTCTTCTTAGAGCAGCTAGTCTTGGAGCCCACAAAAGGAGAGGCAATTCTTGATGTAGTCCTAAATGCAGTAGGTACAAGAGAGGAATATAGCTTGGTAGTAGTGACCATAAGACAATAAAATTTAACATCTCTGTTGGAGGAGAAGGGAAGAAGAACACCAAAGCAGTCCATTGTGGTAGCATTTAATTTTAGAAAGGGGAACAACACAAAAATGAATAAGTTAGTTAAACAGAAACTAAAAAGAACAGTGCAAAAAAGTGAAATCTCTGCAAGTTTCATGAAAACTGCTTAAAGACATCATAATAGAGGCTTAATTTAAATGTATACACTAACTTAAAAAAAAACATGGCAAAAGGACCAGAGAAGCACCGCTGAGGCTGAACAGCAAAGTAAAAGAAGCAGTCAGTGGCAAAAGGGCATCCCTCAAAAAAGTGGAAGTTAAATCTTATTGAGGAAAATAGAAAGGAGCATAAACTCTGGCAAGTGAAGTGTAAAAATATAATTAGGAAGCCCAAAAAAGAATTTGAAGAACAGCTAGCCAAAGACTCAAAAAGTAACAGAAAAAAGATTTAATTACATCAGAAGCAAGAAGTCTGCAAAACAGCCCATGGGACCACTGAATGATCGAGATGCACAAGGAGCATTCATGGAAGGTAAGACTGTTGCAGAAAAACTAAATAAATTCTTAGCATCAGTCTTCACAGCTGAGAATGTGAGAGAAATTCCCAAAGCTGAACCATTCCTTTTAGGTGACAAATCTGAGGAACTGTCCCAGATTGTGGTGTCATTAGAGGAGGTTTTGGAACAAATTGGTAACTTAAACAGTAATAAGTCACAAGAAGCAGATGGTATTCACCCAAAAGTTCTGAAGGGACTCAAATGTGAAATTGCAGACCTACTAATTGTGGTATGTAACCTATCATTTAAATTAGCTTCTTTACCAGATGACTGAGTGATAGGTAATGTGACACCAATTTTTTTAAAAGGCTCCAGAGGCGATCCCAGCAATTATAGGCCAGCAAACCTAACGTCAGTACCAGGCAGATTGCATGACTCTATAATAAAGAACAGAATTATCAGACAAATAGATTAATATGATTTGTTGAGGAAGAGTCAACATGGCATTTGTAAAGAGAAATCATGCCTCACCAATCTATTAGTTTACTTTAAGGGGGTCAACAATCAGGGGTGGGCAAAATCTGACCCGTGGGCCAAATCTGGCCCACCTGAGGCCTCTGTCTGGCCCACCACCCCTGGACTGGTCTTCCCCACCACTTTTCACCTCCACACAGCTGGGCCAGTGCCGCCATTGCGCCCTTTCGCTCTCCTGGCCAGCGCTTCAATGTTGTGGGCCAGGGCTGTGCTCCCCTGTTCTGCCCCTTTCCCCTGCTGACTTTTCCTCACCCCCGGTCCTTCTGCCCCCCTGCCCCCCAGCTCTCCTACCCACAAGCTCCCCAGTTTCCTCCCCTGCTAGCTCCCCATCACTGAGTCTCCACCTCTGCGGGCTTAATGAAAGCTTAGGTCAACTTAATAAGAATGGCCGGTTAGGTCAACCTAACCCTTAAGTCGACTCCTTAGGTCAACCTAAGCACAGTGTGGATGCTTAAATCCACTTTATTGGGTCGACCTAAGGGCAGTTAGGTTGACTTACTAAGTTCCCATTCAGGGAAACCACTTTGTTAAGTTGACCTAATAAGGTTGACTTTAGATCGCCTTAAAGTGGACCTTATTAGGTCGACTTAACAAAGTGAACCTAACTTTTTGTAGTGTATACATAGCCCCAGAGTCCTAGCAGGCCTGGAAATCTCTGCCATGGCATTTCAGTCTTTAAAATCACTTGTGCTTTGGCATATGCCTTTATATAAGCTGAAATTTTGGGAACTTTTCTAAACCGAACTCCCAGAACTCCACACTTCTTGATGTTCACCTTTCATCAAGTTTTAGGTTTCAGATTGACTTTTTGTTCCTAAACATACCTGGAATATTTGCATCTTTTTATTCATCTTCTCTCCCTTACACAGCCATTTCTTACACTCAACTTTTTATATGTTTGTAAATCATAATACACATAAAAGATGCTGAAGTAATTACCATGGCCTTTTCCTTTGCTCTTTTTGAAACTAAAAGAAAATAGTTTAACTTGTTAAATTTTCTATTTATTACTGGAAATAGAGATAAACCATGTGATTTGAATTGGTATCTACGCATTCCCAAAGCACAAGGATATTTGGATCTGTGATTTTGCTTCAGCCTATTATAGACATAGGAGACATCCAGATAGAAGGGAGCCAGTGAAAAAGTTCAGGCTGGTATGTGAGTCTGGATTTCCCCAAAGTTTTAGAAAAAGTTCAGATTTGAGTTGTATGTTTGGGCCCATCTCTAGTTTCTGCCAATACTCTAAAACAGGGGTGTCAAATTCATTTGCTGTGGTGGGCCTGATTTGACTTAAATGTACTTCAAGTGGCCTTACATACCATAAATCGACATACTATGGCACTCTCACAGCATCGCAGAGTGCTGTGTATGAGAAACTGTGCTTCACGATACCTCTCTCTCTCTCTTCCACACATCCCCTTGCTGTTAGGGAGAGAGCGTGGTATCATGGAGTACAGTCTTGCATACCCAGAGCTCCATGATGTCATGAGACCTGACACTCTTGCAGCATTGTGGAGAACTGGGTATGCAAGACCACAATCTCTCTCTGTTAGGGAGAGAGTGTGGTCCCATGGAGCGCAGTCATGGGCCGGATGGAAGAGGTTCATGGGCTTCATGCGGCCCACAGGCTGCATATTTGACACTCCTGCTCTAAAACAATTTGCCTATGGATTTGATGACATTTTTTTTCACCAATTCATCTGTCCGTTAGTGAATTTGAACTGAAAATTACTATTGACTGGTAAGAAACGTTTACCAGGATCATGTGAAGGAAAAAAAAAAGACTGTAAGAATAGGAATGGAACAATTAGGTGGAATCAGTATGAGTCTTTTATGTTTGTTTGCACTTAGGCCTGATCCAAATGCTAGTCCATGGGAGACTGCCATTGGATCAGGGCCTTAGATAGCATCTTCTTTCTTCAAAGAGCCATAAAAACACTAGGGCTCTATTGCTTGTTATGGGCCACAGCTACCCCAGGAAAAAGGTAGGGGGATCACTCTGTTCCCCAGAGACATTGTTCCTGCAATGCATACAAGGAGCTTTAATGCTTTCAGTGGAGTGGCAGGATAATGTTCAAAGGTGGTTCCTTCCATCTCCTTTTGGGGGAGTATTATGTGCCCTCTTTCCTATTCTCATGTCAGCAAGCATGGAAAGATTCAAGACCATTACCTCATCACTGTTTCTTCCCTTTAAGGAATTTCTTAAGTCGACTTAATGAAAGCCTAGTGTGGACATGGCTTAATTTAAGTCGACTTAAGCCTCCTTAAGTCGACTTAAATTGCCAGTGTAGGCATAGCCTATGAAACTCTGAAAACTTAAAGACACATCATAGATAGCACTGCCTCAGTTTAGAACAGGGGCATGCACAAATTAATTCCCATGATATTTATGGGAACTTAAACATAGAAAGGAAGGGAATTAAAAACAGGGATGCTCCTTAGAAGGCCCGGAGACTGCTGGCAAACTTGCGCCTTTGGATGAAAACACACCAGGACAGAGTTTGGAGCCTAGACCTAGTCTGCACATGCCAAATCCTTCAGTCTAGTGCTGAGCTCTAGGTACCACTCCAAGCTGGGGCAGTGCGTGACTCAGCCAGACCTCACACAGCTGAACCAAGCTGGAAGCCTCTGCCTGTGAATTCCTGGTTTAGGCTTCACTTTCCCTGCCTGGTTTCTATTAGCTTTGTGGGTTTTCAGGCTTTTATGGCAGTCCTCTGACTGAAAATTATTGCTGCCCAAGACAGCTTGACTGCCAACAAGGTTGCAAATACAGAAGATCTTTTTCAGTAATTCTGTGGGGCATGAAAGGTTGGTTATTTTCAAACTCTTCATTAAATGTACATTTGTGAAAGCTGAAACATTGATTTCCATAAACTTTTCTCTCTCTCTAAAACTAGCAACAAGAATTCAGGCAAAGAGAGAAAAAGAGAGACTGAGGCAAATGCCCTTTTTTGTGGAACTCTGCTGAAGTCAGGGGAGTTACTCCATTCAAAGAGTGGGGCCTTGGTTTATTTTCTCATTCTGGTTCACTTCATTTGATGCCATTTAAAATTATATTCAATTGCAGCAGTTCTCTATTTTGTTTGCAGTTTCAGTTCTTTCTGAAGACATTGGAAAAAAGAGAAGGGCTGAATGGAAAACTAGATACTTCTGAACATGTGGACACTGCTAGCTTCCCATGCCAGGGTGGAATATTTTACTGCCCATCAATCCACTGCTTGAACAATTTAATCAGGTTGTTAAAACAATTTAATGCTGGAGAAGATTATCTCAGATGAAGATCCATTCCTGCCTACACCCATTGTCCCATGATCTCACTTTGTTTTTCTCTCAGTTTCATACACAAAGGTCTAATAAAATGAATCCTCACCCACATGAAAGAGCATCCAGGCCATAGGAGCAATTGCCCAAAAAGACCCTCTGAGACTGCCAAAATGGGAATCTAGAGCTGCTCCCTTAATTCCTATTAAATGTTTCAAACAAAAGCTCATGATCAGTATCAAAAGATAAATCAGAGTGGACACTCCTCTATTTTCATCTATTGCGGAGAGATATTCATTAGCCCATGCGGTTTTTACCAGTGGCATAGCAAAGGGGGGCGGGCCATGCCTCCGGATACTGAGCTGCAGGGGGGCATCAGGCTGGCCCTTCAAGGGTTGGATTAGAGGGATGCCGACCCAGGTTTCCCACTTTTGGGGCACCACCTGGTGCTCCTGCCCTCCTCCCACGCAGGCCAGAATGGCAGGGGGTGGCCACGATCCCCGGTGCTGGAGGGGGGCTCCTTCAACGCTGCAGCGGGGGCAGGGAGCTGGGGCCAGAGGCCGCCCTCCTAGCCTCCACTGCACTGTTGGCGCAGTGTTCTGGCCCACCCCGTCCCTGGCTGGCTAGGGGTTGGGATAGGCTGGACCGGCGTGTGGCCACTGTTCCCCAGCGCCTGGGGGGAGGACACCCCGCTCTGCCAGCCGGGGGCACGGTGAGCCAGAATGTGCTGCTGCAAGAGCACAGCGGAGGCTGGGAGGACGGCCTCTGGCCCTGGGACCCGCCCCCCCCCCCCCCGTAGTGTAGAACGGGGCCCCTGCCCCCTCCAGCACTAGCGGCTGAGGCCAACCCCCACCATTCTGTCCCATCTGGGAGGAGGGCAGGGGAACCGGGTGGCACCCCAAAAGAGGGGAACCCAGGCCAATGACCCTCTTATCTGGCCTTTGCAGGGCCAGCCTGGCACCCCCCTGCAGCTCCTCAGAAGGGGCCCCTTCTTGGGGCCCCTGGGGGGTGGGGCTGAGACCCCCTCTTGCCCTGAGGAGGGGGCCTAGAAGGTGTAGGGTGGCGTGGGGCACCCAGGGAAGCCCAGATTTGGACTTGGCCCCTGGGTGCTGGCCACCCTTGTTACACCACTGGTTTTTACCCCAAACTCATGTCTACAGCCCAGATAACGGGAATTGATCCAAATAGCTGTTGGCAGTGGTTGGAAGTCACATGAGTGAGGACATGGCAAGAAGGAGTCTTTTGTTAGTGGATGGTGTCATTATAACACACATTAAAGTACGCATGTTACACATTAATATGTGAGAAGACAGGCATGGTAGAGCATGGCTGTAGTGCCTAGGACATCCAATATGCTAATGCCAGCTCTGATGCTAACTTCTCCCTCAGTGGCCTTGGCAAAATCTCCCTGCCTCAGTTTTTCAATCTCCAGAATGGGGATAATACTAGTTAGGGTAACTCTCATAAAGTTTCTAAAGAACTTTGACAAAGAAAAAACAATGAATTATCATTATTTATTTTGTACTTTAGCTGAACTCTTTTGGGCCACCCCTAACAACAATGGGCCAAATTTTAATCCAACAGGTGTTACTAAAAAGCCAGTTGCCACCATGTGATCCATTCACATGCTAAAGCTGGAGGTTCTAAGTCTTAGCCTGTGTAAGGTGTATATTTAAAGCAGAGTAAATATTTTGAAAAAATGCCCACAGATATTTACTGACATTCTTCCATGCAATCACTTTGGCTCTGCTTCCACTCATCCTTGAGTTCAGGTTCTCCAAACATACATGCAGCTGAGGTTTACTAGCCTGAAAGTGCCTGGAAATGAATTTCAAAGTCACATGCATCTGCTTGCATGCCTGAGTATGCATGAGTAGGAAATGCTTGCCTGCTCATTTAGTGAAGGATGAGAAACAATACCAAGTGACTTATCTAAGCAATCATAACTAAGTAGTACATCTTGAATACTTAATCGTGACTATTTGGAGAAAATTGCTCATGAGCAACCCAGGGGGAGCTAAAAAAAATGTCTGCTTTCTTCATTTTGGCCTTGATTCAGCAAGGTATTTAGACTCACACATAACTTTGAACACGTGAATGGTTTCATGAACTTCAGTGCAATCACTTACCTGCTGAAAACTGTGCACATGCTTGCTTGTTGTATATTGTGTATGCTCGGAAGATTTATTCTCTAGGAAAGCAGCTAAATAACAGACAGGGTAAAGTAGGAATCTTCATAGTAAGGGATAATTCTATCCTGAACTCAATTCTTGTGGGCAAAAGGAAAGATATAGAGCCTGTAGAAGTGATTTAGGTGAGGAGAGAGTAGTGGCTTGGTGTGTAGGATGTAGGAGGCCCCTTCCGTGCATTAGGCTGGGGGTTTGCCAAAGCATGTATGGAGGCAGTTGTGGTAGAGTATGTGGAATGGGGTCGGCAACCTTTAGTAAGGCATGTGCCTAACTCTCCCCGCCCCCACCCTCTCCCCCCTCTCCCGGTGCTGGGAACTGTTGTTGGCAGTGGTGTTAGCGATGCAGGAGCTGACGGGGTCTGCGGGGCCTATGGGGCAGCAGGAAACCTGGCCATTTCCTTCAGACTGGGCTTACATGGGAGATGGGAGGGGGGTGAGAAGGGTACAGGCACTGTGTTTGGATCTGGGAGTGGCGCATCTTCAGCCAGGAGTCCCGTGTGCTGGTCAAAATGTGCACGCGTGCCATCTTTGGCACACATGCTTAATGTTGCTGACCCTTGGAACACGGCATCAAGGCTAGCCTCCTGGAGGAATGTAGGACATGAGGGGTGATGTCATAAGAAGTCTGAGACGAATAATTTTTAATAACAAAAACCTTTGAGGAAATTGAGTTTTGCTTGTTGATGAACCGAAAAAGAGAATACTTGCACGGATTGATTTACGTGCTGTAAATTATTTATTCCACCCTCTACAAAATGAATTGATACACTGCAGAAATACAGATTGCATCTATTTACCTTCATGACGCTTTGAGGGTACATGCAAAAATGACTTTACTGAATGCCATATTCATGTGACATATGGGAGAAAATCTATTTTTAATCCTTTTTTGCTTATGTATGTTCATTAAACATCTGGAAAAAAGTGTTGAACTATCGAGAGATCTCTAAAAGCAAAGTAAGCTGAGTTTGAATGTGCCTGTGACTTTGTTTGCAAACCCATGACTTGAACAAGCCTTAAAATGATGCAGTTGGGTGAGACTACAAAGTTTTTAGGAAGTTCTTTGAACACATGTAAACATGATGTGCGTAGGCTAATGTTTAACTTGCCTTTTTTTATTTCCACAAATTATATTATGAAATCAGATGTCTGTGACTTCTTAGGAATGTCATATCAATGTACTCCTTCCAAACAGATAATTGCAGGGAACTGCTCTGCTTCTCAGCTTCTATAGTTTTGATTGTTCCATTTTCAGACTGAAAATGATCAGACGCTTCAGTTGTTTTAGCAGGTCATTTACATAATACAGGTAGTCAAATTCCAAAGGAGTAGCCATGTTAGTCTTTTGTAGAAAGACAACAGAGTCCTGTGGCACTTTTAAAGACTAACAGATTTATTTATCGCATGAGCTTTCGTGGGAGAAAATCCCACTTCGTCAGACGCTTTGAAGGTGGGAAACTTACAGAATGGGAGGAAATTAAATGCAGGGGAGTGTATGAAATAGGATCAGGTCAGGCTGTAACAGCAAATCAAAATAGGTGTTAGGATTTAAACACTGGGGAACAGCACATAGAGGAGGGTGAGGTCAAATCACTTGTTGTAATGAGAGAAATGCGCCAAAGAATAAATGGACACAAATCTGACATCAGAAATTGCAACACTACAAAACCTATAGGGGAACACTTCAATCTCCCTGCTCACTCCCTTGACGACTTGTTAATACCTGTGTTGAAACAGATGAATAACAAATCACAGCTTCAAAGAGAAACTGCAGAACTCGAATTTATAAGCAAATTTGACTCAGTTGTCTTGGGGTTAAACAGGGACTATGGATTTTTCTCTCATTACAACAAGTGATTTGATCTCACCCTCCTCTATGTGCTGTTCCCCAGTGTTTAAATCCTAACACCTATTTTGATTTGCTGTTACAGCCTGACCTGATCCTATGTCATACACTCCCCTGCATTTAATTTCCTCCCATTCTGTAAGTTTCCCATCTTCAAAGCGTCTGACGAAGTGGGATTTTCTCCCACAAAAGCTCATGCGATGAATAAATCTGTTAGTCTTTAAAAGTGCCACAGGACTCTGTTGTCATAATACAGGTAGTTTTGGAAACATCACCTGCAGTCCCAAATATAGTGTGTTAGACACTGTATTCTGGGAAAGGAAAGACACAAACATATTGAGTTTATGCACCTACAGGACACAGACAAGTCTATTGCTTTCATTTACTGCCCTTTGATCACAGAGACCTATGTTTTAATCTGTCCCGGGAAGAAGCACGGAAAATGTATTTGATCTGATAGGTGTATCAGCACTAGTTTAATACTCTTCTCTTTGAGACTCAGGATTGAAGTATCTAGATTTAAAATGTCCTTCTGGTGCCAACAGAGATTGAATTTGACAGATTAGGATTTATGACTACTGCTAACATCAAGCAGAGGTCATCTGATATGGTCACTGCTATATTGTTCCTATGAGAGTGTATGATAGTGTTTCAGAGGCAGAGATGTGGAAGATACAGCATGTGCATCAACATCACACACAATTAGGATCTTATTATGAAACAGTTTCTATTAACATCACATTAGGGCCAGCGATTTACAGTGATATGAAGTCAATGGAATCATTAGAATGTGTGCCATAATGTACAAACTCCCACTGAAGCCCACAAAACACTACAGGGCCATCCATATGGTGCCCTAAGAGTCTATTTTCCCTTTAGTGCATATGCATAGCTCTCATTAATGTTAATAGCAGTTTCATGTGAATAGTTGGAGGGCCATAGTCCCTCCGTCCAGTGTGAAAGCATCTTCTGAGATGATTTCACAGGAACTTTGGAATCCAATACAATGTCAATGACATTAGCACAATCCATGGATTAGTGTTTGTTCATATGCCTAGTGAAATCCTAGAGATATTGACTGTATGTAAGAAATGTATTGCCCTAAGAAATGCACTGAAGACCTTAAAAAAAAATGTATCTATCAAGGGCACTTTTATAAAGCCCCCTACCTTATGGTAGAATATGAGCAGCTCACATTTTTTTTATCCACTCCATCATGGAACTCCACAACAACATTTACCCATAACACTGTGAGACAGGGAAATGCTATTATCCCCATTTTGGAGATGGGGAACTGGCTCACAGAAAGATGAAGTGACTAGTCTGAGGTCACAGAGGAGTATTTGGCAGAACACAAAGTTGAACCCAAATCTCCTAAATTCTAACCCACTTCAGCAGCCACTGCAATAGCTGTCTTCTCCTGGCTCCTTTGAAGTTCATGTCTTGTGACGAAAGGTGACGTCCATTTTACAGGAGCTCAGTGTTATTCAGTGGAATTTGCCATGTACAGCAGGACAAATGTAGCCTTAAACCTTGAAAACAGTATTATGCATAGATTTAAGCATATATATAATCACCAATATTTCACATAAGCAGTGAAAAGTGATGTTTGAAAATTTCAATTTAAGAACTATAGATGGGATTTTCAGAAGTGCTTTGCACTGGGCAAATGTCTTCAGTTAAAATCAATGGTAAAAGTCCCATTGACTTCAATAGGAGCAGAGATAGGCCAATGCTGCGCACTTATGAAAATCCCGAATGTAAAAAGTGTTTATGCCCTTATATTGGACTTTTGCATTTACAAGGCAGGTCTACACTGCCGGCCCTTTACGGTGGCAGTCAAACAGAGATACACAAATTATTTAAATAACAAAGATAGCTTAAATAACTTGCGTATCTGTGTACCGACCCCCCTACTCCCGGGCAAGTCCACTGTCCTCCCTTCAACTCAGCACGGCCTCAATTGCCAAGGTGGTGTTCAAGGGATCAAACTTCCTGATTGGCTGAGTGGGTCTTCACAAACCTGAGCAGCTGATCAGGACGTTCAAACTGATGATGGCGACTTAGCCACCGTCAATGAAGACTACTCCAAAGTAAAAGGGGAGTGACCTCACTATCCAGTTTCAAAGGAGACCAAATCAATATGCCAGGATCCATTCCAATAGGTTTGCTGGAGATGCGGCCTGACAGATGCAACTGAAAAGGCATTTTTAAAAGGCAATAAGTAACTAAGAGCCAGTGTCTTAAATTACTCCTTTGAACTTCAACACCAAATCAGCCACTTTGTGCTAACTAACCCATCTATATTACATATAGGACCTAGGCATGGAGACTTAAGCTAATTTTGAAACTGTCACTTAAATAAGAGGGAGAAGGTACTTTAGTATCAATCCTCTATGCTATCCAACCTCCGTTTCTGGAGGCTTTCAGTTCACTGAAGTATTTCCCGTACCCTCAAAAAAAGCAGTCTATGATCAATTGCCCTTCCTCAGACCAATGTCTGACTCACTCTGCTCCCTGAACTGCATACAGAATGCAGTGCTGCTAAGGAAATGTGGAGCAGTGATCAGCCTATGTGTAATTCTGTACCGAAGGTAAAAGGTACCACCTATGGGCCAGATCCTCTTATTGACAAGTGCTGTGTTTACTGCTGGAGACAGTCCTAATGGGATGGTAATAAGCACTGTACTTGCTGGTGTTTGTGGTGTTGACTCCTTCATTATAACAATAACCATTAGAATCTCCCATGTGACTGGGATACTATGTAAATTGTACACTAGTCTTGCCTCTCTGCCACTTTTCCTTTGCACTGTCATGCAAATATATATTTACACATCTATTAAAATACAGTCTATTTACCCAACAGACTGTAGTGACTGGGACAGAGAATTAATACTCTAGACACAACTGTTCCCACTGTAGTTAAAAAAAGAAAGCTGTGGTTTGGTGTTTCTCAATACTTAATGTAGTCATATTCCCTGTGCCTGTATTAAAATCATATGCAAGATTAAAATCCCTCTGAACAAGTTGGAAAAGGAAGACAAAGGAGTATGTGAGCTTGTATTATGTGTACTGTTTGTATGTATGTGTATTCATCTGCATCTATAAAATGCTTGTGTGGTGTGGGTTTATATATTGTGTATGTGTATATATGTAAATATAAAGCTCTCTGTCTCTACGTATTATGCACATATAGGGGTATGCATTTGTGTAGTACATTGGATTAAAAAATAAAGCCTTCTATTCATATCTGCCTTGATAAATGCATAAATGTACAGACAGTTTCTTGGCCACAACTACTGCATGCTTGACAGTTATGGTCACCTCATACCAGACCTCACCTAGACCTGGGGCAAAGACAAATCCAGTTTGATTGATTGGGATATTGTGTATTCATTCATTAGTCCGGGTTTTGGCAGACAAGACCTGGCAGGTATCTTCTTGTAAGCAGACGGCTTTCCTGGTGTGGTCTTGGCTTTTCTGGCAGCTTAGCTGTGAAATTTTATATACTTATGTGGTGGGGATTAAGGATATCAAGGCTCCAAGATTTCTCGTATATTAGACAGCACAGGCTGACTCAACCCTCCTGCAGTGTTTTCCTTCCCCAAGAAAAAGGAGTTTACCTTGTTGTTGCTGGGCTTTTCTATAATGGGTGGGCCCTGTGCCTATTTACTAATGTTTTGTTTTATGCAGAAAGCAGCTGGAATAAGTAATAACTTCAGTATAACAATCATTCTCTAGCTGCTGCCAGAACAGCCCCTGAAACCCAAACTGGGTTTTAATCTTCTCTCCAGGGAGAGAGGTAAAGTGAAAAAAGGGAACAGAAAAGATAACCAGAAACCAAACTTGCATTTTCAGTGGTAATCCATTGTTGACAAGCCAATTATGTCTAGGAAGTTTGGGTTCCCAGGCCTGAAGATACCTCATCCTTAAAGTTGGTATTAAGACGTGTAAATTGAAGGATTTTGGCTACTGAAGTAGACAGCAGAGGGCAAGTACTGCTCTTATTGGCCTTTCTGATTTCTTTTTCATTCATCATTTTCCCTCTGTCATAAATCACCACTTTGTTTTTAAACTCACCAAAAATAAATGTAGAGTAGATTATATTAAAATAAGTGACTCAATCCTCATTTACATTTAGGTCATCTTATGCCACTTTATAAATCAACAGAGCTAAAAAGAAATCAAAGATCTACCTCTCTTCAACAGGGCCATCCCTGGGGGGGGGGGGGGCGCGAACAGGGTGATTGCCCCGGCCCCACGGTTACGCGGGCCCCGCACTGTCCCGCACCCACCAGGGCAGTGCAGGGCCTGCACCATGGCTCCCCTCATGGCCACACTCTTCCCTGCTCCCCGCTGCCTTTGGCAGGGAGCCGAAGGCAGCAGGGCGGGCAGGGAGCACTAAGCCCGGGGGCGGAACAGGCAGGCCCAGGGGTGGGGCAGGTGGCCAGGACCCGCCTGTGGGCCGGCCTGCCCCATGTGGCCAGGGCCAGCCCTCGCCGGCAGGGTGCCTTTGGCTGGAACCGGCTCCTGGCGGCGGCCTCGGGTCCCTGGCTGGGGCACCGGCTGCAGCAGCCTGGGGTCCTGGCTGCGGCCGGCTCCCCCCACCGGCGGCCCCCATTTCCAGGACCGGGGCCGGTGGCCTCAGCCTCCCCGCCCGAGCTGGCTCCCTGGCGGGGTGGAGCAGCCCGACTCCCTTCCAGCACAGGGGGCGGGGCCCCGCCTAGGTCAGTTGGCTCTGGGCCCTGCTCCCCCCACGGGATAGTGTTGCTCTTCAATCTCCAGTAACCACAGAGTCTCTAACAATAGCAATGATGTGATGGCCTTTTAATCCTTGATAATTTTACAAACATTAACGACTAATGTGCAAAGGTGAACTATGAGTCTTCCTCACCCTGTGAACACATGAAGGGGTCAGACAAAACAACAGTATGGCATGCAAGGACTGTTTTATATTTATCTGTGCTATTGTGTTCCTTGAGTGTGTGTGCGGGGGGGGGGGGGGACAACCATGGCATTTATCAGCATAGTCTCCGCATACACAACACTCTCGCCAAAGGTTGCACAGCAACTTGCCCTCCCAGAGTTCTCAGAAGCACAATGTCCCCAGGTGCATCTCTCTACTCTCTTTTCAACAGACTGTGGCTTAATGCCACAATTGACCCCTAACTAATTAATCCTCAAAACACTCCTGTGATGTAGGTGAGTATTATTAACCATATTTTACAAATGGTGAAAAAGAGATAGGTTAAACAGTTTGCCAAGAGCCACAGAAGAAGTTATTGTGGGAGCTGGGATTAGAATTGAGTAGCTCTGGATTCACATTCATTCAGGACACATCTCTTCAAAACAGCCGTTAATCCTGGAGAGCTTGTGTTCATTCTTTTCACAAGACTAGGATACATTTTGTACAACAAATTCCTTGTGAGAAGGTATTTGAAAACTCATGATTTGTGAGTCATTATTGTCCTCGTAAAATATGTGTGGCAACATGGTATCTGAAGCTATAAGATTCTGCTGTATAACAGAATGAGACATGTTCCAAGTTTTGAAGAGTAGGTACAAACCAGTTCCTCAGGCTGCATCTACACTTGTAAATTAAGTCAACTTAAGCTTGCTTAAGTCGACTTAATTTACCCTGCACCTACACTACAGTTTCCTTAAGTCGACTTAAGCAACTTGCTTAAGTCGACTTAAGGAAAATAAAGTCGACTTAATGAAAATTAAGTCGACTTTATTACACCTAGTTTTAATTTGATTTAGGGCTTAAGTCGACACCCTAGATTCGACTTAAGCCAGTGTAGATGTGGGGTAGCCCTAAGTCGACTTAGGGCTACCCCAGGACTGCACCAGTGCCCTCCCTGCCTGGGGGGGGCACAGGGGGAGCCTAGCATGCCTCCCCCCACAGGGTAGGACAGAGCCCTGCCCACCCTGTCCCTATGCCCTGCCAGGGTCCCTGTCCCCCTTTGCCCCATTGTACCTATGTACAATGGGGCAAAGGCTGAGCCCCCTGACACTGGGCAAGGAGTGCCTCCCCTGCCCCCGTGGACCTGCCCTAGGTCCCCCTAGCCCCTAGAAGTCGACCTAGGCATCCAGTGAGGACGCTCTAGGTCGACTTTGTAAGTTCCCCCAAAAGTCGACTTAAAAAGTGTAGACTCACTAAGTCGACTTAAATTTCCAAGTGTAGACATAGCCTCAGAGACAAAAAGCAAACTGATGTCTCACCCAAGTATCAAAAAAATCAAATGGACCACAACCTGGTAATGTGGCTGTGCTTTGTGAGGAGAAAGGGTGTGAATGAGAAATCTATATTTTTGCAAAGGAACAGCTGGAGGTTCCTATTCCCACAGATTGTCTTCTCTTGAACCTCAGTTGCAGATGATTTTCAAAGAAAAGAGAACTATAAAAAGGGGACCACACACTCCAAATTACTCCTCCCTTACTTTCTGCCTATACTATTAACAACACAAGAAGGACAAGGAAATTAACACTGCACTGGGGGTATGGCTGAAAAAGTTACAGCCTGTAAGACTGCTAAAGCATGTGGTGAGAGAAACCCTTTGCTTTGAATTCATGTAGCTTGTTAAGTTAGATATTAATTGCATTTTATTTTCTTGTAACCAATTCTGACTTTTATACATCATTACTTGTAATTACTTAAAATTCATCTTTCTGTAGTATGTGACAATGCCCAACAAACTCTTTGGCAGAACTAATTAGTCAAGGGGAGATCGGAATTTTAGAATGGTTTTGGCATCTGAGGCTTGTGTTCCCAGATGAAAGTTGGTAAGAAATGGGTCTCCAATAATGCCACCCCAGATGTTGTCAAAAACAGAATGTGAGGAATCCTATAAAAAAGCTACCTAAATCAAAAAGTCCAAGGGGAAATGTTCATTAATTGAACACTAGTCCAGAGGACCTGATTCAACAACATACTTAAAGCACATGCCTAGCTTTAAGCATATGAGTATTTCTATTAAATTCAAAATTCTTTGCTGAATAAGAATGAATGTATTTCCACAATTCCATTTTTAAGCCAGCCTAAGAAGGAAACATATTGAAATTCAGGTTTGCCTGCACACAAGGCTGTCATTAATCTCACATTGGAAGGCCACAGTGTATTTAATTAATAGAAGATTGTATTACCAAAGGTAAGAATGAAAATTATAGCCCTTTTGTTTAACTTTCTCATTCACACCTGACCACCACCACGGGGAATACTTAACTGCAGATCACTTCACATGATAGGCACAGATGCAGAAGATAAAACAAATATTTGATCAGATGAGTATGAAGTATGCTTATTAAAACATATTTGCAAAATTTTTAATAGCACTCAGATTTTAGGAGAAACCAATGGACATTTTAAAACACCAGTACAGAATCTGTATCTTTTAATTTTACAGAGCACTCTAATCGAGTGGTTAGAGGCAAATGAATTTGCACTAGTGCTTTGTATAGAAAACCCTAATTGCTATATGTTTAGGCATTTTACCAGTTTGCATGGGTACTACCTGAGAGTAAAGCATGTTCTGTCTATATGCACACCAAATTAATCAAAATCTGCTTTGAGGGGGACAGATCTGAGTGCTTTGTTAATATAAGATCAACAGAACATCTCCTGTGAAGCTGTTAAATTAAGTATGTGGTATTATTTAAGTCAAAGGTGATTTATTGATTGTAGACTTGAGACTTGTCTTAATTCAACTACTACAAGTTTGTGTTAAACCAGTTTAGTTAAACTGGTGCAAACCCCCATCTAAACACGCTTCACATTTATTTAGTTTAGCTTCAACTGTTCTTTAATAGACTTAAATTAATCCATAATAAGCCTGGTTTAAACGAAAATATGATAGTCCACCGTCTTTTGCCTCACCATAACTAAATGGTTTTAAAATAGCACTGTTAGTTACATCAGTGCAACTCTATATGTAGATCTTAAATACAGGAGGGAATTCAGAGGAAGTCCAAAGAATGAAAATCCACCAGGTGTCCATGATTAACAGCAAATACAAGGTATTATGATCCTTAAGAAGGACACACATTTTCCCACCTATACAACAGAAAATCATGTTAACATTAATAATGGTATTAGTGTTAAAGAAATAATTTCAAAATGAATGCAATAAAATGTCAATGGTAGAGGAGGATAAAAAGAAATGAGTAAATTAGATATAAAATGACTAAAATCAAAATTACATGCAATTGGACCTCTTCTTGCCATATGTGTCTCTTTTGCTTATCACTCTCTTTTAGCCAGGTCCCAGGCAATGTTGAGTGGGAAGTTGAGGATGCCAATCCCTGATTTAGTTCCATCTTCTCTGTTGATATAATTGGACTCACGAGACAAGCAAATATGAAATACAAGTGTTAGGTGTCGGGCTGACCATTTCCTAGTCTTCTACCTTTTAGTGCTTGTGAATAGAGCAGCAACAACACCTGAAAGAAAATAGTCCTCTATGGATTCATATTCTCTGAAGGAAGATTTAGCTCTGTGGTAATGTCCACTCCCCCAAGGGATGAGGGACTAGAGATATAAAGAATGTAATGCAAATTATGCATAAATTCTGTCTGGAAGATCCTAAAATATTATAACATGAAGAAGAATGCATCGGGTATTTCAAAATTCTCTAAGAAATTCTCTGGGCTCCCTCATTACATCTGTGTAGATTCTCCATGCTGATAAAAATTGGAATGGGAACACTAAGGATGTGCCCCTACATGGCCATGCAAGTGTCTGCCTAAAAGCATCCTTGGAGACATGACCCACTTTCAGATACATTTCCTCACTTGTCCTCATTCTCTTCCCCTTCCTGCATCCCATCACCACAAACTAATGTATGCAACATCAAACCTCTGATAAATAAAAGGATTGATACACTTCCTCTTCTATCTCAATCCACTTTAGCCACTGGTGTCAAGCACATTATGCGTCATTCCAGGTGCTCTCACTCCCACAGCCTTCAACAACAGCCGAGGGAACGTTGAACAATGCAGAATCAGGCTATTAAAGAGAAACAAGAACACAAAACCATGGAATCATAGAACTAGAGGGGACCTTGGGAGGTCTTCTAGTCCACTCCATTGCATTAAATGCAGACCAAGTATTATTAGACCATTCCTGACAGGTGTGTGTCTAACCTGCTCTTAAAAATCCCCAGTGATAGAGATGCCATAACCTGCCTATGCAATTTGTTCCAGTGCTTACCTATCCTGACAAGAATGTTTTTCTAACGTGAAATCTAAACCACCCTTGCTGCAATTTAAGCCATTCCTTCTTGTCCTCTCATAAGAGATTAAAGAGAACAATTTTTCTCCCTCCCTCCTTGTAACAACCTTTTATGGACTTGAAAACTGGTATCACAAAACTGATCCCTGTAGTACTCCACTTAATTTACCCTTCCATTTTGACTCTAAATAACTGATTACTCTCTGGGAATGACTTTCCAATCACTTATGCACCCACCTTGTAGTAGTAACTCTATGTAGCTTGTATTTCCCTAGTTTGCTTACAAGAGGGTCATGTGAGACAGTATCAAAAGCCACACTAAAGTAAAGATATACCACATCTGCTGCTTCCCCCATATCCACCCTGTCAAAGAAAACTATTAGGTTGGTTTGACGTGATTTGTTCTTGACAAGTCCATGCTGACAGTTTCTTATCACCTAATGATCTTCTGCAAATTAATTGCTTAATTATTTGCACCATTATCTTTCCAAATATTGAGGTTAAGTTGACTGGTCTGTAATTTCCCAGGTTGTCTTTATTCCCCTTTTTGTAGGTTGGCACTATATTTGCCCTTTTCCAGTCCTCTGCTTTCCAGTCCTTTGCTTCAAGAAAGCTCATGTAAAACAGCAGGATGATCCCTAAATTAGTGGTTCTCAAACTTTTTGTATGGTTGACCCCTTTCATACAGCAAGCCTCCGAGCGCAATTCCGTGGTCCCTATGGGCACCCGCCTCTCCATTGCCCCTGGCCTCTGTGGACAACCCTCATTGTCCCTGGCCCTTATGGGCTCCTCACTCCCTCATTACCCCTAACCTCTGAAACTCCCGCACCCACCTGGGGAACTGACCTGCTTCATAGAGTGGTTGGTATTGCTGCTCATTCCCGCCTCAAACACCGCTTCTCCTCACACCCTTAGTCTGCTTTGGGAAAGGAGGGGGGCAAGGAGCAATGTCAGGGCTCCCTGTATCCCAGAACTTTCCTCATCTAGGCTGCATAAAGGGAGGGCAGAAAGCAGCAACTCCTGATGCTCGCCACACAGCACAGTCTAAGTGGGGAAAGTGACCTGGATGTTGCTCCTCACTCTTCCCCTATCTGTCTGTCACTATTTACCTACCTCAATCCCCCTATGGAAGAAAGAAGGAAGCTCACAACCCCATGCCTGGCTGGGCTCAGAGCTCACAGCCCTGCGCTTACCCCTGCATAACCATGTTGCGACTCCCAGTTTGGAAACCAGTGCTCTAGATAGACCAGTACTGTGATAAGATCTTTCCAAGCCATTGTAAAGTGCTATCCAACCAGTTGGATACCCCTGACAGCTAGCAATAGAGCTAGTTTTCAATATCTCATCTAGTTTTCATGGAATCTTTTCCATATGTACATACATTTTATTTTAATTCACAGCAGTTAACAAGTTGAAAAGCTATGTGCCTAGTGCGTGAGATCATCTTTGTTTCCTTAGCGTACCTCACTATAGAAATGCCATTCAAATTGTAAAATTCTAAAAGCAAAATTCAGGAAAGCATATAACATGTGATTAACTTCATCCCTATTTAGGATACAACTTAAGTATTAGCTATTGTCCCTAAATATAGATACTTTCTTGAACTGGAGCATAGAATAGAAATGCCAATACTACCCATGTACATGTTTCTAAAGTCACTAACAACATCCCATAGGTCGGAGCTGTACAGTGACTGAAAAGACATATTGGTTAATTAGGGTTGAGAGTTGTCTGTCAGACAAGCAATACTGTAGTGGAGCTTTTTATTAATGTGGTTGATTAGCTTTACAAATTGAAAAACACGTTGAGATCCACATGAAACCAGACCTTGATACTCTATTCCTTGCCCTAGCATAATTTATTTATTTGATGGCTTAGCTCACTAGGGAATAGATACTAAAATACATATCCTGCTGGTGTCAGAAGCAAAGAGAAAAAATTAACCCAAGCTTTGCAAGTATTTGATTTTCTTTTCTTAAGCAACAAGGAAAGCATAATCAAATCCTATCATTGTATTGACCTTAACAATAAATGTGCCAGTGTATTCATGTATTGCTAGCATATAATGAATAGCAGAGTATCCTGCTTTAAATAGATAAACAGGTAATGGTTAGTACTGTCTCCAGAAAGCCATATGTTATACAAATACTCTTATAAAACAATGTTGTAGGCTTTATTTTAATCAAATATAACACTGTGACATATGCGCTCTTCCTGTATCAAGACACTGCTTCTTTCTATCTTAGACAACAAAGATGTTTGTGCTCGCAAAAAAAGAAGAAAGAAAATAATGAATGGGACAACATTTTCTGCCTGTACCATCATGTGTTTAAATTAACTATTTAGAAACTTAAATACGAACTTAAATGGATCTTCAAGCATTGTATAGGGCAGGGATACAGTACATATCTGGACCTGGACCGAACCAGTACTCTGGATTCAAACATCCCAAACTCTGGGAACATTCAGATCCAAATCTCTAGTACCCACCTTGTTTATTGTAAATATAACCTATTTGGGAACAGCCAGATTTGAAAGGGGCTTTTAATGCACTGACCAGGGAGAAGGACACATGCTTTTGGTGCCTGGTTTTGAAAGAAACACAAGATTTATAGTATAGAGATACATACACCAAACCTGCGAGTCAGCCTTATGGAAAAAAGATGCACTGGAAAAACTCCTTTTGATCACAAAGATGTAGGCCACAGTCAATCCAGGCTTCCTTTGGCTAAAACTGTTGCGCCTCTTCAGCCAAAATGGCAATGAGACAGTTCAGTCCATCCAGGGCTGACGCTGGGATCATGTGAGCCTAAGGGCAATAGGCAAGGAAATGCAAGGTAAGATTTTCATTGCTTTGGTGGAATATTTGAAGATGACTGAAAATAATTTACCACTGGGAACTTGGGTTCAAAGTTTCACCTGAAGCCGCTGGTAACTTCCCAAAAAACCAAGATCTGAGCACAGTCTATCATGCTGACCAGTACTGTATCATTGTAGTCCTTCAACCTTTTATGATTGTTCTTGTTCTTGTATTGTATCCTTGTAGTCCTTCGTCCATCTGTAACCATCTGTTCTCGCATCATATATGTAGAGTGATTCTTTGGGGCAGAGACTGTCTTTTTGTCCTATGTTTCTACATCACCTAGCAGAACAAGGGGCCTCAGTCTATGACTAGGGTGCCTATGTGCTATGGCAATACAAATAATAATCAATAATAATATTAACAATGCTTGGGTGTTGAAAGATACAGAGGTCCATCCAATAAGAAGGTGAATGGTTTCTCCAAGGTGCTGACTTCAATGGGAGATGAGGCTTGTTAAAACTTGCCAGGGGCCCTCACTTCATTGCAGGAAGAGTTCTTGTGGAAGGAAAGCAATTTCAGCTATTTCACTTTAAATGTGAATCATTTCAGGTATGATCTTGCTCCCACTAATGTCAAGGGGAATTTTGCAATTGGAGTTGAAGGGAGCAGGGTCTAGCCTATGTGGCACATTGTGTCATGTTAACATTTTTGGTTGGCATTTCTTTCTTTATACAGCTATAGAAAATCTTTAAGTGGTGGTGAAAACATCTGGTTTGACAACCCTGATGTGTGAAGTCCTCAGCCTATCTGCAGAACAGGTGCAACACAGGCAGAAGCAGTGCCCTGCTGATGTGCTTCAAACCTGACCTGGAGGCATCATCTTTACAATGTAGAAAGTACCTCTGTCTTTACGTACATTTAATCCTGCTGAGACTGCCAGCAGGGCTAACAATTACTGCCAATTGTGGTGGACTTCTGAAGCTGGCCAGTAATTTAATTGCTGGTTAATACGTACAACTTGGAAGTCAGAGAACTTTGTGGTCTCATAACTCTCCCTTTCCTGCCTGTTCTAGCCCTGCCATTTCGCTGGGTTATTTCATCAAGGGAAGCAATTATATAAACTGATAGCAGCTTTCTCGAAATTACTGGCAGAAAGCCAACCTTATCCTACAGAGGTGCAGCGCAGTGCATCAAGTGGTTGCACTGAGTGACGTTCTGAAATGATGTGATGTGGCTACGTGATTAAATACTGGCTTCCTGCCGAACCTTTCTGCCTCAGAAACAACTGTCACGGCTCTTAGCATCCCTCCCAGCATCTTGAGAAGTGAGAACTCTGTTCTCACCAAAGGAGAAGGCTCTGTTAGCTGTAGGTTACAGTCTAAGGTCCTTGCTCAATTTGAATTTAGTTTTTTCTGTATCTTTCCTCTGGCAAACTCCCATTAAAATCAAGGAGCTGAGGGTTTGACCTTGGGAGAAGCTTGTCTTTCAGTGATAGGGCATACATACTGTAAAACCCAGTGGATATTACCCACACTGGAATAAAATATTAATTGTGGCAAAAATTGTATTACCCAAAGCACTGCCTTTTCTATTAGCTTCCCCATTTCCTCTATTACTTTCTGGTACCCATGAGTGCAGGGGACTGGACTCGATGACCTCTCATGGTCCCTTCCAGTTTCTATGATTCTCCAGTTCTGCTTCCGTAATGATCCATAGCAATCTTTGCACCCCCTCTGGAAAAAGGAGAGTGGAAATGTTAATAGTACTCTTACATTTCTACAGCACTTTTAATTCAAAAAGACCTACAAGCACTATCTACGGGGTCTCTGCTCAGCTTCAGAAAGTGTGGGGAGTGTGCAAGAACTCTCACATGCGCTTACCCTTACTTGCTCAAGATCTAACCACAGTCTATGCTCCCCAATCTCTTGAGTGTGAATACTTGAGGGAAACGGCTGTGAATATAACTCCTTTCACTGCCTTTAGTAATGTGGTCAAATTCCAAAGGGATAGCTGTGTTAGTCTATTGCAGAAAAATAAATAAATCTGTTAGTCTTTAAAAGTGCCACAGGTCTCTGTTTGTATTTTAGTAATGTGGGTACTGGAGCTTTGTGCTGGATTTCACACTACCCCAGTGCCTTAATGGTCCCAAATTGCTAAAGAGATAAAAATCTATCGACGGGATCCTCCACCACTGAGATGCTCTGGAGGGCCTTTCATAGCATGCAGCAATTTACAAGAGGAAGTGAAGAATTGTCTATGCAAGTAAAAGTGCAGAGGGAATAGACAATCTTGATCCTACAAGCCTTCTACGTATGACTTCACTGGGAGTGCACAGGAAAGCAGGCACTTTCTCACATGTGGCATTGGGTTCTTAATAGGTAACCACAATGCTAGGCTAGATCTAACTGCCTAAATTACAGGTTGGGCAGGGTACCAGGGTTAACACTTCTTTTCTTGCAAAGAATGATACAAGATTTTTGATAATCAGTTCAAATGAGGAAAAATATGGCTGTAAGAAACTCAAACTCTGCACCGTTTGAGGAGGGTTAATGGCAAAGCTGCTTCTAAGGCACTTTTCTGTCTGCTCCCATCTTGAGGTAACCAGGGCGCTGAACTGGTTTTCACTGCAGGTCAGAATAGTAATAGGGCGTGACAAGGTCTACCCATATTTCTTTTCGACAGTAGTGATCTCTCTACAGCTACTCAAGTAGCTCTCCCTTTGTGCATCCTTAACAATTGTCTCCAGCTGCTCCTTTATACCAGCGTTAAGTCCCTTTGTCAGGTGTGCCAAGGGAACTTAACCCAGGCCAAGGATCTGCCCTATATTTATGAATCACATTTCCCTGATGTTACGGTTGCTGTGCATGTTGGCAAGGGGGTGACAAACTGCATGAGGTGAGCCAGTTCCCAAGTAAGCATAAACCTTTTGTAAAATAACACTTGTGAATTTAAGTCGACTTAGCATGTCCACACTTAAATTTTAAGTTGACTTTGAGGGGACCCTACAAAATCAACCTAGAGCATCCACACTAGATGCCTAGGTCGACTTGTAGGGGCTAGGTGGACCTGGGACAGGTCCATGGTGGCATGGAGGGTACCCCTTGCCAAGTGCCAGGGGGCTCAGCCTTTGCCCCATTCATTGCATCTTGGTACAATGGGGCAAAGGGGGACAAGGACCCTGGTAGGGAATAGGGGCAGGGTGGGCAGGGAGGGCAGTGGGGAAGCCCTGGAGTCCCCTAAGTCGACTTAAAGTCCACTTAGGGCTACTCCACGTCTACACTGACTAAGTCGACTTTTTAAAGTTGACTTAGCCAGCAAAGTCGACTTTAAACTAGGTTTTACAAAGTTGACTTAATTTTTTCTTAAGTCGACTTAAGCAGCTGCTTAAGTCGACTTAAGGAAAGTGTAGTGTAGACGCAGAGTAAATTAAGTCGACTTAAGCAAGCTTAAGTCGACTTAATTTACAAGTGTAGACGCACCCATTGTGACTGTACAGTGCAAAAGTTAGACGCTGATTTATATGCCCCATTTTCTTTCCCATACTCTGATGTTCTTGTCAAAAGAAATTCAGGCTTTTAGTTGCCTCTGTCCTGTTTCTCAGCCATGCTCCCTGAGCATGAAGGTGGTTACATGGAAATAGAAAGAAAGTGGGGGAGGATGGTTTTGTGATGAAAGCATTGCATTTGGGATATCTAAGTTCAATTTTAGGCTCTGCCACAGACTTCATTTGTAACCTTGAAAAAGTCACTTAGTCTCTCTGTCACATATCCCCATATATACAAGAAGAGTTGTAATTAGAACTGGGTGGGAAATGTTAGTTCTGCTTTGTGAAAACTTTTGAGGTTTTGAAATTTCTTTTTTTCACATGTTGAAACAAAAACAAAATCTTTAGAAATTTTTTGTGGAATGGTATTCATGAAGAAATATCCATTTCAGATCACCAAGGCCAAATTTTTGGTTTCGCTCTCTCGTTTTCTCTTTTGCAGCCACACTGAACCTAAGAAACTATCTCATGAAAATTTAGTCAAAATACATTTTTCCCCCAATATATTTTGATTCAGAAAAATGGATCAATGCCACATTTGCTTAATGGGACTTCAATTTCATTTGAGGCACCTACGTAACAGTGTAACACAAATAAGACTAGGGTATTGAAGCCCATTTTGCTGCACAATAGAACCTCAAAGATACAAATACCAAAATTATGAACTGGCCTATCAGCTGAACAGCCCGTGAAACTGGAAGTAAGCAATTAGGCAGCAGCAAAGTGGGTGGGAATAGGAAGCAAATACTGGGCAAAGTAAGCATGCAGAGCAGAAACAGTCTGGGGTCTGCACTGTTCCTATAAGCCAAGGGTGCTATTTCACCCCCTCCTACCCTTCCCCACCGGAAGGGGAAAGTTGTTTTCACCCCTCTCCCCACTCCAGAGTCCAGGAAAGAAAGCTCCCTGTTGATGCTGCTGCAAAGAAATGCAGGTTGCAGCCAAAACCTGGGCTGAAGCTAGAGTGGGAGTCAGCTGCACTATGGAGGGCTATGTCTACACTTGCAAGTTAGTTCGAATTAAGGAAGCTTTCATTAGTTCGAATTAAGGGCTTCCTTAATTCGAACTAATACATTTGATTGCTTAGTTCGAATTAACCCTTAATTTGAAATAGTTAGTTCGAATTAAGTCAATGTGGCCACTAATTAGTTTCGAACATATTAGTTCGAACTAATTGGCAGATTGACCTTCCTGCAACTGACGAATTCGAACTCAGCAAGTGCTCTGCATGGCCATGGCTAGTTCGAACTAGCATTCTAGTGGGGCCAAATTAGTTTTTGTAAGTGTAGACATAGCTGAGGAGTTTTAAAGGCCACAGCCTGTACGTGCACTTCTGGATCCAGCCCAGCACCTCTGGGAGTGCAAGTGGCAGGACAGGAAAAGGCTCTGGCAGCCTGCCAGCATCCCGCTTCCATGTGCTGCCTATGGAGTGCAGCAAGTAGTGTACTGGGCAGAGAGAGGTTGAGGAAATTGTAGTGCCAAGGGTGCAGGGCAGCCTCCCCCACTCCAGCCCAAGGGCAAAAAACAGGGATCGGGCAGGGAGCTGGGTGCAAACCAGGCAGTGCTGCCAAGTGCCACCTTTGCAGAGATCTCTCCCAGCCTCAGCTGGCAGACACTAACTGCAGGGTACTGCACCATCATGGTTTGTTCAGAGTAACGAACATTTTAGGGTTACAAACATCCTCCATTCCCGAGGAGTTCATATCTTTGAGGTTCTACTGTAACTTATTATGTAGCTTGGGATTATTATAGAACTTCGGTAGGAATGGCAAAACTGTGCTGTCTTCCTCTCTGGGTTACTGTGCCCAGTTCAGACTTTGCTACATTGATGGAAAGTTGGTGCCAGTACCAGAAGGGAGAGGATCATTCCAAGTAGATTTTGCAGGGTGGGAAAGGCTAATAACTAACATTGTGCATAGATATACTTTTGGGGGAGGATGAGTGAATGTCAAATACAACTGATGCTGCAGCTGATCTACACAGTAGGATGCCCTAAACTTGCTGCAGAAATACTGCAAGAGGGAGAGTTTTCATATTTGCTCACAAGCATTTCAGCTGCAGCCAATATATTGTAATACATACTGTAGGTACTACAGTGACCAATCCTTTCTTAGGATATTAATAACAATCAGAAAAATCTAGATCGCTCATTACAGATTGTTTCTTAATTTACCTCTGTTGGAATATTAAGCTGAGGGGTCATAGTAGCTGCTCTGACCCCCAAAGAGATGATGGAGATAGTCTCACACCATCCTGAAGAACACCCAATATGCTCAGCAGACATCATTCAGAAAAATGGAGAAGAACAGAGAGTGCTCCTCCCTTATACAACTAACCCCATCTAGTGGCAACAACTCAAGAGACCTCCAGGAAGATACAACATGATTACATGTACAGCAGTTATTAACAGCTTTCTGAGCACATTAAATAAGCAGAAGTAAATAATTTATGTCAAAGAACGAAGTGCCTAAATATTCTGTCTTCCCCCTCCATCTTTTTGCATGTTGCAGAATGAGATATAGCATCAATTATGTAAGCAAGGGCTTTATGTCTCTTGCTTCTACAGTCATAAGCAAGAGAGATGTGTTTGAGTCCTGTGTGATCACCGAAACCCTTCCTACAAATGCCTGGCTGCCATGAATTTTCAATATTGGCAGGTGGGTCAGAATTACAATACACACTACTCACATACTGAGCTGTATAACCAATCCTCAAGGCCCTGGAGGGTATGTGTAAATGTACCGTAGGAGTAAAAGATACGAACAGAGCCCTTAGAAAATCTCAGAGGCGTGCACCCTACTGTGTAAGAATGTGCCTTCTGCACTGCTCTGGTAAGGTGCACAAAAACTACTCATCAATGGCACATAACTGTGTCTTTTTAGGATATTGGACTCTCCGAGATCAGTTAAAAAGTCGATTTATATGGACAAACATGATTTCTGATCCACAATGAAGACTATCTCTTGCATCTAGGGGCAATTGTGAGGCGTGATGGTACATAAAAATCTATGTAGGGTCATATTACCCACTGTTGCCTTTGAAAATTAAAGGTACAATAGATGCTGAGCTAATGTTTTTCTTAGTGAATTCTTTGTTTTCGCCTTACACTGAACTCTCTGAATGAAAACTGCCACCATAGCAATAAGAGGGGAGGTTTATGCTTTCTCATACACTAAAACTGACACTACGACTTTCTGAAAGCTTGCTTCGTGCATACAACAAAACTTCTATCAGCTACACTGATGTGCCTCCATTGAAATCATCAGAGTTTGGTCCCAAACCTCTATTTTTATATCATCTTAGAATTATTTTTCTTATCTCAGACTAGCACAGAAATTAAAAGGCGCAGCATCCTATTTTCCATATCCTTTCAGGAGTTGCACATTTTGAGCATTTGCCTCAAATTCGCTGCTTGAATAAATGATATATATCTTTTGCTGCTATGAGCTTCACATTCACAATCCTTGAAAGAATTTGTTTCCATGTAAAATTGTAATAGACAGCAAACGTGCACCTTGCATAATCTGATTTTCACTTTCCCCTCTGTTTCTATCACCTTTCAGACCAGTTATTTATAGAATGTAAGCCAAGGAAATCACCCATATATAAATTGGGCCATACTGAGATGAATTTACACCAGCTAAGGATCTGGCTCTGTGTTCCTTGGCTCAAATATTTAAAAAGTTTTCAGGTAGAGATTTTATCCTGGACCATATATATATAATATAACACCCGCCCCTCCCCCTTCCCCCCCCCGCGCCCCCCCCCCCGTGGTTCGCTAAATAAACTATAACATGCTAGATACACCTTGGTCCACAACTTGTGACTTTTGTGTGGCTTCCCTTTAGGAAAATTACAGTACATAATATAATTTGAATGATAGACTGCCCTAGCTCAGTTCAGAGCAGAAAAAGTGCATAGAACAGCCCAGGATTAGGGCAATGCGAGTGAGTGATTTAAAGCCAGCTTTGCCTCCCAGCACTGATCTGCCTAATGTTATTTTGGGCACACCCCACCATGTGGGCCTATACCTCTCAAGTGGATCTCAGTTTGAGTCACTTATTCACTTATTTCCATCCAAAGTTCCCTACATTACACACAAATTTGACATTGCCTCATTTTTACTGTTGAACAGTATTTACATCTGAAATAAAGAACCATGAAACCCAAGGCACAGAAAGAGTCATTTGTGCAAAAGGAAATAATCTTGCATCATTCTAAGTTTGCTGCATGAATAATACATTTTTGTGTGTCCTTCATTCTGTGTATTTGTCACACATTGTAGTCCCATATTTGGGCCTGGTCAGGTTTAGAGGTATGATCTGGCCGAGTATCCTCGCCAGAATTGATGGGAAAGATTTGTAAAGCCTTAAATAAAAGGGGGTTAGGCATCTGGCTGTCATTGACATTCATACTGTTTAATGACATGATTTCTTCCTTGTATACATTTGTATCATTCTGTCCATTGTGTATAAGCAGGATTTTATTTATTTATTTATTTTTAAAGCCACCCGAGGGCTCCAAGGCTTGAAACCAGGTGTGAAAAATAGATATCCTACTTGACATTGGACCAGAATAAATTCACTCTCTATTGATTTCTGGATTCAGAGGCCTGATTTTCTTCATTCAGTTCTTCCACATAAATGGAAGCTAATATGCCTCTTCTACATAAAAAAAATCAAATTAAAATATTAATCAAAATCATATAAATGAGGCAAAAACTCAACCCTGCCATTGCGCCTAACTAATTATTTTGAACAGCTCTGGTCTGTTCACCTCTGTGTTGAGTTGGTAATGTATCCCCCTTTGGTCAATTCAAGATCTCTACCAACACCTATGGGAGAATCTTTAATTAATCCTCTGTTACTGTTGTAATTGCACAATCCTGAGGGAAAGGCTGAGTAGCCAGGAATATTATTTTAAACATATACTGTAAACAACATCTGTCCTCGGGAGAATTCAGTTAATAAAACGGTGTTGACCCTTTCACTGCTGGGTGCTTAACTGTTGCTTGTTCTAAACCAATAAAAGGGCTTATTTCTTTTCATGTGGTCTTATTTATACTTCATGCTAAAAAAATACAACTGAGTGAAAAATGAACCCCACCCAGTAAAGAAATTGCTTACAGGCTGCTAAAAATACTTCCATTTAAATGAAGGCAGCATTGACTTCTCACTTTCTTCCACTCTACAGCCTCATTATTAAATGCAGTTCTCTGTGAAAACAAATTTCTCTGACAGCGGCATAACCTCTAACTCTGCTGTATTCTTCATATTTGCTGTAAACAGGATCTGCTCATTTTCCTTATTTCCCTAAGACTGACAATATAAAGGCAGCATTATTCAATGGTTGGAACAAGGGAACGAGCATTCCTGTATTCCATTTCAAGTTCTATCCAAAGTGAGTTGAATTTCGCTAATTATTAAGTGTTAGTGAAATTTCATTTTTTTTTTAATTTGACGAACTATAGAGCTGTTTGAAATTTTTCAAATTTAAAATTTTGACCAAAAGATTTGTAATGGAATTTTTAAATAATTATTCACAACTTTCTTCTCATTTTTTTTTGACCAGCTGTACCTGTGCCAAGAACTCCAGGTGTGGTATTGAATATGCTATGTGAAACTATTTGGGTTTTTTTTTGCCATCTACCTATCTGCACTCCGGATAGGATAATGCATACTGACTCCACCAGGATGCTTTCATGATAAGTTAATATCTGTAAAGCATCTGAAATTCTCACATGGTAGGTGTTGTATGAGTGTAATGCATTTTTTATAGAGAATACAAATAAAAAAGACAAAAGTAGCATTTTTTTTTAAAGTTGACATGATATGGAATTTTATATATATATCAAGATGCAATTAGATAGTTGCCTCTTGATTATGCTAGGTCAGAATTTGGCTAGGTCGCTACATCCTCCTCACGTTTTAGACATTTTCCAGAGATAAAACTGTTTGCTTACTTGTTCTCTGATTTCCCAGGATGATTCTAAAAGTCTATGGCTGGTTGCTGTTCTATGCACACCTCCTTTCTTCAAATTTTTCTTTCTCTCCTCCCCTAGTGGCTATGGCTATGGAGACGACAGCTCCCTAAGAAAGTAGTTGTGCCAGCTTTTTTAATCCACTGCTGTGCTTAGCTTCTGAACTTTAGAATCTCAGCCTGTCCCAGGATCTGAAGAGCTTTTTAACTTGCATATTGGGATAAGCCTGCAGGCAAAGCAACAATGCCTTCAGATTCCTCATCTCTTTTCTCTCTCTCTCTTTAACCCTCAAAACAATTCAATATCCTCCTCTTTAGCACACACTTCAGAATGAATATTGTTTACAGGACAAACATGATGGAGTAAATCTTCTCACAGGACCCGTCTGGGAAATTAAACATTGATTGGACTGCACCCAGAAAAGCAGGAGATAAAAATACAAAGAGAAACAAACAAAACAGCCAAGGCACAAACTCATTACCTGGAATGGACGGATTAAAGGTTCTGAGATCCAACAGAGCTAAACTGAGCCCTTCCTCATAACATTCATCACACTAGTATTATCAGTCCAAGAAAGGGAAAAACAATGATAAAATGTGAACACTTCTGAAGACTTGTGTATTGCCAGAGAGATACAGCCTATGGGGGGTGCGGTTGGGCCGTGGGGTTAGTTGATAGAAGGAGGAGAGGAAGAAACAGCAGTTTTGTAGTGAAATCATGTTTTCCACAGTGTGAAAAAGAATCATGACCACAGTTAAATCATATAGGATTAGGTCTAATGTATAAAGAACCTTTCCACAAACAGAACTTTATTCTCTGAATTTAGTAGATGGTTCAACAGTAATTAATTTGTAAAGGGAAAAAGAAAGCAATACATTTCTTAAGCAAACAGTCCTGAGAACATAATACATGTGTCTCTCTTCTGGAAAATTTATTAAGCATTAGTTTAAAAAAAAAAGAAAAAAAAGACAGAGAGAGAGAGAGAAAGACCAAACTGAATCTCTCTGTTCTTGCCAGTTTCTGCGGCTGTGGTGAATTATCGCAAACTTCATAAATGTAAGTAAAATGGGACCACTGAAGTCTCAGTCACTTTATTTCAACAGAATGTAACCATATTCCAATTTGCACTTGAATTAATGGGAGACTACACAGCTTTGAAAGTCTTAAAGAGTATGTCACACCTATTATAACACATTTTATTAATCAGTGCCTTACATTAAGAAAGACCATCCAGCCAAGCTTTCTGCAACTCTTTCAAATGAAGGGAAAAAAGAAAGAAAAAAATGCATTTGTTCTTTGCATTCAGTAGTTCAACGGTATCACAAACCAATTCTGTTAAGCAGACACATTAGGAGATTCACCATAGCTGTGCAGAACATTCGGCTTTGTTTAAAAGACCTTCAATGATAGTTAATGCTAATGCTAGATTTATTTATTTTTTTACTGAACACTAAATATTAATACTGCAATATGAAGGGTTTATTTCCTTCCATTTCCCCCCTTATGTCATTTTGCATGTCCAAGCTCCATCAGAGCAAACATTTCCTATCTCCATTTGATATTGTCAAATATTTAGGATTGGCTTTTGACAAGGCTGATATAGCACTGTTAGTCAATATTCATAGGTGTAACTTGAAATGCTCAAGAAGCAGATTTAATGGGAAGAATGGTGATACACAGTGTGGGGAAAAAAGGGGGGGAGAAAGCTAGGCTTTCATATACAGCTCAGATCAGTGCAGAAATCTACAATTCAGGTTCTATGACGCTGTAGATCTTGATAATAAAGAGAAACGTAAACTATGATTTCCTTTATTTTTCCCCCTGCGGAAGAGGGGACAGTGGTAACTGCTGTGCACAAAATAACAAATAAAATAAATTAAGATATACTGTATTTCTAATATATTGTAATATTAAATCTATATTAGTTATAATGCATGTATAATTCATACGTTAACTTTATTTTTTTTTAAAAACTCTTTTTTCTGGCATTTGGTAGGATCATTTGACCTTCAAGAAGGAAAACAAAAATAGAAAATATTTCACATTGGTAATGGGGCTGAGTCTAGAAATATTTACGCATGTGAAACACAGCTAATAATGCTACCAGCCTACAAAGCTATTCAGAACCATTTTATATGACTTCCAAATGGAAAAAATAAATCTACATCGCATTATTGAATATTAGATGTGGATGGAACAATTTTAAGTACTTCTCAAAAACTATACAACACTCTATTATTATTTTTATTATTGTTATTGTTATTATTATTATTATTATCTCTAAAATGCTTCAATGTTGTCAATTTATGTATCCACCTGTTACTTCATCATGCAATCACACTGTCAAGATCCACTCTCACTAGTTCATGTGAGTGGTCTGGATTTGGAGACAGACTAAAACCTGCAGAAATCAGAAGTGTAAAGGGCTTCATTGCCTATTTACTTTAACATCCTGGAATTGCAGGATTGTTCCAATACTATAAATTGGAATGTTTTATCCAGTTCAGTTTTAAATGAAGGATGCAATGGGACTTCTAACATTTCATTTTCGTGGCTTTTTAAACTATGGTTGCATAGATCTCACTATTAGGCAATATTTTTTGTATATTATTTCTAAATGTTCCTTTTCTCAATTTCATCTCATCCTTACTTCTTCTGTGCCAATAAACAAATAACATGCAAAAGAACCTGACCTCCCAAAAAATGTAATTTATAGCACTTTCCAGAACACAGTATGCCAAAAAAGGGGAGGGGAGGGAGGGAGCCTATAACAGCAGCAATAGATGTTTTTAATTTTGTTTATTATTCATTTGTTAGTTCTATGAGATCTCATATAATCTGTGTGGCTGACCTCAAATTACATTACATTACCACTCTGTTTATGTTTTCGTGATAAACAGAACACAGAGCATGACATTTTCAGCATCTTTGCTACCTCTGTAAGTAGCATAAATAGAACCATTTCTTATTGCTTCTTGTGCAACGTTGATGTGCTATTCAAGTCTCTTATATCAGACAAATGGACTTCATTATACAACAGAACACTTCATAAGTGCAAACCATTTGGGATGTCAAAAACCCACTGAATTCTCTATTTTACTTTCCACCAAAGCTGCCAAAATTGCATGGGTTTGGCAGTCTTACTAACAAAATTCTGTTAGTGGAGGCAGAAAATCTAAGCCTGGGTCCAGTCCCTGCCAGTCTACCACACACACATAATAGATCTCAACTTTCCACATCTGATCATTGTTTGAAGGGGCAGTTAAAAGCTTAAATACGTTGGACTTTCTGTCTATAACCAGCGCATTTAATCGCATTGATATCCAATACACGCTGAAAGAGAAATATGTTATGTATATGGCAAAATCACTTCCAATTAGGCTGACATGCCATTCAGTGTCTCACAGTTGAAAAGTAAGGGGCCCAAAGCTACAAGATGCCAAGCACCCTCAAAACTGAAAGCTGTGCGCACTCTGCAAGAGAGACATTAAGCACCTTAAAGTGCGAATAAAAATGTTTGACATGCTAAACATACAGAATCCTATGGACTTTAAACAATCTTCCATTTTCCAGAAACATATTCAACACAGATTCACGGTGGTTTATAGCAAATAAATTGTAACATTTAACTTTAATCGCAAAATTGAAGTCAGTGGTACTAGAGAGGTGGTGTAAATGAGATCCTAGACAACTCTGTATGAGATACTCAGACCCCTGCTGCTCATTCCTCCACTTTGGCATATGGGTGGTGATAAACCTCCATCATGATGTCCCTGGTGAGATCACACATAAGGAGTCCTGTGGCACTTTTAAAGACTAACAAATGTATTTATCGCATACATTTGTTAATCTTTAAAAGTGTCACAAGATTCCTTGTTTGTGTTGCTGAATTAGACTAACACAGCTACCCCTTTAGAACTGGATTGATTAGGTGCTGTACATGTGTGTACAAGCATCAGTAGATAGTTTTCTACACTGATGCATGTTAGAAGACAATGTGGCAATTTTACTACATAGTAGGAATATAAGCTTATAAAGAGAGAAGAGATCTTATTTGTCATTGTTATATAATGATTTGCTTTTGACGGTGCCTTAAAGAAGCTGATTATTGATGAAAATGTTATCTTTTGCTCTGGAGGAAAGAGGTGTTTCATGTATGTGTCTCAGTGAGGAGTCACTGGATGTGACTTGGAGAACTGAGCTGTTAGCTAAAGACCTGTCTTGACCGTTTTTGTATTTGGTTCATGACAGTCTCCTCTGAACCTGTTATGTCCATTTACCAGCCTTTCTCACAACAGAGTCATCTATCAGGTATGTAACTCTATATATACTTACCATGCTGTTAGCAGCCATGTTGTATGTGAATAGAAACCATGGGTGCGTCTACACTTGTAAATTAAGTTGACTTAAGCAGTTTGCTTAAGTCGACTTAAGGAAAATAAAGTCAACTTAATTAAAATTAAGTCGACTTTATTAAACCTACTTTAAATTCGACTTTAGGCTTTAAGTCGACTTTCTAAAGTCAACTTAAGCCAGTGTAGACCTGGACTAGCCCTAAGTCGACTTAAAGTCGACTTAGGGCTCTCCAGGACTCCCCCACTGCCCTCCCTGCTGGGGGGGGGCACAGGGAGAGCCTGGTATGCCCCCCCAAAGGGCAGGGCAGAGGCCTGCCCACCCTGCCCCTATGCCCTGCCAGGGTCCCTGCCCCCTTTGCCCCATTGTACCCAGGTACAATGGGGCAAAGGCTGAGCCCCCTGGCACTGGGCAAGGGGTGCCCGCCTGGCACCATGGACCTGCCCAAGGTCCCCCTAGCCCCTACAAGTTGACCTAGGCATCCAGTGTGGATGCTCTAGGTCGACTTTGTAAGTTGCCCCCTAAGTCGACTTTAAATTTAAGTGTGGACATGCTAAGTCGACTTAACTAACTTAGCTAAAGTCGACTTAAATTAACAAGTGTAGACATAGCCAACGTTTTGAGTCAATCATGCCACTAACTATGTAGAAGTCCATTTACATATTTTAGTCTAGATGGCACCTATAAATACTGATAGTTAGAGATGAAGGCAGAAAATAAATCCTGAAGTTTTTGCCAGATAAACAGACATAGTCTCAGTCCATGCCTGGGATAAACCACATGAAAATGTGAAAGTCAGGGAAGGTGGCAAAAGGAGAGCAGATTTTTCCCAACACTGGTGAGTGACCCTGATGTCAGACTTCCCAACTAGCCACAAACGGTACCTCTGATTCCCATGCTGGTTATCAGGAAGCTAAAACAAAATATACATAGCCCCCTTTACTGCATTTCACTCTCTGGGTCCCAATCAGTCACTAGGTCCAGTAAAGAGATAAGTTATTTAAAATGCTATGCTTTTTACCAGAAAGGTTCTCCTGACCTGAAAGGCTCAGCCACATTACTAGACCCATGGACATTTGAATTTTACCCAAAATACCACACTGCCAGCCAATCCTTCATTAACGAAAACTAAAGGCTTTTTATAAAAGGAAAGATACAAATTATAAGAGAGATGTTAAATGATTAAAGCCACCAGATACATACAAATTATTTGAAGGTCCATATATATCCAGTTTTCAGTAGAACTGTGGAGTCTGCAGGCTTGTACAGTCCCCCTGCAGTACATCCAGTGTCTGGATGAATCTTAGACCTTTGTTTCATCAGTTAGATGAGTTGATCCAGAGGTTGGTGAAGACTGAAGACTAAAGACAAAATGGATGTATTGCAGCTGCCTTTTATGTCCCTTGGCCTCTGCCATTCTGCTTGTGGAAATTTACAGAAATAAGACAAGTTCCAGAGGGGACAGAGTCCAGGGTCAGATGAGTAAATTCTGGTGACACATCAGGTGTAGCCCCTGGTTTCTTTCTCTGGGCTTATTGTATCTTTGAGTTCCCTTAATGGGCCATTAAGCAGGCTACTGCTACCATCATCCTGTCTGGGGTGTGTTATCTAGAAACACAGCACAAGATGAAATATAGATACATCAAACAATCCATATCTTCCAATACAAATATAACAGGTGCACCCAAATAACATCATCATATTTAGCAAATTACAGTCTTTCTAGCGGTACCTGACATGGCCTATCTCATATGAATTGTTGTAATTTTGACATATTGCTGTTAAATGATATCATAAATGGTCTCCCTAATCCAGCCAGCATCACATCAGGAATGGACTTCAATAAAAATTCAAAATAATGCTTGAGATATAAATTTAAAATACCAGAGAAAAGACTGTGTAGGACATTCAAGTTTGGATTTTAAGGTAACTGATCAAGGTTAATTATTCCTTTTTTTTTACCTTTCTACATTCAAAAATCTTTTAGCCTCTAGTTAAACAGAGAAAGACAAAGAAAAATCTAGCTCTTTAAACTTCTGCTCTTTGTTCCTTATACCTTTCAGGTGTTTAAACAGAAAGGCGCAGCTATATTAACCTAGCTTCTCCCACTCTGTTTTTGGACAGATCAAGAAGAGACCAACATCTAGTTGTTTAAGGCTCAAATGAATGCGGTCTTAAACAACCCACATCATTAATGTGACTGAACACAGAGGCTCATGGTAGTTGGGTTTTTGGTTTGAGAAAGGATTCGTGTATTTTTCAATCTTTATAATATGCTGACATTTTTTCAGAATTCTTCCTTTTCAAAGACTGTACAAGAAAATCACCCTTTTCCCCTATCCAGAACACACACACAAAAATAGGATACACATAAAATTTCAGGTTTCAGACTTTGTAAAATACTTCTATCTAAATGCAGATTTCTGGGAAAATGTCCTAGAAAATTTACACCCAGCATGCAAATCTGTGTTTCATGGAGAATTTCCAGTAGGAGTTCTTTTTTAAAAGAATGAGACATGCATTATGTTTTGATTTGAGTGTCCAAGAGACATGAGATATATCCTGTTCTCTAGTTACCAAGGACTCGGGTTCATTGCAACCAGCATTATTCTTTTCTATGATAACATGCCCTACAGTATGGTTTAGGTATAAATTAGATCCATTCTTAACATAAAGATACTTCAGCTTCCATTCTGACCACCAAAGAAAGAAAGAAAGAAAGGAAGAAAGATCTATTAGTCATAAAAAAGTATATTAAAAAAATAGCAAGCAAAAATCATCTGGGATATAACCATAATGACTTCAATGGCATTACACTAGGTTTGCATTTGACCCAGTGTACTTTAAGGTTTAATATTAACAGGCCTGGACATACCATGCAGCTATTTAAATTTTTTTTTTAATTTTTATTTTTTTTACTGATCATACTAGACATGTCAATTTTCAAAACCATTGGCTCCATAGTGTCCTTCTTTGCAAGGTATTGCCCAGAATGCATTTTCTGCTAATAGTTGTTTCATAGCTCTGCAGTTTTGGGTTGGCAGAATATAGACACAGAGCTCTCTTTGGTTTGTGTACTTTGAAAGCATGTTTTGTGGGAAGCCTTCACTGCCTTTATTCCTCACTACTTTATTTAGGTGTAGTCTATTGGTCAGAGCATCAGCATAGGAACAAAAACCACCTTGGGTTCTATATCCAGTTCTCAGATCTATGACTGATTTATTTAGAAAATCCAAAACCCATAAAGAGCTACCCATCCCAAACTCTTGGTCTTCTGACAACTTAATTTCAAGAGGCTGCTCTTGTCAATGTAAAATGCACATGTGCCAGGCAACAGCATAATCCACCACTGAAACATGGCAAAACCTGGTCTTCAATCCACAACTTCCTCCCCTCCCTCTGCCCCTCAGTTTCTGGGAGAAATGATGGGCCTTGGAGCATTTTCAGATGTTAATAAGCATACATTCTGAATGGAGAACAAATTCTGAAGCTGAGGACTCCTTATGAAAAATGTTATCAATGCTATCTTTAATGTTCTTCAATGATTGGCTGTATCCACCTGCTTACACTAAGTATATTTTTAACCAATTTTAAAATGTGTTCAGCTAAACTGATTTTGAAACCAGCCCTGACACCATGCTATTCTTAATGGCACAGCTATATTAGCCAGATCAGCTGCAACCTCAGTAGCTAATATCGGAGCATTTTTTTAACTAAGGCTTGGGCAATGGCCCCCAAAGCCATTTGTAAATTCTACGTGAATGGGGATCCCTAATAATGTCTACTCTCTTTGGCTTTCTCTATTGGAGTCTATTTGAAGTTGAAATATGCTTGAACTAGACTGCTAGTTGTAGATCTATAGAGTACATGGCAGAGGTCAGGTGACAATGAATGGACTTGTCTACATGATAACTTAGCATCTGCAAGCCAGGGTATAAAACGAGGACACCAGCTTGCCATGCACTAACTCACTGTGTAGACAAGTCCTATGGATGTCTCTGAGAGATAGTGAACATTCATGTAAAATACAATATGCAAAACTGAAAGCATACAGAAATCCTTTGGTTTGGTTTGCTAAGACTTTAAGGTTCCAGTTCAGCGGAGTACTTACGTGCAATTTCAGTGGGACTTAAGTGATTTTTGCTTTACTGAGGCATAAAATACATGCCTAATGTTCTTATAAAAAGATCTCCCACAATACCAAAATCTATGGGTTTTTTTTTCTTTCTCCTGTTTACCTTTAATTTAGGGGTTTAGCGACTTTATAGCTAGTCCCGCTCATACAGATATGAAACCCATACCCAACAGGACACAATAACTTGACAATTTTGCTTTAAACGTGGAACCGTTCAAACAGCTCTACCTTCTAATGCCACAACACTTGCCTATTCAATCTCCCACTGCAGCTGTTTACATGCTGTTTCTTCCCAGCTTCACTGCTGTTCCCTATACATTCTGACTACTAAATGGAGTTGGACTCAGCTGCCATTCCAATGTGCTTCCCTTTCCTCGGTCAGACACAAAACATGCATAGCCCAAAGATTCGCTTTCAGCTTCAAATTTAGAATCCATCCAATATGAGAAGATGCCAAAGTTCCACAGCTGAATTTATCAATCATTGACTGAAAGTGAAAAGGTTGGACTCCTCCATCTCCTCCATCAATTGGCTTCCATTGATGTCAGTGGGACACATGCATCCCAAGGACCAAATTTGTCCCTTATTGTCAAATAAATGTATCTAATCTGACAAATTGCCAACTCTAAGTGCCTGAAACTCTTTCACTGTGCCATAGTCTATAAATGGATACCTTGACTAGAAACACAGTTGGCAGAACAGGTCCACTAAACAACTTAATATTCGCACTGTGCAATACCATAATATTTCCTATTTTAAATATAGGATATTGCTACACAAATATCTAGGTTGGTAAACTAAAGTAACATGGTGGCACATTTCCAATTAGGATGATAAATGTTGACTTTGTAATGGCAGCTGCAGTAGATTATATATTACTTGTCCATTCTGAAGACATCTACTTTTTAAAACCACTAACACTGATAATACATTTTATTTCCATTAGTTCTTATAAATGCCACAATACACACTAAAATTACATTCACATACAATCATATTAGTACCTCCACCTCAGCCCCTTCTCTCTGCAATTCACACACACTCACACACAGACTCATGTGAATCTACAGTGAGGTTTGTTTTTACTTAAAAAGGATACTATGCCATGACTGTCACCAAAGTTACATAATTGGAAGGAAACAATAAAATGACAGATTGCTTGTTCTAAATAATTGGATAGACAGGGTAGCAAACAGTGGGTTATGAAAAATATTCTTCAAAGAATGTCAAACTTCAATAACTCACACAACAAAAGGACACTAAGATCTGTCCCCCTGCCACAGTGGAATACTTTTAAGATCCAGTTATAATTTTTGACAACAATTTTTAAACCTTTTTAAAAAATAGAGAAAGGAAAGACTGAGGAGCATTTGTGAGCCTGTATTTTAACATGGCACCAAAATACTCAAATAGAAGTTTGGGGAAAGGCATACGTACCCCTTTCAATAATGCAGTGATGTCATTAATGTCATTAATTATGACTTATATCACAATTGTACACCAGGAGTGTAACTGAAATCACTGCCCAGTTCTGTTAGGCACCATCTATATACATAGCAAGAGACCATCCTCTCCTTGGCTATGTCTACACAAGAAAAAGTTAGATTGACTTTATTAAGTCGACTTAATAAGGTTGACTTTAAGTTGACCTAAATTCGACCTTATTAAGTCGACTTAACAAAGTGGTTTCCTTGAACGGGGACTTAGTAAGTCGATCTAACTGCCCTTAAGTCGACCTAATAAAGTGGACGTAAGCATCCACACTGTGCTTATGTCGACCTAAGGAGTCGACTTAAGGGCCAGGTCGATTTATCTGGCGGTTCTTATTAGGTCAACCTAACCTTTCATTAAGTCGACTTAAGAAATTTCTTAAGTCAACTTAATGAAAGCCTGGTGTGGACAAGGACTAAGTTAGGTCAACTTAAGCCTCCTTAAGTCGACCTAACTTGCAAGTGTAGACATAGCCCTTGATGTCAATTTGAGTTTAGTCTAAAGTGATAAGAAAGTCAAAGAGACAGAGCCATGTCTTACCCAAGCTACACATCAGGCCAGTGAAAGAGCTGAGATTAGAATCCTAGGCTATGTCTACACTTGTAATTTTAAGTCGACTTAGTGAGTCTACACTTAAAATTAAAGTCGACTTAAAGGGGAACTTACAAAGTGTACCTAGAGCATCCACACTGGATGCCTAGGTCGACTTCTAGGGGCTTAGGGAGACCTAGGGCAGGTCCATGAGGGCAGGGGGGGCACCCCTTGCCCACTGCCAGGGGGCTCAGCCTTTGCCCCATTGTACATAGGTACAATGGGGCAAAGGGAGTCAGGGACCCTGGCAGGGCATAGGGGCAGGGTGCAGGGCTCTGCCCTGCCCTTTGGAGGGCATGCCAGGCTCCCCCTGTGCCCCCCCCCGGCAGGGAGGGCATTGATGTAGTCCTGGGGTAGCCCTAAGTCGACTTAGGGCTACCCCATGTCTACACTGGCTTAAGTCGACTCTAGGAAGTCGACTTAAGCACTAGGTCAAATTTAAAGGAGGTTTAATAAAGTTGACTTAAGGAAACTATAGTGTAGACGCAGGGTAGATTAAGTCGACTTAAGTAAGCTTAAGTCGACTTGATTTACAAGTGTAGATGCAGCCCTTGGAACCAGGATTCCAGAATCCTAGTCTAGTGCCCTATTCGCTCACCATGCTTAGTATCAGGTATTTTTTGTGTATAATATGCAACAGAAATATGGGTTCGTACAGCTCCTAGTACAATGGAATCTCTATTGTAATAGAAATGATAATAATAAAAAAATATCCTTGCATTACTCTGTTTGGCTGTCCACATTCTAGACACAGGCCTAGGTGCTATTGGAAGCTCATATCTATACTGGAATGCTTGCGACTAAGTCAAAAGTAACTACACTGAAGTCAATGGAGTTGCAATAGAGTAAAACCATTGTGAGACCTGAATCAGGTTCTATATGTGCTAAATTAGAGCCTTAAACATAATGGAGTCCATGGGGGTGCATCCATTGTTTTCAATGGGGTTTGGATTTTGACCTAGTTTGTTATCCACACTGATATCAAATATTTCACAGATGGGTCTTATTTATTCACTGGAAAAAAATGTGTGTTATTTTAGTGATCAAAGATATCTAACAGTGTGCCTCCATTATCATCCTTTGGCCCGTTATCAGAACCTAGATCAGACTTTAAGACCATGTTCCTTCTCTTTATCTCCATCACTCTCACTCTACTGTAATCACTCAACTTCCAAAGGAATAGCCATGTTAGTCTAGCTCAGCAAAACAAACAAGAAGTCTGGTGGCACTTTTAAAGATTAACAAATATATTTATTTAATAAATTTGTTAATCTTTAAAAGTGCCACCAGACATCTTGTTTGTAATCTCTCACTGTCCCACACGGTCACCCTCTTAGAGAGTTTAATGAATGTTTTCAATTTTTGTGGTGGCTGAATATTTGTACATTATAACTACTGGAAAGCTAACTGTTATTTTATAAAAAAACAACAGAGTCCTGTGGCACTTTTAAAGACTAACAGGTTAGTCTTTAAAAGTGCCACAGGACTCTTGTTTTTCTACAATAGACTAACACGGCTACCCCTTTGGAATTTGTTATTTTATACAGTACATATGTGCTATATAAAGAACTATAAAACTGTTCATGCCATACCAGATAAATTATATTCATATTTTAATAGTTGTTATATTTATTATATTTTCTTAAGACAAAATAAATCAAGAGGCAAAGAAAAGAAAACAGAAATGGTGATCAAAGCTATTGACCACTGGTCCTCAACTTGGAAACCACAACCCAAAGGAGGTTCATGAACAAATTTTAGGGGACCATCATGACCACCCTCCTTTTTAAAAAAAAAAATCCTAAGTGGGAAAGTAGGTTCCAAAACTTTTTCTGTTGTAACTATATATATAGTTTATCAGGAAGGAGGCAGAGGGTAAGAATATACAGTTTCTTCATTTTCTAAAAGAAACTTTTGTTATTGTCTAGTTGGTCCCATACAGAATCTGTCAAACCCAGCCTTACCTCGTGTACCACATAGTTTACACAGGGCCATGACAGATCTCCATCACTTGAAATCTTCACATCAAGACTGGATTTAAAAAAACAAAACAAAAACATAGTATAGTTCAAACAGAAGTTATGGGCTTAACTGTAGAAATTATTGGGATTGGTTCTTTGGCCTATCTTGTGCCAGAAGTCAAACAAGATAGTCATTATGGTCTCTTCTATTTTTAAAATATATGACTCTATGAACCCTTACCTATCTAATACTTATTGCTTGAAGTTCCTAACTCTGGGACATTATTAAGGGAAACATATAGTTGCTTGGCTTCCAATTCTTTTTCATGTGTCACTATTATTGAAAAGTTCCAAAGGGGTAGCCATATCAGTCTAGTTCAGCAAAACAAACAAGGTGTCTAGTGGCACTTTTAAATACTAACAGTGTCTAATGAAGTGGGGTTTTCTCCCATGAAAGCTCATGCAATAAATAAATTTGTTAGTCTTTAAAAGTGCCACTAGACTCTTCATCATTGGAAAGCAAGATCTTAAATGGACCTGCAATCAAGAATAAAAAAGATTCCTCTCCAGCTAGCCATCTAAAAGATGATGTTTGAACTAGCTATATATTTAGATGGGAGTATGAACGATATATGGTGGTGGTCCACATGAATTACTCATCCAGCCTCAAATAAGGTGCAATTTTTGCCAAGCTATCATGGGTGTTGTCTCCAGTAGGTTACAAAAGCCTACAAAAGTACGTTATGTCTAAGGTATATTAATGGCTGTGAGTTATCTTGTGAAATGTGTGTCACCACTGAACACCCACATGGCACCCCCTTTTGGGGCATATGGTATGGTATGCATTCATGAGGCATCAGCAGATTAATTAGCCTGTGACTTTAATAGAAATTCATATGCAAGGGCTTCATGATATTAAATTATATGTTTGGTTTTGGGAGCAGAGAATATATTTTCCTAACTAGGTTCTATACTAGTATGTTCATGTTCTAGACCATGCATTTTGGTAGGCTTCTCAGAAAAATGAGGTGTTAGTTTTTAGAAACAATTATCATGATGACCTTGATGATTAAGTATGATAATTAAAAGACGTTGTGAGTAATATGTTTTATATCATAAACATTCCTTTCTGATTTACTAACTGGGAAAAAATGCCATTTTAGAAAAGAAATGAGTATTTTTTAACGTGATTAGCAAGCCATCTGTTGACATTTCAGTACAATCTCTTATGAAAGTCCCCAGCTTACTGCTTCAGTGTTAGCAGAGGAAGAACCCAAAATAGTAATGCCTTTTGCAGTTACATCAGCACAAGGTGATTTAGAAAGGGCAGACTTCAGAGAACAATAAAATACATATTTACTAGAGCTGTGCAAAACTTCCATAATGAAGCCTGAAGGCAAGGGAAAATCACCTGCTTTTGTGTATTGTTATTAACCCTAAAGTAGGGTTAGATTCACAAAATGTTTATCTGAAGCTTGAGAACCTGCTGACAAACCTCATCTGGGTTTTGAGCCAATCTAGATGAGTTTCAAAAGAACTTGGAAAGATTTGGAGTGGAAGCTATGGGGAATCAAGGGACTAAAAATATTCAAAAGTTGGTGGCCTAATTCACCCCACAGGTACATTCCAGCATAACTCCAATGAAATCAGTGGAAAACTTCTCAAATCTGATTCACCACTGTTATACACCATGTAGCTCTATTGAAGACAATGAAGCCCAAAGAATTCATCTGAGTTTTGCACTGAGCGTTGGGATTTCTTTGAACCTGAAATTCAAAAGTAGACTGACTCAGTGGTGTGCAGCTATAATGCATGCATGTGGTACAGCTGTGCTGGGGCACATGAGGTTAAGGGGACCCAACCACCCTTGAAGTTTGAGCTGTTCTGCAGCATAGGGAGGCCATTGGCAAAAAATGAAACCTGGTGGCCCCTCCAGGGGAGGCGTGTAGCTGAGATGAGTGAGATCCTCAACCAAGGTGACATCTCAGATGTTAACAGATAGCAAGAATATGTAGAGAAGGCACGAGAGGGTCACAGCATTTGGGAATACCTAGGGTGCAGAGTTCGCTGGATGGGAGACAGCGAGTTGGAGCAGAGCTGAAGGGGACTGTGGAGGTAAGCTGAGGGAGAATTGGGAACCTGAAATGGGAGTTGGGGGTGTAACTCAAGTAAATGGGGGAAAGAAGGGGAGCAAAAAGGGTCTTGAGGTTTGATTACATGAAGGCTGTAATGAATAAGGCTGCAGGGGTCAGATGGACAATGATGGGGCTGATTCAGAACTGGAAGGGAGTGAGGGGGCTTTGTAGGGAGCTAGAGGATCTGTGGAGGGGCACTGAGAAAGCTTGAGGGATGCTAGGAAGGAGATGCTGAATGCAGTAGGGCCCTCTGGGGCCTCATTTTATCACTGACTAGACTCTGACAGGGTATGTGTAACACAAACTAAGTTTGTACAAACCTCTGCAAATGCAGAGCTTCACATTGCTATTTAAGAACAGATTGAGGAGCTGTGAACACAAAACAAATCCATGTAATGACCTGCCCTGTGGCATATTACCAATGACAAACATTCTTAGCTCTTGTACAGATCAGTATTGTTTCATCCACAGATTTCAGTTTGCTACACAAAGGTGGGTAAATGTAATTCCTCCCATTTTACACATGAGAAAATTGAGGTACAAAGAAGCATTTTTTTTACAAGATTCAATAGCTAGTCTATAGGAAAGATGGGCATAGACCCATTTTCTCATGAAGTCTGAATGTCAGTCTCTGTTACTGTACCATACCATCCACGCCCTATGGCTTCCAAAAACTTAAAACAAAACACTTCAGCGATACTGCCTCTATTTTTGAAATATTCAACAGCTTGCATTATGCATCCATTTTCAATTCCCTGTCAGTTTGCATATCATTTGTTTCCCTCCTGTTTCTGGAAAGTTATATAGGTATCTAAAGGAAAAGGAAGAAAACAACAAGCTAACAACTGGGACAAGGAAGAAAAAGGAGGAATTGGGGGGTTGGTTTTCTTTTTAGTTACTCATTCTAATTTTTCTCATAAGTGTCATTTGAGGCAAGCTTCACAAAGACACTGTTGACTTCTGTTATTGTCTGAGAGAATTTTACAGATAGAGAATAGCTCCAGGGCTGCTCTAATCTGCTCAAGCCACCCAATTAGCATTCGACCCATTGTGAGAAACACTGTGCATTGAATTTTCAGTCACCTGGGCCTAGCGGACATCTGCGAATGATGAATGTTTGCTTGTTCTCAAGATACAGAGGTCCTGAACAAGTGGTCAGCATATGTACCGTAACTTCCAGGCTAAACGCTGCAGCTCCTTACTAATTACTAAACATGCAGATGCTCTCTCTCTCTCTCTCTCTCTCTCTCTCTCTCTTGCTCTCTCTCTCTCAAGGAATGGAAGAACAGCAGTTTAGATGCCAGAGTATCTTCTTTGCTTGAAGTGGGTTGAGTACAACATCCTTTCATTCTATTTAGAAACCAGAACAGCTGAACTCTTTAAGCAGCCAAAGCGTTTCTTCTGTCACTTCACAGGCAACATACCTCACCGATATCTGCTTCTATACAGTAAGCAATTAAGATTTCATTGAACGAATACAGATACCCTACTTGTGCTTGAACCTCACTACAATCCCGTCATCTTAATGTAACCATTTTTAAAAAATCTTAAACTAATTAAATTTGATTTCAATCTGGTGACTTTTGTAACTGAATGTCCCGGAGCTCAACAAGGTGTGTGGTGGGCCACATTGCTAGTGGTTCACTCGGGGAGCCAGTCAGCTCAAAGGAACTGGAGGGGAGGGGCTACCCTCCACCCCCTGGCTTGGGTTTGGGGGAGCGGTCTCTGAGCTGGAGGGGAGGGGCTGACTTGGGGGTGGCATTGTTGCTGTGGCACCTGGGTGGCTGGGGGTGGTGGTGAAGGAGGGCTGCTGATGCACCCTGCTGGCTCAGGGCAGAAAGGCTGCTGCTGCACCCAGCCAACTGGCCGGCATGGGGCTGGAAGGGAGGGGCTACTGTCCACCCCACTTGCTTGGGGCTGGAGGGGCTGCTGCTGCACTGGCCTGCTGGATAGCAGCCTTTAGCAGGCCAGGCCCTGGCTCCCGGGCTATGGATGGACAACCCAGCATTAGACATACCAGAGCAAATGGGTGAAAGGGCTTTGACCCAATGAGTCATTTCAGTCATGTCCTCCTTTTAACCCTCTCTTCTGCACACCTTTTATAGACAAGTAATACATCCCACATGAGCTAGACATTAAGAACTCAGTTGGGAGCCTTTGTGGACAGCCATACATGGGAACAAGAGGGTGTAAGATGCCTCCTTATGGCCTACTTCCACAGGGGACTCAAGGATGGGAGGACATGAGTCTGAAACAGCCACTGCTGAGCAGCTACTTCCTGCCCCCATGTGAATGGGCAGGTTATGGAAGGAGCAATAGCCCTCCCACCAGCCTCAATAACAGAGCCAGGACACAGGGAGAAGTTATAAAAAACTGACACATATTACCTCCCCAGGAGCAAGGGGGAGAAATAGCAAACAAGAACATTACCCTTAGAGTCACAATCTGGTTCATGCTCATCTCAGTGCAGTTCGGTGTTGCCCCTAACTCAGACTGGATTGCTAGCAGACAGGCTTATACTGTACGTTCTTGGATTGGAAGCTACATTTGCATCAAATCTCTTTTTAGAAAGACAATTTTCCCTGCTCCAAATCTGACCCCTCTTATTTTTTCAAAAAAACTCATTGCTTAATCCTGGTATCTAGACAGATCCATCCCTTAGCATATTCCACATGTGTACCAATTCTTTAGAGCCCAGAAAACTTTAAGAGAGTGAATTCCAGTCCTGATCATTTACCCTTTGATATGGTCTTTATACTGTGGTCAGAAGTAATGTACTATGTCAAGAATTTTTTTTTTAAATGCTTTCCTGGTTCACTATGATATAACAATGCCCTTTGATTAAAAAGCCATATCAAAGCTGAAGGGGCGCGTAGAATGGCTTTCTCTAAGGATGTTTCAATTAGATTTGAAATGGTAGCAATAAGAAAAAATAGGCTGCAGTCAGAATTTTTTCTCTCTGCTTTGTCGTTTGCTGATTCTTATGCTTTTAGAGTTACACACCCTAAGGAAACTTTTTTCTGAGTATCATTTAAGGTTATTCTTTTTTTATGCAAGACTGTGCCATATAACAACTTAGCCAAAGACTGATCTTCTCTGTGGTATTTAAAAGATTGAACTTTTCTATTTAAATGAGTATCTAAAATTATACACAGAACTTTTAGGAAATCTGACAGCACATTCTGCTGTTAAAACAATAACTTCCTAAAGAAAACGTTCAAGGGCCTTTCCTATAATCTGAGCAGATCTGAAGCTAGCAGGATTGATACCATTTAGTAAGGCCGCAATTATCACTGCTCACTGAGATGTGTCTCCCCTTCAAACTGGACTATACAAACAATGGATCAAAAATAAAGTAGATCTGTTTACCAGTCCACTTACTTATACAGCTCTTATCTTACTTATACAGTAACTCTTATACAGTTACTTATACAGCTCTCATCACTGTACTCTCTAAGCATCACAATGGCTATGTCTACACTTGTTAATTTAAGTCGACTTAGCTAAGTCAACTTTCTTAAGTTGATTTAGCATGTCCACACTTAAATTTTAAGTCGACTTAGAGGGGACCCTACAAAATCGACCTAGAGCATGCACACTGGACTCCTAGGTTGATTTCTAGCGGCTAGGTGGACCTGGGACAGGTCCACAGTGACAGGGGCACCCCTTGCCAAGTGCCAGGGGGCTCAGCCTTTGCCCCAATGTACGTTGGTACAATGGGGCAAAGGGGGACAGGGACCCTGGCAAGGCATAGGGGCAGGGTGTGCAGGGCTCTGCCCTGCCCTTTCGGGGGGCATGCCAGGCTGTGGCTGTGCCAGCCACCCTGGCAGGGAGGGCAGTGGGGAAGCCCTGGAGCCCCCTAAGTTGACTTAAAGTCGACTTAGGGCTACTCCACGTCTACACTGGCTAAGTCGACTTTCTAAAGTCAATTTAGCCAGCAAAGTCGACTTAAAATGAGGTTTTACAAAGTCGACTTAATTTTTCCTTAAGTCGACTTAAGCAGCTGCTTAAGTCAACTTAAGGAAAGTGTAGTGTAGGCGCAGAGTAAATTAAGTCGACTTAAGCAAGCTTAAGTCGACTTAATTTACAAGTGTAGATGCACCCAATGGCACAAAACAAGACTGGCCAATTTAAAAAAAAAAAAGAAAGCATTATGTGCAAAATTGAGGTTCCACAGCTAGACCCTTCAAAATGTTCTGAGAGAGGGTGAACTGCATCCCACAGTGATTAACAGACCCGTGGCTAGGACACTCTTCTTGGATGGAAGTGACCCAGCTCCATGTGTCTGCTTTACCTCATTTGAAACAGGGGCTTGGACCTGGCTTGCCCATCTCCCACATAAATACACCAATACCCAGAGTATTGACTATTCTGAGTTTGTTGGAGCTTTGTATAAATAGTTAAATGCTTATTGGGCCAGAGACTGCTGCCACAGCGTGCAAAACAGGGACTTGCACCTCAGTCACTCCCATCCCATGTGAGTCCCCAAGCTGCAGTGCTATTCCAGGGCTGAGTGCTCTTGTTTTGACCAGGAGCTCCAGACTTCTTGACAAATCTTTTATTGAAACTGACACATTTCTGTGAAAAGTTGTGGTTTCTTTGATTGGCATTTACTCATATGCAGCAAACATTTCTTCACTTTTTTTTCCAGGCAGCTCTCATGGAATCTTTTTAATTTCATCCAGTGTCCTTCCTCTATTCTCCCATTCACTTGTGCAGTGGGAACTGCGTGAGCTTTTCCTGTCATCATTTGCCCTTGAATCGGTAGAGGAGTTAGGAGATCTTTCAGGAGCCTGACCTGTTGTCTGTGCTAGACTATGGCAAGAAAATGGATAGGAACAACATATAGAAAAGTCAGTGAAGGGGCTCTACTGTACAATTAATCCATTCAGTTTGCCTAAAATTAACACCCTAGAATCCATCTATGAATATAATTCTTGAAAAACACATGGTATTAATCTGACTTTAAAAAAAATATCTCCAGGAACAACCATCAAACTATGGATTCTGTTTGTCTGGAAAACATTACAGCTTATTAAAATATTTTGCTTTCCTGCATATCATACACTACCGTAAGTCCACCTTTGTTTAGAATCTTTGCTTTCTCTTTTCTTAAAATGACATTGCAGGTTATTGCTGTTTGATGCAGTTGGAGTTGGCGTTTTAAAATATTCATTTCAGATCAGAAGTGATGTATTTGCTTGAGACGTGAGTGGTTTATAACTGCCAGCATTGACTTTAAATTTAATGACACAAAGAATGTCACGTACATGTGACACAGTCATCATTCCCTTCATTGTAATGCAACTTTGTGGCATAGACGACATCATTTGTATGCGAGTTTCCATGCAAATAATGTCATTTGAATCCTTTTAACAGAAGATAATGATACAAAATTCCAGGAGTACAGGGAACAGGCCATGAAATAAGGACTTTCAAGTGACAAATGGCAAGTTACCTTCCTTATTTACATTTCTCTAATTTTTCTCCTTTTTCTTATTGCTCGAGGCCTGTTGCACCCAAAGGAATGGTCAGGTGGGGAATTAGGGCTACAAACACCTTTATGTCCCTACTAATGCACAGTCTGGATGGAAGGGCACTCCCGCTGGGTGGCACTCAGAAATTGCTCTGTGTTTTTTTACTACCTTCTAGGTAAATAGAGAGAGAGAGAGAGAGAGAGAGAGAGAGAGAGAGAGAGAGAAATCTTTTTGCCTTTCACAGCAGAAATGTCACTCCTTAAACCAGTACAATGACATCTATCTATATCTATATACAAATGAGTGCATGACACACATGGGCCATGCACAAGTCAGCCAAACTACTGCATGATTTTATAGTCCTCATCCTTCCTGGCCTCGCCCTGTCTTTGTTATCTCATCTTTTGTACAGGGGACCAAACGGCAGTGTTCACATGAAACACCATCTCTTGCGTGATTCCTTTGATTTCCCTGTGAGTAAGGGTGACTTTAAGAGCCTGATGATGGTTTCATTTCAGCTTTGTGCATGATCTCATTCCAGTTTTAGGTAGTAGAAGACAGAAGGCGAATCAGGCCCTCAGTTCTTCAGCACAAGGATTCTGGCCTAGCTAGGAGTTATCCACCTAAATACCTTTGGGGTAGCATTTCTACCTTTCTAATTGCTGGTAACCGGACCCCCAAGACTTCACCACTGCTCCTCCCTTTCCCCCCAAGGACCTGCCCCTGCTCCTTCCCTGCCTCTTCCTTGTCGCTTGTTGGATTGTCCTGAGTCTGCCTGCAGGTAAAGAGACAGCCCTGGCTGCGAAGGGGCTGACACGGATTAATGACCTGATGCCTCTCCCTGTTTCATGGTAATCGGATTTTTAGTTTGGGTGCCATTTAGGTTGCTAGGTCCCTGAAAACTATGCACCTACCAACACTAAATGGCACCCAGACACAGAAGCCAAAAACCAGGCTGTCCCAGTAAAAACCTGATGGGTGGCAACCCTACTTTGAGGATCCAAACTTTCATCTTTATGTCATTTGTAAAGAACCACACCCATGTATAATTCTCTGGAAGTGCCCAATAAATAAATAACCGTAATCTCTTGGACTCTCCACCCCCTGTATTCGAAAGAACGACTCTCAGTGCTGCATAACTATCATGCTTAGGTTTGATGCACAGACACTGTCTTTTAGATAGACTGCGTTCAGCCAGTCCTTGTTTATTGATTCAAGCTTGCCTCTTTCTTTCTGAGTGAACTGAAGTGCATCATTAACTGAATGAAAAAATAACACATAAAAGCACAGCTTTTTCATCCCCTGTGTAATTTTTACAAGCTTTAAGCAGAGTGGTTTGCAGCAAACATTACTGAATGTAAGCACCATTCTGGATCCCTTGTCCCTTAATTTATGCATGCCCATCTTTCTTTCCTTGGCTGTCTTTGAGAAGAAGGCCAGGTGTATTGGGTGTCCCAGATTTTATATCAGAAGATGCAATTTGCCATACCGAATCAGACCGTTCATCTATTAAGCCCAGCATTCTGTTTCCAGCAGTGGCTGATGTACCGGTGGCTTCTACATGATAAAATCATTTCCAACCATGGATTTGTTTTGGGCTCATCTCTGCTTTCAAAGTTGCACAAACTTTAATACAAATAATTTAATAGAAATCATTTTAATTCAAATAATTTCTAACCAAGGATTTGTTTGAGGCCTATCTGTACTTGTAAAATTATGCAAACTTGAAACTATTAACATTATTTTTGCTGATTTCCTTTTTTTCTACTTCTCTTCTGTCTAAGAAGCACTTAATATATACACCTTTTAGGTACAAATAGTTACACGTAGTTCCCGAGGGTGCTTAACACAATAATGACTGTGCAAGGTCTCTAACCCGCTCCACTCAGGGAGTATAAAGGCAGAAAAAACTGCACCTGGGAAGGAGGTATCTTAAAGTCCTTAAATCATGATTTAAGGAGGTAAATAACTCAGTCATAGGTTGGTGGCCTATTGCTGGAGTGGGTGGGTGAGATCTTGAGGCCTGCATTTTGCAGGAGGTCAGGCTAGATGATCGTACTGGTACCTTCTGACCTTAAAGTCTATGAGTCTATGAGGAGTCCACAGAGAGTGTAGTGTCATCAAAGTCAACTCCTATGCCACCTCCTCTGCAGGTTGGGGGTAGGGGTGATGGGGCAGGAAGAAATGTGGCCAGAATGCACTGTTCTCCATTTATGACTAGCTGGCAGTTTCTCAGTTGTTGTAGGCTAGAGGTAAAGACAATACAGGGTGGACAATCCAGGAGCTGTAACTGCTTCCTAATGTCATCTGTATCTGTTGTGCTGTGCTGCCAAATAGAGGACCTAGCCCAATGAGCACAAATCAAGTTGAAATCAGAGAAGCATGAAATATACAATATTCCGTACAATGCATTATATTGCAATAGTTGATTTGTAGCACCAGGGTAACTGCTTTACAGTTTCAAATGAATGAAATAGATCTATCTTTTCAAATGATCTATGAAATAGATCTATCTTTTCTGATGCAGAGACAGCAATGCATGGCAGGGTGTATTTGATAAATTATGGTAGCGCAAGGCAAACTGATCCTTAACCTGTAAGATTCTGGAAGAGAACCCAGCTGCTGGCTGCACTAGCTTACAAGCAGAGATTTCTCACCAAACTGTGATGAAAAGTGCCCTTTTTGAGGTCTGAATGAAAGAGAGATATATGCTGCCTCTCAATTTTTTCCAGACTTTGGGGTCAGACAGTGACCAGACACGCAAATAGCAGTCAAATTTATACAGGAAGTCAGCAAAAGAGTCCTAACTCAGACAGAAATGACCTTTGACCTTTGTCTGTGTCAAAGGTCTGGTTCAAGTTTCTTTATAGTAATCTGTAGCTATGGAAACGAAAACAGATCCTTTGAATGAATCAGTTTGTAGATTTTGCTTTGAAAGTTTTCTTTTACTTTCATATTTGAACTGAATTTTAATTACAAAAATTGCTTAAAGCTATAACCCAAGAAAGACTTTATTTACCGTATAAAAAGAACAAAGGTGATAGCGTTAGTGGTGAGCTCAGGACAAAAAAACCCCTATTTCTCCTCCCACTAAAACTAGACGGATATGGGAGGTTTTTTCTTTTATGAGAACTGGTTACCTGCCTCACGCTTACAGCAAGCCTAAAAATATTCTGAGACAAAAGTAGCCTGTGAGAAAACCTGTGGGATGTGCTGACAGTGTCTTCACAGACAGACAGAAAAAGAGAAAGTCAAAGGCAAATTAAAATGGTTTACAAGGAGCAAACACACCAAAACAAAAACAAACCAACCAAAAAGCCTATTTTTTCCCCATTCCCACAGTATCTTCCCTCGCTATTCATCATAACAAGAGCTGCCTTTGCTTTTTGCAGACTCATTAATGCAAGCACAGGAAACGATTAAAAGTATTTAGATTACGGCCCAACTATCGATATTGGTGCCTGACAGCAATATTATTACCTCATTGATATAAATGCTGAGCTCAGGTGATTTTAAAAGTGTGACTGATTAAAGCAACATAAATAGTGGCCGTGGCATTAATGCTGTCAAGCATAAATCTGGGGTCTTGACAGTATCATGTGCACCCAGACTCTGACTGGCTTGAAACCTTCCATTGATCCCTGCTTGGGAACATGCCTATTGCTGGTTTTTACTGTGGACTGCAAAAATATTTTTTGTCTCTTTAACGTGAATTGTATCATCCTTTCGATACACTTCTATGGAGCTCTTTAGAACCAGCTTGCATTTTACCCATTTATTTATTTTATTTTTAAGGGAAAAATCCAGTAAGTACCTTTCTCTGGTAGTAGAGGCATTGTCCTGAAATGGTTGTGTTATAGAGAACTTGTGGAGAAGGTTAGATACGCCGTGTTTTGTAAAAATCATGGTAACATACAGATAGATCCGTAAGTGCATCCACAACATGTTTGAATTGGGAGGAGTGGACTAAAAGGTTAGGCGGCTGGTTTTCTACGCTATCAGCCAAACTACATAGAAATATATTAAAGCAAGGCCTGCTCTTTATTTCCCATTCCTTATAAGACTGGGTTAAGGTCCCACAGCTTATCACATTCAAAATCCAAAGATAGTCAAATAATTGAATCATGTGGGGAGATTACAACAAATACTAGAACAGTAATATAGTGCACCATGTCACACAGAGGAAATACCATTCCACAGTTTGCTAATGCTAATAAGAAGGGAGATAGTCTCTTAAAGTAGTATATACATAAAGTAGCTTCCTCACAGCGGGCAAATGCCAATAGATAACTGAGCAAGCAAAATACGTATTTGTGAATGCAAAGTGTGCAGTTCCACATGAACTTTGCATTTACACTGTATAGCGCCTTACGTCTCAAGCTCTCAAAATGCCTTTCCTACATGAATCAATTAAATTCACAACACCCCAGCATAGTAGGTGTTGTTAACCCCATTTTGCATAGGAGACCATATTCTGATCTCTGTTACACTAACATCACTCCACTGATTTGAAGGGAGTGAGTGAGCCAGGCATCTTGTCTGGAAAGTCACTTGATCTGAGTCATAGGAAGATGCAAAGTCCAGCAACCCCTCATAGGCCTCACAACAATCTCCTTGTTTTTAACTCCAGCCAGTTAAAGATGATAGCTTATGTAGCTCAGATGTTCATTCCCTAACATATAGGAAGAGAGGTGGTCTCTGAATAGGGCGGTCAGATGCCCCGATTTTATTGGGACAGTCTGGAGATTCTGGGCTTTTTCTTATACAGATGCCTATTACCTCCCATCTTTCACTTTCACACTTGCTATCTGGCCATCCAATCTCTCAAAAGGAGGGACTCCAAGTCTCTGAGGGCCTTAGAGAGTAACATGATCGCCTGATGCTACTAGAAATCAGCTGGTAACCAGTGCACATCATGGGGCATGAATACAGCATGGAAGAGACTGCATAACACTCAGGCTGCCTGAGTTTTACCTCTAGTTTTGTGTGTTGAAAAGGCACTTTTTGTAATTTTGCCTTTTCCAAAAACAATGTTTGCACAGGAAGGGTTGAAATTGTACAGGTGAGCAATTTGGTAAGTACCCAGCTCTCAGTGTAAAAGGTTCAGTCAATGAGACAATTACTGCTTTTATTTAGAACTCCTGGTTTTTAACAAGCCACAAGATTTGACCGAATGCTTTTTCATGCTCAATTTGTGGCCTGTATTCTGCTTTCATTTTCATGAGCTATTAGCTGCAGCTAGCTGAATTAAAGTTGTCTGAGTTGCATCACTATAAAACTTGTGTGAGCAGAGAATCAGCACCCTATTATTCATTAATTCCTGTGATTTTTGTTATCTCCAGATTTGGGGAATAACATCCATTTTGCAAGGTGTGATTTTAACATCTGAGGATGCTCCTGTCTCATAATTGAATTATCCATTTGGGTGAGACCCTGATGCACTACAGTTGTTTTTTCATGAGGCCCTGCTCTAGTTACTAAGTTCTGGCCCTTTTGCAGTTCCAATGTGTTATCTGTCTTCTGCAGGTTGGGCCCATTAAGTTAGCACCTGTTTGAGAGCATGGAGAGGAGTAGAAAGCAAATGTTGTTTTTTTCATGTATAGTGGTTAATTGCAGTTTTGGCAGGCAGTATGTGATGGGACAGACTTCAGGTATGGTGCCCCAATCAGCCTGCCACAAAGCAAACTAAACGGGCTGCAAGGAAACAATTTTGCTCTCTGTGCCAAAATAGAGACCTGATCTTGTGCAGCTAATCAAAGGTACTAAGCAGTGTATGGCCTGGTGGAGTAGTCTGGTGCCATTTGCAGAGGGAGTGCTGTCAAATGCAACCTAGCTTGCAACAACTGCAAGAATCATGCTTTGAAATGCTGACTAAATCCAAACATACAGTGACTGGGGAATCCAGCTCCCTGCTTGACCTCAAAGTACTGATGTTACAGCTTGAGGAATGGATGTGGGGCTGTATGCAGTTCCTGCAGAGTGGAGGATAAAGGTAAGCCCTTTCATTTAAAACTTAGCATCAGAAACGTCTAACTCTCCTTTAGCCCTTTCAAGAATCTTCAGTTTGCATTAAGCGGCAGCTGGTGCTGCTTGCTATTTTCAAACTATTCAGATCTAATAGAATATTACCAGGAGATGCATACCCAAAACTCTTCACCCAGAGCAAGTAAACTGCAGTGATTTCTGTTTATTTTTGAACTGACAGAGCCCAGCAAATAAAATGCCAATAAAATTATGGGAGAGAATAAAAAATCAATTAGAAATTAAATTTTGATTCTGTCTTTTCATTGAACCTGGGAATTTTCTTGGTCTATATGAACCTCAAATTGGTTGGGGAAACAAGTTGCATTTAAAGAGAGGTTACATATAAAGATCTACCTTAGATACTAAAGCAGAAGGGTTTTGGGTTTTTTTTTTTGTTCCAAAGGGATAGCTGTGTTAGTCTATTGCAGAAAAACAATCGAGTCCTGTGGCACTTAAAACTTGCACGAATAAATCTACAACAGAGTCCTGTGGCACTTCTACTATGGACTAACACGGCTACCCCTTTGGAATATGAATAAATCTGTTAGTCTTTAAAAGTGCCACAGGACTCTGTTGTTTTTCTGATTTTTTTGCAACTCCATTTGCAGATATCTGTATCTTTCCCCTTTCTCTATTACCAGGGTGCCTTGTAAATGAACCTCATCTTCCTCTCTTTTAGCAAAATACTCATTTGAGACCTGAACTTCCATCACTGAAGTCAACGGCAATTTTACCAATGACTTCAATGAGAACAAGACTAGAGCTCTTGGAGTTGATCCAAAGTCCATAGCAGTCAGTTGAAATCTTTGCGGTGGGAACTTTGATGGGAGCAGGAATGGGTCCTAAGAAAGCCAAGCTTGAATGACTTTTTTGCTTTCCAGACAGTGGGTATGAAGGGGTGAAATGAGAAAGTAGCTTCAAAAGGAGTCTGTGTTTAAACCCAGCTCCAGTGTCTGATTTCCTCTGTTTGTTTGCAACCAAATATGCATGTTGTACACGCAGCAGCTACCACCACTCCTCTGTCAGCATGTCATGTTTTCATGGGGTCCTCGGGGTGGAACAGATGATGTCATTTCCCTCCACCCCCATAGATTTGGATGGCAAGTGAATACAGTAAGCAGGGGAATGGGCAGTGGTAGTGGTGTACGAGTGTTCTGGGCCATGTGTGCTGTGTCAGGCCTTGGGCATGCCCACCACAACTGTGGAGACCAGCAAGCGCACTGTGATGCATAATCTGTTTGCCTGTTTACTCTCCAGACAGCACAACATTGTACCGCACCACATGTGTGGTGTGTGGCTAGACACCCAGTTGTGATTGATGGCCTTAGCATAGCCAACGTGTTCATGGAGTATGAAGGAACAGTGAAACATCAGGCACTTACTTTAGTGTACTTCGTTCCTGGACTCTCAAGAAAAGCAGGCGTATTAATCTAGGCTTCCTTACCTGAGTGAGATCACACTAAAAGGATGTTAGCAGGTTTAACCCTTTGACTTTGAACCTTATATGAATAATTCAAGCCCTTCATATCTAAATTGATGGTCACTGCTTAAGATCCCTCCGGTTGTGTATTGTTCCTGTGCCTTTCCCTCATGTATTTATCTAATGCTCATACAACTGGATCTGATCAACTTCTTGCTTTTCTAGCTCAATCCCAAGGGGAAGATTTCTGCCTCAGATCATACTCTGGTTGTTTGCATTAATGAGTGTGTGGAGCTGCACTGAACCTTTGCCCCAAAACACACCTGTTGTGACTGTATCCTTCAGGCAGACACCAACACTTCAGATGTAGGGCTCTCAACACTCGGATCAAATTATGTTCCTTGTAACTGTCTGTTATAAACCTTTGGGATGGGAAACTGATACTTCTGATTTAGGAAGGTCTCTTCTAGCTATTGTAATAGTTCTGATGGGTGCTGAGACAAAGATTGGAAGTCTAATGGGAAAGGCTGCATGTGAATGCAGGAACCCACATTTACACACATGGTTTGCATTTACAGATCAGATAAGTGCACAGACAAATTTCTAGGTCCCTGTTCTTGGCACCTGGCTCTTTTCCAACCCTTTGGGGTAAATTTTCTGCTCCACTCCACTACCTTGACATAAGCACCCTTAAAGATAGTAGACAGCGGGCGCAAGTTAGAGCAGTCCCAGGTGATATAAGCATACACTGATTTTTGCAAAGTCTGCAGGCACAGATTACGAAGAGGTAGGATTGCCAATAGTCCCTTATTTTTTCCTCTCTGTACAACAAGATCAAAAGTTGCTGGGCGTTGCAAAAAAGCAGCAAGAAATATCCCTAGCAAATGTAGGTGTGTACTGCTTCTTGATAAAGATGATATCAAGATGGGGCAGGGGTGCAAAGAAAATAGTCTCTAATTTTTGAAATAATGTTTGGGGAAGGATAGGAGAACACTCTAAGGTTGCCTTCTGGGCTGTGTTAACTGGCACTGGAGCAGAAATGGGAGAGCTGGTACTCTGCTTCTTGCTGACATTCTCACCAAACCTGTAAACTTCAACCTAAAGTCTTACTTCCTGATTCTCCAGCTGGATCATTCAGGTGGTCCCGGGAGCTCACATGACCCATTAGAATGTGGCACTATTTAGCTGGTGACTTTGTTCATGAGCAAAAGGCACAACCGGGTCACAGTGAAGAGAGAGCAGCTTCTCCTCCATGATTTTTCAGGCCATAGATGACTACCCAGGGTTCTGCCAACCCAAAGCTCTTGGTAATTTAACTCTGTGCAAGGGGTGTCAGGAAGTTAATTAAAGGGAGACCTGGCCATCCAGCCACTAGATGGACTGGTAGAAACAATATAACATGAGAGCTCTCACTTAAAAATGAGACTTTATTTAGTCTCTCACCTATTGTGGACATGTGTAAGTGCTTAAAACATCCCCAATGTCAATAATTTACTGAAATTTGGGATGGCTTCTGAGTAGTACAGTGGTGGCTTTCTGATTGGCCAGTCTCCCAGCTGCCATTCAGGGCCTCCAAAACCTGTGTCCAAGAAGAGATTCCAAAGTGTCAAAACCATTCCCACCCCCTTTGTTAGTAGACAAGAACACATCAAGAAAAAGACTTGTTGGGCAAGCTGGTTCAAAAGCTAATCAAGAGGTCTCCTCAGAGTACTAATTAAGTAGATGTGTTCCAGCAGAATCCGAATATCTTAAGGCCCTGGCAAACATTTCCTAGAGGCATGCATGGATAAGCTTCTTGCTTTTCTCCTGAAAGACAGAGCCCAGCACGTCCACCAGAGATTTCTTCAGGGAGGGGTGCAAAGTCAGATAAAATTAAAGAAAAAGGCTCCCCTCCCCGCTTGGCTTAGCTATGCTAAGGCTGCACAGGCCTGCAGAAAGGCCTACCCATTTTGAGTGCTGTTGATAACAGGTATGATAATCAATATTACACTATCAAGTAGTCTCTGGCCCTTTTCCTACTCTATCAAAATTTCTCCATACAGAGGGGCTGCGTGTTCAAAGCCAGTTGCAAGATCAGGGCCCTCCTTTGAAAATAAGTAGCACTTTTAGCACCTCATTAACAATGCTTCATGCAACCGCCTTCTTCTCCTCCTCATCCTCCGTCTTTTTTCAAGCAAGAAACCATCACAGAGTACTTCACCATAGATTTGTTAATATAAAATTACCATATCAATAACATGTCATTACCAGAGCAAGGCTGTCAGTCTCTGCAGGTTTCAAACCATTGTCAGGCCAGATCACATGCATGATTCAGTCCAAATGTTTTTTTTTTTTTCTTTCTTTCTTTCTTTTTCTGCACCATGGTTTTACCACTGTGGTCTATATTATTGTATGTTTTCCAGACTTTCAATATGCCACTGTTTATACTAAGGTCTTTTTCTAATCCGAGTTTCAGTCGAGGGCATAATATTTGAATGAGTTATATTATTACACAGAGACAAAAAAAGGAATTGATTTTCAAATGGCGCAGCAATTGATAAAAATAGCTGAGCTCAAAGGACAGAGCCCTGAGCACTTGATATAGGTGCATAAGTGGAAGTGCAGGACAGGATGACCTGTTGTGACAAATAAAAGGCGTTTACTTTTAAGTTCTTCCATGTCAGCCTTTTTATTAGCATGAAACAATACTCATAAACTTACTAATAAATACAAATGGCCAAAATCATCTAGGTGTGAACCTGCATAACTCCGCTCAAATCTAATGTGTATCACCCACTCAAACCAGGGCTGAATGCTTATAAAGAGGTTGGTGATTCCCTATGTGAAGATGTTAATTAGGGGGAGATAAGGCAAAGGGTAAATTGGATATGATCCAAGATAAAGACTAGTAAACCTCAAAGCCTTTAAAGACTGAATCGTACTTGCATAATTTGACCCATTCTGAAACTTGATTAGAAATCTCATGAAAGAATAGATTTTTATCATGAGGTTCCCAGTTTTTCCATACATCAAAAAATATATATATTTTCAGTCATAATGATCTTTTTATTAGATTAAGGAAATAGCAACTACTGAACAGTAACCACAAGAGAGAACACAGTGTGTCAACTCAGGGATAGTCTACACTCTGCTGGTCACAAAATGGCTGCCTGGCTTCTCAGAGGACTTAGTAATTTAAGGTGTAAAGCAGAGAAAATAAATCCCATTTACATGAGTAAATGCCTTACTTCCCATACTTCCTGTTCCAAACAGGCTACAATTACTTACTGTCAGTTAATCCTGACATTTAAAAGAAAACAGGAAAACAGACATAAAACTATATGCACTTTGAGCCAATTTACTGCTGCAGGTATATATCATAATACTGAATATAGTTCAAAACAGGGCAGGCTTTAGCCTACCCGCCTGCACTGTGAAGCCTCCTCTGAAAATACCACAAGAACTGGCTATTTTGCAACATTTCAGTATTTTTACTTCCGCTGCTAGCCAGAAATCGCAAGTACAGAGGTTCACAACAATGTAGTGATGGTGAAGGGGAAATTTTGATCTACCTTCCAGAAAGTCTGGTTTGAAAGGATAAGCAAAATTTTGCATCTTGCTTTATCTGAACTACCCTGCACACAATCGATGTGGGGGCGGGAATGGGAGAGAGAGCAGGGGAGGTGTGAATATGTGAGAGAGCAAGGAGAGAAGAGATATCTAGCCATAGTAAATCCTATTCTGTAAATCAGCCAGCTTCATAAAGGGATCCCTGTATTAAAGTTTAAATGTGCACTGTATATTATCTTTTTAGAACCAAAAGAAGAAAAAAATACTGTGAAAGTTTTAAAACTGTGACCTCTAGAACCAGACATGATGAGACTGGGCAATACTGAAGCCAGAAACTGAAGGGGCTGGATAAAAGGCTTTGTGATATGAATCACTGTCTCCTACCCTCAGCAAAAAGGCTTAAATATCTCCTTCGTGGACAAACAGATCAATACAAGCTTTTTAACATCTTCAATGAGAGCTCATTAATGGGCTCATGGTGTCCTCTTTTGTGCCCTGATGACCTGGTGGGAGCGGAGGCGGCTGAACTGCAGCTTGGTAATTATCACAGGAATAACACTTCATATCATCTCCTACAGAAATGTGAATTGTTTTCCTAATTATTCAAGACAGCAGCTAGTGAAAGTGCAAACTAATTGAAAATACATTATGATTTATTTGAGTGTGTGCAATTGGGTCTATTAGTTTGGGGTAAATGTTAACCGATAGGAATATTTGGTTTTATCTGTTTGAAGAGATGAATGCTGCACTAGTGAAATGCACGTTCCAATGGGGTAGCGGTGTTAGTCTAGATCAGCAGGAGCGGAACATTCTATTTTCCCCACTTGACTCATTTCATGGAGTTCATGGCTTTTCTCATGCCATCAGAGTCACCTGGAGTCCCATTTAAACACTGATGTCCTATTTTGGGTCCAGGCCTTTGAAAACATTTGAAGAGCTGATGAATGGGGGTGGGATGTAGAGTGCTGAATCCTGTTGAGAGAAATTGTGTAACAGGTAAGAGAGAGCACTTATTAAAAGATCAATATACTGAATAATTGAATCAATAACATTTAACATGATTCAACAGAGTATGTGAGATTTTGTAAGACAACTGCCCTGTTTGTTTTACATAAACTGATCTCACTGTTTATATTAAAGACTAAAACCACACTTTAAATCAGATTTAGATTACTAAGCATTTATAAATTGCAGTATAATAATTATGATGCTCCAGTAAAAAAGGAGTAAACTTGTACTTTTAGTTTAAAATATTTTTTTATTTGGATTAATGAAAGCATAGCAAAAAGAAATAACCAATACAAAGTTTCCACTAGAAAGCAATGTGTGTGTCTTCTCTGATTTACAGGTTAAGTAAAAACCACATTATGAAAACCAGCCTGCCTAGTTATTTATCAAATAGGAAACAAGGTTAGGTCTATGTTTCAAAGGTGGCCAGTTATTTTGGTTGACCCAATTTTGGAGAGTCCACTGTGAAACACTTTAAGAGGTTAGGTTTTCTGTAATCACTAGGATGTCCACCTCTGTGGTACAAAAACCAGGGACATCCAGAGTTCCCAAAGCACGATTGCTGGCAATGTGTACTGAGTACTCTTAAAAATTTCCCATGACAGCTATCTCAAAAAAAGGACAATCCTGGGAAAACACAGACAGGTGGCAACCCTAGAAAATGCAGAGCATCTGTCTAGGAAAATCAAGCCCCTTTCAAGTGTTTTGAGCTGAGCATTTGGAAGATTGAAGCATCCAGAACCATGCATCACTTTTGAAAATTTAGGCTACATAATATAAAATAAATTTAATTTATGCAAGACATGTGCTCTTTCAAGCACCTGTCTGGAGCAGCTTCTTATTGCCTATAGAGGTTACAAGGTGCTAAGCTGTCACTACAGTACATTAGTGTGAAAATAATGCAAGAGTCATAGAACTGGGAGATTTTATTTCATCTTGACAATTGGTGTCTAATTTGTTGGGTGACCTATCTGTCAACCAGCTACCCAATAGCTAAGCATGATGCTGCACAAAGCCACAAGAAACAGTGGCAATTTAAAAAAAAAAAAAATGCTACACTGCTCTATTTTAGTCACATTCTATAATCCTGTTTTTAGTGCAAGAATTTAATTATACATATTTTCATCATTTCTTATATTCTGACATATTAATTAAGGATGCTCTAATTCAATTCCTGTGGCACTATTGGCCTAGCCTGTAAAAACATTTTACTGTTTTTGTACAAATACAAAAATGAAGAGGTAGGTAAAGGCAACACCTCAGGTTGCTGCCTACACGCTGCCGTTCCTTCTTGTCATTGAAATTGCAAGCTAATTATTTTATAAATAACATGATAGATTCCCCCATCTGCATGGTGCATGGTGGCACTATTGCTTAATAAAATATTCTTGGGAGAACTGAATTCTCTGGATGATTCTTGGGCTGAAAAGTGTCTCTCTTTCCTGGTGGATATGGGACAATTGGGAAATGTTAGTTTCTAGGAGCTCTGAAAATAGTGACTAGTGTGGTGCTTCTAAGTTTTTACTATTATTTTATATGAGCTTCACCCTCCGCTCACTACTCTTTGCAAATGCAACGAAGCAGTGAACCGTAACCTAGATGTGGCTAGTTGCTAGAGATCTGCTGTACTTACAGAGAGGAAGCACTGGTGTTTAGAGTAGGTAGTTAAAGTCAGGGCTTCTGTGCTAATCACCTAGTTTTACTACTGACTTTCTGTGATGGGGTGTATTCCCCTTCCTGGCCCTGTGGGAGCTGAATTAGATCAGGCAAACCCAATAAAAAAATTAAACATGGAGCAAGGGAAAGATTTAGGCTGAGAAAGGACCACTAATTGGAAGCAGGCTCAGCTGGACAGGAACAAGGGGAGCCTGTATAAAGACCAGGAGCTGGGAGGAGAAGAGGGGCTCAGGAAGGTAGATGAGGTGTGTTGGGATTGTAGAAGGTAGCATACAGCATTCCCTGGCAGGAGGGAGGCTGATAAACCCTGAAGGGGTGTTGAGGAGGTAAGAGAGAGCATAGGGGAAAAGCAGTAAGGAATAGGAGTGCAGACCTTGGCTGCTGATTAGAGGGCCCCTGAGCTGGAGTAAAGGGTAGCAAGGACAGAACAGTGAAGGGAAAACTGCCATTTTGTATAGCAGGGCTGTAATTTCCTTGCCTCTGGAAAAGGGAATCACAGAGTGACCTGGGCAGAAGGCCCAGACATGAAGAGGAGGCTGTGGTTCTTGCAGGGAGAGGATCCACAGGGTGAGACGATGACAGGAGAGAGACTGCCAGAGGAGGGTGCAATGCTTGCCCAGAGCTAATCCCCAGAGTGACTTGCAGCGAGTGGACCCTATGATGCTTATCATGAGACCTTCAGCAATCCCTTAATCTCAGTGCCTCCGTTTACTAAGCCTCCTGTGAAATGTTTTTAATAATGGAAGGCTTAATTAAAGTACTCTGAGATCCTTGAACAAGAGTTACTACAGAGGTGCCCAATACTTTGATGGTCAGAATTTTGTCCTGGAGTTCCAATTCCAGCTGCCAATATTTCAGACCCTGGGATTCAAGTTCAAGGCTGAGCTCTTCTAAGTGTTTTATTGAATGTAATTACACATTCCTGTACAATACAACTAGAAATATCTGACTGGTGTGTACAAATGGCAGATGTAGGCATGAACATGTGTTAATACTGTGTGGGTCTTTGCCCCCCTCTTGTGGCTGGACCAAAAGAGGTTTACAACTCTGCTGCTAGGCTAAAGGATTTATTCCTCGTGTGTTTAGATCAAAATGTCCCAGGACGAATATCCATTGATGAATGTTAGCGATTACGAATACAATAAGGTGACAATATATGGTGCATGAACTTAGGGGCAGGCTCAGTTTGGCTTTTGTGCTTGAATCTCTTCTCCTGGTCTGATAATTGAGCATATTTTTTCTGTCCTTTTAAGCATGATGAGCAAAATGCATGTTGGTTGATTGTCCAATGATGCTAGTAAAGTTGAATCAGAAATCAGAGGGATATCACCAATAAATGAGGAGCACAGAACTAGAACTGGTCAGAAAAAAATCATAATAAGCAGCATTCACTTAAAATGACATTTTTCCAATTGAATTTTTTTTCCTTGAAATCCTAATAATTTTGATGAAATTTTCCAGGGCAGAGAAATTCTGAATTTCAATCAACTCTAGTGTGGAAGTTAATAATAAAAATACTCTGCCAAATGTTGGGGGAAAAAAAACAAAAACAAAAAATCAAGTAAGTAAAAGTGAGCAAAGATTCTGTGACATGTCTGTTTAGAAGCCCAATCACTTTTGGTTGTTCTATACTAGCAGGTGATCGTATGGCTGTAGAAGTTACTTAAATTGTTTTTACACTAGCAATACAGTATACCTGATAAGTGTAGCAATAGGATCCCAAGGTTTCTGCTGCAATCTCTCTCTCTAAATCTCAGCAGAATACTGTGCCTAAGAATGACACAAACAAGTAACAATCATTTCGCTTTTCCCTTTGGAAAGTCATGTACTGGCTGTAAATTATTCCCTCAAGAAATCTTAGTAATCTGGACTATTTTTTGAATTTCTTAACATATTTTGATTTAAAGCCTAAATTAGTCTTAAGCCAGTGATAGTATGTCTTGAACCACTTCTGAAAATAAATGAGATGTGCTGATGCCGAAATGTTGGTAAAAGGGGATTAAGAAGACTAGGCAGCGTTCCACCCCAGTGGCTTTGCGTTACTATTAAGAGGAATGGATTAATATCAGATTTCTGGTATCTGGTTCCTCACTGATATTGCTTAATTATCCAGATAAGTGATCAGAGTTCAAGCATGAGTGACAACATAAATATAAAGAACATCATCTTATTTTTTTTAAGTGTTTATTAGGTTAAGTATCATAAAGATACAATTTTAAAGAGCTCATTAAAGTTTGAATGTAAAGTAGTTTTTAGCTGCTCGGTTTTAGTCACCCTCAAAAAAGAAAAGTGGTGGTTTATTTATTTATTAACAGGCACTGCCAAGTGGTTTACACTCCAAAGCATCCAATGACACTGGGCTGCATGTTCCAGCTTTGTGATTTCTGCCCCCCACCCATCCAGTCCCCCTGTCCAATTATTCCATATTCTTCCTTTTGTTTCTCAACATCACTATCTCAGACCCTGACATTCAACATAAAAGGGTGGGCCACTGAACTTCCCCTGGCTCACATCAGAGGCTGAAAACATCTGGCCTCCCAGCTCAAGCTGTGGAGGGGAGGACCATAAATTCCCAGGTGGCATTTGAGCCCAGCTCTTCTGCATGGATGCGTTCTGTGCTTGCTGGTAATTTTAGCCAGGGACGCACCATGTGTGTACGCGCATGTGTGTGTACTTAATATCCTCTTGATTCTAAACCTAGACAGGCACTTGGAGCTGATGAGACATCTGAGTACAAGAGTCAGAGATTCAGTATGGTTCAAGTGAATCTCTTTCCATCCTTAGCTAGTTTTTATTCATTACTAAATCCCTATCTCAGAGTCCCCCTAGTTGCCCCCAGAACAAACCTAAAAAGCCACTAGGCAGTGCTCTTGAGCTAGGGTTAGTGAATCCTTCCTACTGGACACCCAGTGTATCGCATTCTTGATTTTCCTAGCCTGCCCTTGGAGCAGGGGATTATGTCTGAGGGAGAAAATATCCTCAAGCTGTAAGATGGAGTATGAAAATTCTCTGTGTGGATCAGGAGAGAAGAATTTGCTTTTCTCATTTTCTTAAAAGAGATGAAGGATGCAAAAAATTCCTGGTGCAGTCCCTCCAGCGTATGTAGAAGAAAGAAGAGAGAATGATCTGCACACAGCTCTCAGGATAAGAAGAAATATCTGGTAAGAGGAAGGAAAGATCAGGATCAGTGTATTTAATAGGTGGCCAAATGTGAATATAACCTTGACCATATCAAGTCCCAGAACTGCTCTGCTCCCCTGCCTGCTCAAACTATATATAAACCCAATCTGAATATCAGCTCCCATACACTTTCCTAGAGGGTATATGGTGAAAGGTATATGATGTAGTTATCTGCTGTGCTTAATTTAATATTCATTGTACCAGACACTACCCCAAGTACATCCAAAGGGGTAGCCATGTTAATCTAGGTCAGCCAAACAAACGAGAAGTCGTGTGGCACTTTTAAAGACTAAAAAAATTGTGTTAGTCTTAAAAAGTGCCATAGGACTCCTTGTTCAGAGTACAGCACACGTGCATAATACTGTGTTCAGTGCCATCTGCATTCTTTGTGCAAAGGGAAAGCACCTGTCCTTCAGAAGCTGCATATTTCCTCTTCCTGTGTTCTGAATTTCAGTTGATGTGTCCATCCACTGCCATAACCTGCTAGCTCTGCCTTAAGTAATAGACTATACCAGTTCTAAAACCATAACCTAACTTGTAAGAGGTGTAAGCAAGACGTTGCTGATACTGGGGAGTGGCAATGGAGATCAGGCAGGAAGAAGTCCGTGCCCCTACTGAAGAACAATATAGCCAATGAGGATTCCAAAGCTGAAAGAACCTAATGACACTAACAACCCTCTCTCCTCTTCCTCCCCCTCCCCCTTTCTCTTCCTCCACTAAGCAAACCTGTTCAAAGCCTGAGATCAGTTGTAAAGATAAAAGAGAACTGAATGCGCAGCAGGTCTTAATCTTGAAAGCACCATACGTTATGATACTACCCATGCCTCCCTAGCTCTAACCAGAACAGTTTCTCACATTTCTGTGGAAGGAGAGATTATCTGACAGTGACTCAGAGTTGAGAAGGTGAAAGTCATAATCTTGGTTCTGAGTCTGCCAGAGGAGGAGATTATTGCCAGAGGTCTACCATCTCTGTCAGTGCAACAGAGGGTGACTCCAGCCCAAAGGCTAACTAAACCTGTTCTTTATTATTTGACATGGTGCTTACACTAACATCAGGCACAGGGCAATAATTAGTGATAACATACAGACAGACTAATGGCTTGGCAATTGGAAAATCATACCGCAGTAGATGTGATGTTGTGAAACTGCTGTATCCCCTGACTATACTGGTTATTTAAGTTTATGTAGGTTATACAGTTGTACCATCCATATCTGAGTTCTGGCCAGAAAGTATGACCTGTGTCTGATCAACCTGATTGGTTCTTGGATAAGAAACATCTAAGGAAACTTTGCAGTTGCAGCTGTTATTAATAAGCGGCACTGTGAATGCCAGTTTAATATGGTTTTAGGAACTTTTCTGAGATGATGGGTGGTGATGACTTTTTGGAGGAGACGTACAGTAAAATTGAAGTCCTTTAGCCATTTGTGGTCATGTTGAGATTTGATGTCACATCATGGGTTTTTCAAGAGTATGTGTATTAGTCCAAGGTGTCCTGGCTCAATTGCAATTTGAGTACTACTTTCTGCCTCTCTCTAGAGCCCTGCAGATCGGCAGGTATCCGCATCAGATCTGTGGGTATCCACGTCCACGGATGCGGGTGCGGATATCTCCAGACCTATTGTTGTGGACTGGAGAGTGGATGTGGATTCTATTTTTATCCGCCTAAGGGTGTGATTGAGTGCTGCAGCTGATGCTATGATCCTTATGCAGCACACAGGGGAAGAAAGAAAGTGCTCCAGCCAATCCCAACTCAGCTCTGATTGCGGTCTGCCAGTCAATCAGAGTATCTCAGACAGACAATCAGTCAGCATGCTGGCCTTTGATTGTGCTCCTTCAGTCCCCAGCTGGCTTTGGATTGGCTCATTCTCTCCAGGGGCCCTGTCCACTTTTTCCTTTTCTTGTTTGTGGCCAAGGAAATTTCTGATAGACAGCACGGTGTGTGAACTGCAAACAAGGAAAGGGGAAAAGTGGACAGGGCCCACGTGGGGAATGAGCCAATCAAAGGCCAGCATGCTGACTAAGTGAGCCCAAGCCCGGGTGCAGATGCGGATACATATAACACCTGGCATGCGGATCGGGTAGATACTGTCACTGACTGGATGTGGATTGGATCTGGATCCACATTTTTGTATCCGCGAAGGGCTCTACCTATCTCAATGCCCATTTACAGGTTTAGTTTTGCATGGTATTCTTCACTTCCTTCTGCTCATAAACTGCTGTGCAGTATCTGACTATACTATTATAGATCTATTGTGTTTCACCCAGGGACAACTACATTACAGCGCTGAGGAAATATTTCCTGTCAAATCTATGAATGGTTCAGGCCTACTCTTGATACACCAAGTCATACGTGGGCATGAGTGGAAAAAGTACTGGCCACATGGAGAACCCTCTTGCTGATGGCAGAGCCGTGGGCTGCTGTGTGCTCTGCAATTCATCTTCCTAATTTTCTGCAATAAAAGCAGCAAGAATCAGTTTAAGCATAAACACAAAAAAGTGTAATACAATTTTTAATACAGTTATAACAAAGACAAAAAGGGTGTTGCCTCCTGTAGGGTTCTTTCTATTTTCTTATGAACTGGCTGGTGCTGGCCACTGGCAGAGATTAGAAGCCTAGAGGAATCATTGGTTTTCTCCAGTATTTCGGTTCCTACAAGGGTCACAGGTGTGTCCTTGGGAGTCAGTCTAGTTTACCAGCTCCACTATTTTGGTGCTTGAGACAGAGAAAGGCTGGAATTCTCCCCCTGTGATACTGAGGGGCACTGTGTGTGGGAGAAATATGCTGCTTCCACCCACTTTCTCCTGTTTCACTTGGACGCATCAGGTCAGCCTTCCCCACAATGTTATACAACACTTTAGGTTCCTTTGGGATGAAAGGCACTACAGAAATATTAAAGATCATTATAGTTCTTTATCCTTATCCTGCTAGCTTTTCCTATCTAACTGTCTCGGCTGTAGCCCATTCTACTCCTGTACTCTGCAAGGTGGGCTGATGCCAAAATAGGAATATGCATGCCAGTTATAGCCCCCTGCAGTTCAGGAATTCTACTGCTGCAAATCCATCCGCTATGTGCTGCCAGTTACTGAGAGTCACAGTCCTGCATAGCAGGAGACGATACATGGCTCGCTTGCAAGGATGACGTCAGCCCACTCTATGGTTTTTCTAACTCCAGAATGATTTTTCCACTGACCAGTAGCAATGTGGTTCTGCAGACTTTCACAGATAGATTGCCAGTTGCTTCCCAACTGTCAGTGCAGCTTTTATTCCCGTGTCCCTGCACTGGAGAGCTGGAGAGAGCTCGGCATACAGATCCAGGAATATGGACTTTCACAACTGAAAGTTCTGCAGCCACTTCTCACTGTCCCAAACCTGCATTGTAATGCAATCCTCCCCCCGCACCTCCACAGGGCTCATTTCTCAGGCCCACGAGTGGCATCCTACTATGTGCAGCTGCTCTGTGAATGCCACAAACAACTTTGAGTTTTCACTATGTCCCACTGTACTCAGTCTTCCACTAAATTATCATGTCCTCTGCTGCTAGGGTTCTTCCTGAAGTTCTGCAAATAGCAAAGGATCATTCATCCTGTGTTTTCAAGGCTCATGACAACAGTGCAGAGCTATGCAGGCTCCATGCTTCTGTCAGAGATGGCAGACAGCATGAAGTGCTGCTCAGGTTTGTGGGATTTTTAAAAAGGTGAAAATTATGTTATACTGATGACAGTATGAAAAGGAAAATGTTGCATGATAAGAACCTTGCTTCCAGTCACCCACAGTTTACATAGTTGTTAGATAAAATTAACAATTAAGGAAAGGTCAGGAGTTAAGGTGAAAATTTGTAAGAAATGTCACAAAGTTTGTCTCGGGCAGTTTTTAACTCATCAAAGTAACACTTTCTGAAAAGTTTTGAGGGCCACAAAAGATTCAGAGCTTAGTTTGAAATACTGGATCAGTAATGGTGATGTTCAATAAATTTTAGAGTACTGGAGTACAGAAGAAAAATAATGTCAGTAGTTTAAAAGGGTAAATGGAATGACCTAGGTATAAGCCTGTCAGATTGAAGTTGATCCCAAGAAAGATAATGGAGCAGCCAATATGAGATTCAAGTAATAAAACATGAAAGGAGGAAAATGTTGTTAATGCAACATAATGAAAATTAGGTCCTGTCAAACTAAATGGATACCTTTTTTATGAGATTGCAATTTTAGTTGATAAAGGTTTTAGTGTTGACATAATATTCTTAGACTTTTATGAGGCATTTGACTTGGTACCATATAGTATTTTGATTAAAAAGCTAGAATAATATAAAATATTGAACACACTAAATGGATTAGAAACTGGCTAACTGATAGATCTCAAAATGTAACTGTAAATGGAGAACCATTATCAAGAAGTGCATTTCCAGTGGGGTCTCACAGGAATCACTTCTTAGCTCCATGCTGTTTAGTATTTGTATAGATGACCTGGAATGAAACATAAAATCATCACTGATACATTTTTCAGATGACACATCAACTGGGAGAATGGTAAATAATGATTGTCAAGTCCCTGATTCAGAGTGATCTGGATCACTTGGTAAACTGGGTGCAAGCAAACAATATGCATTTTAATGTGTCTAAATAGATATATCTAGGAACAAGGAATATAGGTCATACTTATGGAATGGGGAACTCAATCCTGTGAAGAAGCAACTCTATACCAAGATCTGGTGTTCATAGTCAGTAATCGATAGAACACGTGCTCCGACTATGACGCTATGGCCAAAAGAATTAATATGATCCTGAGATATATAAACAAAGGAAGCTCACTAGGAGTAGCGAGGTTATTTTACTTTTGTAGTTGGCATTGGTGAGAATCCTGATGGAATACAGTGTCCAGTTTTGGTGCTCAGAGTTCAAGAAGGATGCTGATTAATTGGAAAGCGATCAGAGAAGAGCCAAGAGAATGATTAAAGAGTTAAAAAACACAGTTTATAGTGATGGAGTCAAGGAGCTCTATCTATTGAGCTTAACAACGAGAAGGCTAAGAGGCGACTTGATTACAGTCTATAATGCTTACCTGGGGAATAAGTATGTAACACTGAGCTCTTCAATCTAGAAGAGAAAGGTATAACATAAACCAATGACAGGAAGTTAAAGCTAGACAAATTCAAACTGGAAATAAGGCATACATTTTAAACAATTTTTAACTACCTATTGGAACTATTTACAAAAGGTTAGGGAGCATTCTCCATTACTTTAAATTTTTAAATCAAGATTGGATTTTTTTTTTCTAAAAGATGTGCTTATAGAATTTTCCTAAAGTAATTCCTAGTCCTGTGTTATAGAAGATCAGAGGCAGTGGTCTTTCTGGCCTTGGGAGCTATGAAAGCACTTATCACAAATCTGAGGATTTTTTGTATTTGATACTGAAGTACCATGGCAGCCATTTTAGGCAATTTTGATGTATGGCAAAGACAACAGGGTAGCATGGAATAACCCCTGGACAGTCCTACATTCCCATTTATAAAATAATATAGAGAGACATACAAAGTCAACTGATGAAAAGAAATATGGGGTCATACACTCAGCTAGTGAAATGAAGTTGTGCCAAGTTAAACCAGCTAAAAATCTGGTTCATCCACTCTAGTTCTAACATGAGAAGTACCATAGCGATCCACACTGGGCCCTATGCCCAGTGGGTCTGGGTAAGGTGGAAGCCAGTCTGAAACACTGAGATATCTGGCTGGTGAAAGTGAAGCATCAGGCTCTAGAAGGGCCCACTCCAGCAAGCTGTAGTTCAGAAAAGGGTGGTCTCCCATCGCTTTTCTACTGCAGCATTTAGGTGCAGCACTGAGGGAGCATGAGGAAGCTTGCACAGTTACTGAATCCGTGATGTATCTATTTTGTGGATAAATACAAGGCTTTGGTCTCCAGGACTATTAATCTAGCAACTTTCAGAAACATCAAATAAACTGTAAAACAAACGAAAAACACTTGGGGATAGGAGAAGCCGAAATGCACTTCTGTCCCCCCAGCTGAGTTCTTAAGCCACTCTAAAAATATCAGGAAAATTTCAGTAAAAGACAGTTATTCCACAAAAAAGCAGCAAGATTCATGTAAAAACAGCTGCAAGAAATCTGCCAAATCGAATCTCTAAGGCTATGTCTACACTTGTTAATTTAAGTCGATTTAGCTAAGTTGACTTAACAAAGTCGATTTTTAAGTTGACTTAGCATGTCCACACCCAAAAATTAAGTCGACTTAAATGGGACCCTGCCAAATCGAGTTAGAGCTTCCACACTGGATGCCTAAATCGACTTGTAGGGGCTAGGTGGACCTGGGACAGGTCCACGGTGGCAGGGGGGGCACCCCTTGCCAAGTGCCAGGGGGCTCAGCATTTGCCCCATTGTACCTGGGTACAATGGGGGCTGAGCCTGACAGGGACCCTGGCAGAGCATAGGAGAAGGTTGGGCAGGGCTCTGTCCTGCCCTGGGGGGGGGGGGGGGCACGCCAGGCTCTGGCTGTGCCAGCCACCCTGGCAGGAAGGGCAGTGGGGAAGCCCTGAAGCCTTTTAAGTTGACTTAAAGTCGACTTAGGGCTACTCTGTGTCCACACTGGCTAAGTCGACTTAATAAAGTCGACTTAGTCAGCAAAGTTGACTGAAAACAAGGTTTAATAAAGTCAACTTTAATTTTCCTTAAGTCGGCTTAAGGAAAATGTAGTGTGGATGCAGATTAAATTAAGTTGATTTAAGCAATCTTAATTCGACTTAATTTGTAAGTGTAAACGCACCCTAAGTGTGTTTCCATGTCTTGTATTTCATTTCCCCACACAGAGGCCAGATGCTTTGCTGGTGTAAAATTAGAGTCAAAGTTGGCCTATGATGATTTACTCTAGCTGAGGATCTGGCTTTGTGTGATTAGGTATGGTGCTGTTCCCTTTTATTAGTATACCTATTGATGTGGTGTTTTGTGGTGCTATAAGCTTTCTTAATCAATAAAGGTGGGGTTTACATGGCATAACACCCCCTCTGAATATGCTGAAGCCGGTAATAGACTCTCTCCAAACTGGCTTTTCATGGAAATGGAAGAAGGATTGTGTGGTATAGAAAGCAGACACATTTTTTTCACAGACACTGGTTCTAAATAAATGAATCACTACTTAGTCATCCTCCATGAAAAACAGGAGAGAGTCTGCAAAATGAACACATCTTTCATCCCTTCATAAGGGCTTATTTGGGAGTGGGGGACTGTTATGGGAATAATATATATCATGCAGACCATAGTTTTTAAAAAAATAATTCCACTTTATAAATAAACGCAAAGCAGCAGAAGAAAAGCATCATATTATGAATAGACACCCTTGAAAATAAATTTCAGTAGTCTCCAGAGAGCTTGAGAAAATAACTAGCATGCACTGCATTATGTGGAAGTAGTTTCCCTAAGGGAATCAAGGGATCAGAGATATCCTGTCTTGGTTAGTCTTTGATAAGTTTGTATCTGTGTCTTTTTCACATTGAGAGTAATAAGCTCAGAGCTGCTCTGTTACTCTGAGAAGGGGGAAGGGATTGCAACATTGTTTCTTGGGCTTTGAATGGTAAAAATGATTGATTGTATTGGGATTACATTAGCACAATTCCCAGCTCCATTCACGGTTATATTGGGGGAAATGGAACTAGGGGGTTCTCATCTTCCTCTTCTGTTTGTCCTCATCATGTACACCCTAGCAGAAGTTCTCAGAACTATGTCATGGGTAAAAGGAATCTATGCCAATGAGGCTAAATATAAAGCATGCCTCTTTGTAGATGTCCTATTAATGATTTTGACAGACCAGGAGACATCACCCAGACATCACTCAAATATATTAAGAACATCTGAATATATATATCAGGTTATATTCATAAATCAAAATAAATCAGTATTGTTGGGGGCAAACAGGGGAAAGATTAGAAATTAAAGAGTTCCTCTTTAAGTGGATTTGCAGGATCTGTTAACTGGCTAGTTACAAAACTACAGCCAAATCTTTATTATAATTTATAAAAATGTACTATAGAGCCATTTATTATAATATAATATAAATTTTATTTTATTTTATTTATTTATTTAATAAAATCTAGAACTATCTGGAAAGGACCAATTTTCTCCTTTGGACTTAACTGAAATTATTAAAATGAACATAATTCCTAAAAAGCATGTACAAAGTACAGTGTTTCTTCCATCTTACTGTAATTTTAATAAACAGAATGTAGCCATTCAGTCAATTCCCCTCTTCCCCTTTCCATCCAGAAATTAATTCAGACAAACACTTTCTTCTCTTAAAAATAAAATCCTTGAAAAGCAAATAAACCTCCAGTTCTTGATTGTACTATAGAACCATGTCCAAAGCGAGATTGTAAGCTTACCCATTTAAAACATCCTGGATTGTTCCCTAGAAACTTCCATGTTAAAGAATAGTGGTCGGTGAAGAATCTAGAGTATAGGGCCCAACTCTATAAATTAGTTACTTACTTCTGAGCCCCTGCTCTTCATTCTTAATATAAGTATATAAGCAGGTCCAAGAAGAGCAAGTACTCAGTGCCTAACCTTCCCCACATTGAAGACCATCAGAATTTTGTCAATGACTTTTCTGGGAGCAGGATGAGGCCTTTAACACAAAACACAGAAGAACATTTGGCCAAAAAATAATGCTCCCAGTTAACCCAGTACAAATCCAGAGTGAGTCAAAGAATTTGAGCTTTCTTTTCTAAGACTAATCAATTAAGTTCTAAAATGAAACAAAATTCTCTATAGTTAACTGAAAATGGAGAAGGAGACCAAAAAATGTTATAAATTCAACTGGACTATCTCTCTACTGGCCACAATTCTTTTCAGAATTTCCATGTTTGCCTCCAGACCAGTTAGTGTAGCTTGCATTTCCCATCACTTGCACCTCTGCGGGGGGGGGGGGGGGCGGGGGAAGGTTTAGAGGTTGAAACATTCATTTTTGACCTTTTTGGAATAGACTATTTCAGTCTTTCATTTCAAAGTGATTTATTGTTTCAATTTTCACATTGTATAATAGCAAAAGTCAAAATCAGAATGAAAAAATTCAACTGAATCAAACAAAAATGCATTCATCAATATTTTCCCCCAGAATTTCATTTCACAGGAATGAAATTTTGTTGTTGTTGTTATTGTTACTGTTCAATGTTGGAATGGAAAAGGATTGAAAATTGTGACATTTTCTGTTCAATAAAAATTCTGATTCCTGCAAAGTACTATTCATATTGTATGCTTGGTGTAAATAAGAGGAGAATCAGGATACATCTCTCATCCAATCAAATACTAAGATATCAAGGAAACCATTTAAACCCAACCCCTAGAAGGTACACTTATCTATGTGAATCCAAAACCACAAAAATAATTTTAGTATGTTATAATTTACTTAGAAGCCAGAAGCTGTATAAGTAGCAGAGACATGAATAAATGAAACCTCTGCAGAACTCCAAACAGATTAAGAACATACTCATATAATAATTGTCATTGTGTCTGAATTATTTATTACACCTTGGATATAAAATATTGCATGTAAAAATATTCCCAAATGGTGTATACAGTAAACGTGAGCAAGAATGTATCGTATGTTTTACCTATGTCTTGCAAACATTTATTCACATGACTATCTTAATGTAAATAATCCAATTGAACTGAATAGGAGTAAACTGGAAAGGGGAAATATTCATTTCCAGAAGGTCCTGTAGCTAGCCCCATACTATGCCAAAAATATCTGAAGAGTTATCAGGCATATACTGATTCCAAAGTTGCATATATATCTTCCTTTTTCTGTGGTCTACCTACTCAGGGTGAAATTCTGGCATTACGGAAGTCAATGGGAAGTTTTGCAATTGACTTAACAGGGCCAGGATTACACACCCTGTATTCTAGGAGACCCAGAACAAATATTAATGTACCGGTATATAACGTTATTGTGGTCCACTCCACCACAATACAAATTTTCTAATATGCACCTTCATGCTTTGTCCTGTACAACCTCCTATAGAAGGAAGAAGCCCTTCAGTGCCACTATCTTTAAGCCTCTTTTTAAAACACACCTGTCTTACGATCCCTACGGAACACTTGACAGTGGTTAGGCAGCTGATGTGCTATATGACCACTGCTAATTACAGGAATCATAACCGCCTCGCTGCTCCCTTGCACTCTGTTTGTTGTATCCACCTGTTGTTTCTTGTCTTGTACTTAATTTGTAGGTTCCTAAGGGCAAGGGATCAACTTTTAATTGCATACGCTATTGCTACGTGGCCCTGATCCAGGCTTCGAAATGCTGCTGCAACCGAACCACCGCAACAATGACAATAATAGCAATTGTCACTGGATCATTGTCACAGAATATTGTAACATTTTTACAAGCTTCCTAAGAGTGTAAATGGCTTGGAACAACTGCTGTGTGTACGTGTTCTTTATGTGTAAATGTGATCAATAACAATAAAAAAAAATTTAACAAAGCATCTCAGAAAGTTTTATCTCCTAGACCATTCTTACCAAACAAAAGGAGCTGAAATAGCCTAGTTACAAAAATCCACTCCTTTCTGCATTGTGACAAGACTCATTCCATATCTACAGGCTCTAAAGGAACCTGGATCTAGTATTTCATTGCCTGGAGAAAAATTATTAATGCTAATCTTTGTCTTTGAACACAGCAACCTTTTGATTGGTGCAACTGAGCTCTGTTACCTCACTGCTTCACTTTTCTATGTCTATCACGGCATCTTGTAACAACGTAATGCATCTGAATTCATGAACCTCAAGGGTCAGAGTATTAATATGTTAGTAGTGTGCCAATTTGCCAATTATGCTTTTTTATAGAGTCTCAGTTAATTATGCTGGAATGTTTTGGTGCCAGACTGGATATTACTGTATATCTGCAATGCCAGATGTTCATAAGTAGACAAAAATGACAGAATTTAATGGTATTTTGGTTAAAATATTTGGGTCTGTTTCACAAATAGTCTCTGGTTTCATAGACACCAAATTACAAGCGCCAATACGAGCATTATCTGATTGCATCAGGAAAGTGAATAATTAACTTGCTACGGCCATTTACTGTGCTGAAGGTGAGAGTGCAGAGGGGCTTAAATTATTCTTTTCTTCTCCTGGTGCTAGGCCCATCTGTGACAAGCCAGCCCATGTGATGCAATTCAGGGCAACCTGAGAGTTGGCAATGGGCCATTTCAGAAGCCGGGGATCAGTAGGGTGTTAGACACTGTTCCATCCCTTTTGGTCCACGCGAATGGCATGACCAAGAGAAGAGACCATAATTCTGAGTTGCTTAGGGATCCCCTTAAGGAGGCTGGATCTTCCAATGGCGAAGTAATCAGGGCAGCTTTATATCAGCAAAGTGGTACAGTAAGGAGAGCTTCTGGGACTGGAGGGGCAAGGTCTGAAGCAAGCTTTCAATAGTTTGGAGCTGGAAAGATATCTTGGGTTGGCAGGTTTGAGTGAAGAGAATGAGCAAGTGGAGTGAGAGGAATGGAATAAATCAGAGTTGTGGGTGAATGATGATGGTGTGGCAGAGGAGAATACCAGCAGACACAAGGGTAAAAGCTAGGGGTGAAGCTGGGACTAAGAGAAAACTGAAGGGGTGATGGAGACATATATATTTTTTCTCCCATTTTATCCTTTTACTGTAATGGGTCTCAGTTTTTTTGTTCTGAAACAGAGAGGTAGGAAGGAGAGGAAAGAGTTGTGCACCCTTTTCTTCCCTCTAACCTCTGTCAATCTCCCACCACCTCCCCAAAACCACTTTCCTCACATACATACACCTCCCTCCAGGTCCCAGTTTTTCCACTTAGAGTTTTTCACTTAGAGTATATCTACATTGGAGTCAGAAGAGTGATTACAAAATGTATAGATACACTCAGGCTAGCTTTAATCTAGGTAACATGAGTACCAACAGCAGCAAGGTCATGGTAGCAAAGGCTAGCTGCCTAAGTACACGCCCTCCAGGAAGCCGAGGTACCTACCCAGATGGCAGCCCATGATTCACTGTTATTGGTATCTAATATAGCTACATTAAAGCAAGCTATGAAACTGTATGTGTACTACTGTTACTCAAATTGTAGAGTAGGCATAGCTTTAGAAAAACAGGGAAGACTTGAAGGCAATGAGGCACGAGGCTCTGGTGCCTGCAGACCTTATCGCTAGTTTTAGATTGCCTTTGAAAGGCTAATAGAGAGTTAAGAGGAGGACTTTGAATGACGGTTTAATTAGTTCACCTGCCCAGTGTAATTACACTAAAGCAGATTCCCTGAAGAGAGAAAGTAGGAGAGCAGCAAGATGGGAATGTTAATAATAGGTAACATGGCTGAGCAGGCTGGCCAGTTATGTGGGGCCTAAACCAGAGCCCACTGAAATCATTGAAAAGACTGCCCCTGGCTTTAGATCAACTTATAATGAGCAGGAAATGGATGAAGTAGAGAAGACTCAGAAACTAGAGAAGGGCAGGGAGATTGAAGAGAGGAAGATTGACTGTAGGAAGCTGAGACACTGAGACACTGGCGCAAAAGGAAAAGGTCTGCAGAACAGAAAACAGAAGACAAGAATACTTGAAGACAGGGTGAAATTGTCTGGGCTATGGAATGAAAATGGGTGAGTGAATGGGGGTTTCCCACTAATCTAATCTGAAAGGACTTTTTTTTTAATGAAAGAGGAAACCAAGACTCTGAGTCACACATTTAAGGAAAATATAACCATCTATACTTAGAATTTATCTCTGCACTCTTTGCAGAAGCAACTGTGGGACAACCAGAAAATGAACCATGTCAGAAGAGCTATTTTTATGCATTGTAGGGTATTTTTCCCCAAACTTTCCATTTTTGTTGTTGTTATTTCAGTAAGTGCCAGGAAAGGAGTAAATGTGGATAATTCCCCATCTGTCTCTGCTGTGGCTGGAACAGGGTGGAATCTACACATATATAGAAATGATAAATTAGGGCATGATATTAATGTCTAAAAACCAAAACATCTGAGAGTAGCTTGAGCCTTTTCTTTTAGATTTACAGTGTACATAAAATTAACAATCTGGAAAAAACAGGATGGGTGGTCTCTTGATTAAGACACTGGACTGAGCTTCAGCAGATCTGGGTTCAGTTGTCTGGTCTACAGCAGACATTTTGTGTGACCTTTAGACATGTCATTTACTCTCTGTCCCTCAATTTCCCAGCTTTGGTTTTCACCTCAGTTATATGTAGTTTACCTGTTTAAGGTTACTAGCTAACTGTGTTTTAGCATGGAGCAGGAGTCAAATGTGTTAGCTGCCTCTTGATAATGCTTTTCAATCATTAAAAGCTTGTTTGAGGTAAAAAATATTTTAAAACATACCTTCTTTTGCATCTCAAGACAGGGCCCTAGGATCAAGGACTGTCTCTCAATACATTTAGGTCCAATGCATATACAATAGAGACCCAATCTGGCTTGGAGTTTCTAGGTCCAACCTCAATAATTAATTATTGTTAGTGTGGGATTACATGATGGGGGTCTGAAATATTTTTAAAATGCCACCATTCTGTCCTTAAAATAACCAAAAAGTTACTGGCATCATTTTGGAAAGTGTGTATACTTCGGTTCTATCACAATGGTATTAGAGAAAGAAGAAAAAGTTCTTGTGATGTACTTTTGATATGTGGTTTTGGATTGTACATTGGGATGTTACATAATGGGATGAAGGGTGCATGTGTACTTAGAAAAACTAGATAAACTGAATCTCGAGGAGCAGCATGGTACAACAGATAGGCTTCTGCTCTGGGACTCAGGAGACTTGAACTCTATTCCTGGCTCTGCCCATGGTCTTGTATAAGCCCTTGAACCTCTCTCTGTTTTTATTACCCCTCCCACTCCACGTCTGTTTTGTCTATTTCACTTCGGGAGGGTCTGCACTGTGTCAAGCGCAATCGGGGTCACCCTCGTTTGGGATCTTGATGGATTACTGTAATAATGAATAATAATAAATCATTCAATCAATTTGTCCAAGTGACCGCAATTTACACTTTGGTGTAAAACATGTATTCAAACAACAAGATACTGTGTATCTTGTGCCTTTTAAGAAAGGATTACAAAAAATTAGGCCAGAATTGTTGGGGAATAAAGTGCTGTGTTACTAAGCAGTAAATATTAATGACTCATTTACAGTGACAAAAAAGTTCATTTACATGTAATACCCATTACAACAGATAAAAGCTATGCTATGGTTAGAGGGTTTTTTTTTTGTTTGTTTTGTTTTTTTTAAAGTAGGTCCAGATCAATAGCCAATGACTTTTTATCAGGTCCTGATCTAAGTTGGTGGTTTTAATAATCTTATAGTTTTGTTGTGCCAGCCAACTGTTAAACAGAAGGTTAACTGACAACTTTACCTTATGTGCACCAGTACTGAACTGCTGGAGAAGACACTGAATCTTTGTTACAGGACAAGATGCTGAGGGATGTTAGGGTGCTACATGACTCCAACCTGAGCATACTTGTGAAAGGTCTAGGTCCTAGTCAGATGATGTGTTTGTGTGATTGCACACTCAGACAGATGGATGAAATGGGCTCAACCTGCAAATTCAGATCTGGATCTAGGTCTAACTTTTCTCAATATTTGGGGAGTGTTTAGATCTGGGATTTTTCGATTAGGCCCACCTCTAGTATATAGGCAAATGCTGCTGCTATTCTTGTGTGGTCTTATCGGCAGCAGAGATGCAGGCATGTGTTCCTGGAGCCCAAGGAAATGATATACTCTAAAGTGAACCAGTAGTTACTGTATGGCTGAAAACAAATATGAGCCCAATTCTACAAATCCTCATATAGGTGAGAAGTCTTTACATACATGAGTAGTCACAGTGTTTACAGCAGGACTGCTTGTGTTACGTGTGTAAAGTTTACAGAATCCATTTAGCTACCTAAGTGATTTCAATGTTCCCCATCATTGTGGTATCAGTATCTTCAATGTAGCATAACCCAGAATTTCTATTTATTTATTTAAGTACAAATTGGTACTCTGGGATGTGCTTAACAATTACTATAGGTTTTGCGTGAGTGGATAAAGAGCAAAACTGTGGGGAATATGAAACTAGGAACTTCATATAATCCTGCTGCATGTTATGCCTAGGTCCTTATACATCAATCCTACCTAATGCCAGACCTCCTATGAACTCTGTTTTGTTTTGGTTTTTTCCTGGATCCAAAAGAGTACAGGATGAGTCCCTTAATGAATATTTGAACATAAGTGAGATTTACTAAAAACAGCTTGGCACTTAGGGATTCCCTGCTAGCACCAATATGACCTACATAATTTTGGGAAAAGCCAGGGCTTTGTTCAGGAACAGAACTTCTTCAATTTTGTAGTCAATGGTGGATTTTCATAGGTTCAGAGAAAACAGGGCTGAAATAGCTTCATGTGCCATCCAGTCCATCCTCTTAAAATAAGACTGGTACTTTCCCCCTTTATACTAACAAGTGTAGAATTATAGGCAGGTAGAGGTTAGCCTTAAGATTTAAGTTTCCAGAGGACTCTGTTATCCTTCTCCTTTCAGAAATTGGCTGTAAAGTGCCAGAGGAACACAGGGGTTCTTGTCCTTTCCCCTGTTCAACGGGCTCCAAGGAGAGAATGCCACATCCTCTTAACTCAAGATTTCAGGATGGATTTGAACTGCAGTTGCTGAGGTGAAAGGGTTAGAAAAGGGGCTCTGTTGCGTTCCCCAAACAGCTGGAGTAACATGGAACTCTTTTATTCTGTGCAGTTCTGCCACACTTTATTGCAGAAGGAAAAAAAAATGTCTGGTGAGTTGCATTTTTTTTAAGATAATAGCAAACTATCTCTAATTCAAACCAACTGAACTAATTGGACAAAAAAGGATGGTAACAGCCCAGCCTACCAGACTGTATTTAAAACAATTGTTAGCAATCAATAAATGCTGCTAGATTGTTTGATTTCATTAAAGATGTATTTGTAACTAAGCAGCTGGCACCCAAACAGCTGCTTTAAATAGAGAGAGATTTTTCCTACTCTGTTTTATCATGTTCATCATTATTTTATTTGCACATTTTCAGTGACAATGACGACTGAATAGCTCTGAAATTCAGATAAGCCCATCACGCTTCTCCGGCATGTTAGTTCGAGCCATATGCTGGGTCAGTGAAAGGGATGACAGAGATGACAGCCTGTTTTTCTTCCCCCACCCCCAACCCCACCATCTCCTCTTGGGGTGGCCACATGGGCCAAATGCATCCCTGATGTTAATACATTGAAGTCAATGGAGTGAAACCACATGCGAGTTTGGTCCATTGATTAAAAAAGAAAAGAAAAACAGTAACTCTCTCCCCAGCTCTACATTCTGGAGCTACTGACCATGACTTAAACCTTTCATGTTCATCAAACAGAATGATTGTCTGGACGTTACACATAAAACAAGGAGAAATAGCAAACATCATTGGTATGCAAGTGCAAAATGACAGAGAGTTAGTTAGTTTCATTACACTATGGCATTACAATGTCCATAGATTGCAGTCCATCCATACGGTGCCTCTAGTCCAGGAAATGTTTAAAGAATGAAATCATTCTTTACAAAATATTATAAAAATCATTTTCCATGATTAGTTTTGGTTTTATTTGACAATGGGAAGCTTTAGGGAGTGTTTGGCTTTCAGTGAACAAGTCTCACTCACCCCCAAATACGAGCTAGAGTTGTGTGCAGCGTTTAGAACAAAATGCAAAACGAGGTAGAAAAAACAACTGCTGATCTGAAATTCATCCCAGGTCCACCCAGGTTTGTCATGTTTCCATGCTGAGGAAGCATGAGAAACTTGATGGTTCAGCTCGGTTTCCACGCAAAACCTGACCAAGCTTGCTCATTTGGACTGCTCTTGAGTGACATTAGGTGCTCCAATGGCAGAAGAGCTGACAACAGGAAGTAGGAGTGAGGATTTCCTGCCAGCTCTTGAGCCTGCTACAGTTCTGGGGGCAGAGAGGTGAATTGCTCATCTCTTCCTACCCCAAATCAGGGCTCTAGTCTTTCATGATATGGCTATACATCTAGACTTCACAGCAGTACTGCTCACATGTGGAGGAACCACCTGTTATTACAAATGGTAATTCTATTCCAGGTCTGAAGACTGATACAAGTAAGGCTCCTTTTCTTTGTCATGTTTTCATTAGCATCATGTTTCCCCTGCTTTCCCCGTATCCACATGTGGCTGCCATTTTCAAATGAGTCTCAGGGCTTAGGTTCCGTCTGTTCTGAAACTGGCCAACAATAAGTGTAATGTAAACTGCTGCTTCTGGAGCCCCTATAGATCTCTTAAATAGCATCCCTATATGCCCCTAGCCTGATGAACAAGTAGAAGCTTTAAAGTCACACCAAAATCTCATAAGTCAGTTTTCAAGCTACAGTACATGAGGTCGTTTGTATTTAAATTAAACATTTTGTGCACGTCAAGCACTGTATTTAAGGATAGACAAATTGGTTTGAATAAAAGTAGCAACTGATTAAACAAAGGACAAAATGTCAGAATTTGTTAGACTTTCCCAAAATCTGGGTGTTGAGGGTGGGGTTTGCTACAGTCCATGCTATATACAAAGTCCAGCTACTAAATACTGATCTAGATACTTCCTTTCCCAAAGTTCTTAGATATTTGGATCTAGTGTTGTGTTTCAGGCTTTTTTCAAGTCTTGGGCAAATCATCTGAAAATTCAAACTGAACCTAAATTGAGCCTTTCAAAAACTGGACCCAAATTGAGCCTTTCAAAACACAAATTTGAATCATACTGTAGTCAGTTTAGTTTTGCTTACCTCTGAATTTTATGGGTCAGATCCTTGGATGACTTCAACAGAGCCATGCCAACATCCACAAGCTAAATCCAAATAAAACCAGAAGTTTAATTACTGAAAAATCACGCAAAGAGGTTGTACTCCCAGCATCTCAAACCATATGGAAAACAAGAAGGACCAGAAAATTTATAACAAAGCCGGTCTGTCAGCCCCATTTTTTGCCCAAAGAAGTTCAGATAATCATACAAACTTTTGGATATATACATCAGCTCAACCTTCACATGTTTTGAAGTTTGCCTATCGTTAATTATCTAGACATCTGAACCCAGGGCCATTGCAGGTTCTTTGCAGCTAGTCAGAAGAGCTACATCTACACTTGTTAATTTAAGTCGACCTTGTTAAGTCGACTTAGAGCATCTACCCCAGACACTTAAGTCGACAGGCTAGATTGACAGAGAGCCGTGGCTCTGAAGGGAGCCACAGCTCCCCAGGCTAGGGGAGCCACGGCTCCCAGGGACAAGGGGAGCCACAGCTCCCTGATGAGCAGAGAGCCACGGCTCTCTTCTTGCCGTTACATTTGTGGCCCTTGAGTGGCCTTAGAAAATGCAATTTGGCCCTTGGCCAAAAAAGGTTGTGCACCCCTGACCTAAGGCATTAGGTCGACCTAGGGCATCCACACTGGCTTAAGTTGACTTAAAAAGGTCAACTTAAGCCTTAAGTCGACCTTAGAGGAGTTATTATTAAGTTGACTTAAGCTTTCCTTATGCTGACTTAAGAAAAGCCCAGTGTGGACGTGGCTTTGTTTAGGTCAACTTAAGCATCCTTAAGTCGACTTAACTTGCCAGTGTAGACGCACCCAAAAAAAGGGAAAACAGTAAGTATTTTTTTAATACTCAGCTGTTTCTCTGTAGTGTGCGGTTGTTTTTTTTTTTTTTTTTCTTTTTTAAACTAAAAAAATCTCATCTGAGGCAAGCAGAATGTTTCAGTAGAACTTTAGATTCATCTAAACATCTTAGATTCTGCTCCCCCCATGTTGACCCTGCCGCTCTCAATGTGCACTCTTCAGAATTTGTGTGCGATGCCCACAAAAAAAGGTTTTGACACAGACCATGCAAGCTCAATCTTTTGACAAGGAACAGGAACTAGGAAAAGTAAGTCTTCTGAAGCTGCTTTTTGCTGAATTCATGTACTTCTTAGTGATGTCATTTGTTCTTTAGCCTGTATGGGCTTTTGGCCAGCGCAGTAAATGAAAATATGTGACCCCTCTGTGTTTAACATGCTGCTAGAAGGCAGTGTCTACATTTGCCAAAAAAACTCCATCCTGGCTGACCTAGGAGGAAAGTACTGAATATGTGCAGTAGTAATCAGTTCCTACTTCAAGAGGTGGGTATGGAGGTTAATACATATTAATAATCATACCTGCCTCCTATATAGTGCTTTTTTATCCATAGAGATCCAAGCAGGGAAGTTAAGAATTTTCCTGAGTGAGGTTTCTGGAGAACATTTGAGCAAGAATGTCCAGATTTGGGCCAATCTTTCTTCTAATGTGTAAAAAGATTAGTGCATGACAGTGAGAAATAATGCAGGGCAACTACAAATATGAATTTGGAGCAATAATGCTGCATTCTACATATACAGCCTGATCCTTCAATCCCCCATGAGTTATAAACAATCTCTTGTATCACACAATGAAGACAAGGTCATAAGAATTAGTGTGGTAAATAGGCACCAGGAAGCCATCTCAGTAAGCCACTGGATCTTTCCTCAATGGTGAATTATCTAGCAGCACTGTACAAGTGTGCGAATTCTTTTGCCACCTTCTCCTCCTTCCAACTGACTTAGGCGGTGTGGCAGGAACTTCCCTACAGCCCCTTCCATCCCTTGTGCTTTCATACACCCGTGGGGCCATTGGCAGCCATTGACTGCTTTCATACAATTCTAACTTCCACTGAGGGATTGGCCCTGCACAGAGCATCCCTCGTGTTAGGGGAACACCAAGGTGAATTTGTATGCACACCTCATAATGAGCTTCACTCCTGGAAGTCTGACTGGACCTCAGGATCCATCCCAAGATCTGAAGTGTTAAATTGTCCATCAAAGATTGTCCATTGTTGTCTCTGCAATGCTCACTGATTAGCTGTACTGAGTGACTCTGAAGTATTTAACTCTCTTGAACAGAAAATTTCAGCCCATCTCAGATGTCACATGGGCCTTGTCTGCACACGCAAGTTTAATTTGATGCGTTGGTTTAATTTAAATTGGTTTTTAAGCCAACTGGCCGAATACACTGAGTATAGACTCGTATTTCAGTTTAACTTAAACCAATTCTTAACTTAAGCTAAATCAGGAAAGGTTAGGTTTAAATCAGTTTGAGCATCCGCACATCTTTTTGCATCATTTCATTAAATCCATTTAAAATCACACTTTTAATTAAACAGCCGCCACTTTGCATGCATAGACCAGCCCCTAGTATTACCTCTGTGTGTTTCCTTACTTTGTCATTTCTTCTACAATATTCAAGAGCAGTCTTACTCAGGTCAAAGATGCAGGTTCCTAGAGCAGAACTGCACAGGTGGGCTACCTCCAAATATCTATTATCTGCAACCGCTGTGTCTCATAGACTCCTAGACTTTAAGGTCAGAAGGGACCATTGTGATCATCTAGTCTGATCTCCTGCACATCGCAGGCCACTGAACCTCACCTATCCACTCCTGTAATAGACCCCTAACCTATGACAGGTACTGACATCGTCAAACACTGAGTTAAAGACATCAAGTTACAGAGAATCTTTCATTTACTCCACATGGCCCATTCCACGCAGTTCCAGAAGAAAGCCTATTTCTAATTAGTCACATGTAGATAGGTTTCAAAGCTGCCCCAGAGTGCTGTGCACCAAGGCTTTCTCTGTCAACATACACAAACCTGATGGTTCTGGGATGTTTTGGGGAGTTAACATTGTCCACCATACACAACTGAGAAGAAAGAGAGGGACACCTTTTTGGTAGGTAAAAGGGTGGGTTGGCTGATAAGAAGAAACGGTAAACAAAGATGCTGGAAGAGAGCACTGAATCTCAACTTTTTCTTGCACCTCAATCCAACCCAAATATAATTATTTGTAAAAATGCTATATGGTGAAGCTGAATAGATATAAAGTATTGTCCCCACCTTCAAATGAGGCATACAGTTTTAATTAAAACTCTAATTCTTCCTGTGAATGATTCACAAAGGGCTCGCCAATCTCACAGCCTTTAGCAGCCAGAGAGAGAACAATTAAGACTAATCTTTAAAAGCATCCTTTTTATTATACTTTGGGGAAACTATTTTTTTCTAATTTCCTGGATGATGTGTTGCATTGTGCTGTCACCTTGGGGTTTGTCAGTCATGTCTGTTAATGTAATGCAGTCTGACTGACACAACATGTGACATGTCACTGTGAGATGCATCACCGGGAAACTTTGGAAAACATGATTACGAGGAGGAAATGCAGGTAAATATCTGATCATTATATTTGGAAAAGGAAATCGGAGATTTTCTTTCTCTTTTTTTTCCTATGTATATCCCAATAAGTCAAAACAAAAATATTCAATTCAAGGGTGAAAGTTAACACACAAAAAATAGTGCATAGAATTATCTCAAAGTGCAAATACTTATCACTTATTTATTACTTCTAAGTTATTTATCAACTAGAGCAAGTGAATCAATGGATCAGAGAGCTGTTTCTTCTCTTTGGCTATGTCTACACTGGCAAGTTAGTTCGAATTAAGGAGGCTTAATTCAAACTAACTAAAGCCATGGCTACACTAGGCTTTAGTTAGTTCGAATTAAGGGCTTCCTTAATTCGAACTAAGAAGTTTGAATACGGTATTCGAACTAAAGGCTTGATTCGAACTAACTAGTTCAAATTAACCAACGTGGCCATGTTAATTTGAACTAATTTCTTAGTTCGAACTAACTGGCCATTGAAATGAATGGGGATCGCTAATTCGAACTAACTAAAATTAGTTGGAATTAGTTAGTTCGAAGTAACTAATTTGAACTAATTTTAGCAAGTGTAGACATAGCCATAAAGTGGAGCTTTTCATCAGCATTCTGAACCCACGGGTTTTGTTCACACATGGTGAAGCCCTCGCAGAGTAAAGCTCCAGCCACAGTGAAACCAACAGAGAGAATATGAGAGTATTACAGCAGTGCCGGCATGGTGGTTGCACCATGTCCAGAAGAGAAATCCAGGTGGGTGAGTAACCTCAGGTTCCCTTGGCCAGTGGCAATCAGAAGAGTTTCTATTTATTTAACTGCTGGAAAGTCCTTGATGAGTGTGATCTTCGTGATGACCTGGCAGATGATGGTATCGGTCACCCTCTGGCATTAAGAAAATGTACCATCCATTAAAGTTCTAGCACTAAAGTATCCATGTGATAGGTGTATATATAAGTTGCCTAAGATAACAGGTTGGCACTTTAGATAGATGTCTCTCGATCTACTCATATGAATGCTTTGCAAGATTGGGCCCATGGTACTGTAGCAGTGTATCACAATTGTACAATATTATGTACTGTTCTTTAAAACTTGTTAGTGGCTTGATTTGGGCTTAACTGTCAGTAATGCAACACCATTTATTGAATTCTTCATATTTGCCTCTGCATTTTGGAAAGCGTTATGGATTTCTATAGTGAAAACGTGTAAACTCTTTGTGCATGGAATACATTATAAGGCCTACACTGTACTTTTTACTTACCTTCCATGACCGTGACAGCAGCTAGTTAAGAGAAGTGTGGTACTGTGAACATAAATAAGTGCACAGAAATGAAGCATTACTGTTTTGTAAGTCAGGCTTTTAAATATCTGATCAGTGAAGGATACACTATAAGACTGTAGGACTGGAAGCGACCTCTGGCTTTCGCGGGCAACCCCGTCATAGTTATTTAGACCTGAAAGTGTGACTGTGGTAACAATGATTGTTGGTAGAAGCAGATTAAGATGATGTCATCTGAAAAATAACTGTGTGTGTGTGTGTTTTATTTTGTTTATATTTTATGTAACAATAAAATATCTCTGAACTAAGGAAAAAAAGAATCTGAAAACATAATGGATACCTGTTAAGTTTTGGAGAGGCAAAAGAAGAAATTCTCCAAAGTAGATGTTCTAGTTGCATCCAAAAATATACATAAATGGCACAAAGAGGTAATAATGAATGCAACATATACAGCTAGGAACACAAAGTGGGTAATTGTGCATACAAATGGATATCAGTTAAATTGGTGTGTGTAAATAACTGCAAATTTTGCAGTTACCTGATCACACACAGACATGCACATATTTAGCATACACAATTTTTGGAGCTTAGTTTTAAAAATGTGGCCCTTCATTTTCAAGTACTTCATATGTACCCTGATGGGACTTGTTTTCTACAAACCTAATTCTGGTTATACTAATTTTTTTTCCTTTCACCAAAATGCTGAGTTAAAGACAAATGTCAATCAAGCACTGGTGAGCTGTTAGGTATCTGTCCTTAGGAAAAAGGCCTTTGTTGGTCCTTTTCTATAGGGAGTGCTGCCAGTTCATTGAAAGTGCACCTTCCAGCTTTGGAGCTTTTGCCTCTCATAGCAGGGAGGATAAAAACTTTAAACTGATCTTTTCCCCCTTCTGTCTTTTAATCTGCTATTTTTATCTCGAAGGCACAACACGAGAGAGTTTGCATCCTAACTAACTGTAAGAGCAGGAGACATACCTCAAGTTTAACTGTCTCTATCCTTTACCGTGTGAACCACATCGCACAGGTTTGCATAACAAACTCTTCTCAAGGAGGGGGTGGGGAAAGTAAGAGGGGGAGTAGCACACAGTCTGGTAAAGGAAGGATATTCAGGGCTGCTGCTCTCACCTACTTGTGTTCTTATCACTTCCTATCATCTCACTGGTCGTTAACCTCAAAAGTAGGACAAACTGCTAGAAGTCTTATTATGAAGCACTTATAGACTATTACACAATCAGTTAGAACCAGAACCCAGTGCAATAGCTGTATTACCAATCACTGAAACTCAGCAATTACAAAACCCCAACGATCCTTACTGCTGCAAGCTCCTGTAAGCTAATTTGCTCTCAGCTGGGAAAACAGGCAAAGTACAGGGAGGCCTTGCGACAAGTAGAATAAAAAGACTTGACCTGAGGTTTACTGAGTGGTTCAATGTAGCTGTTATAACAGCCCTTCTGCTGTTTGTATGTTCCAAGGCCCTGAGCACCTGCAGCTCTCATCAGTCCAGCGGGAGCTGAGGCTGCTCAGCGCCTTTGAAAATCAGCCCACTTCTTTCAGTGCCTCTGAATGGATTTAGGTCCCTAATTCAGAATTTGAAGTTTGAAAAATTTTGCCTTCGTGAATTTAAATAAAAGCCAGGAGTAAGTGCTGCGTGTTGCAGAGAACAAAAGGGTGTGGCATCTTTCTGCGCTCTTAAAGAAACACAGATAAAGGACCAGGTTCTATACCAGCAGCATATAGGAGTCATAAAGGGTAACACTACACTGCATCCGGGAGCGAGCTCCTAAGCTTGGATATATAGATCGAGCTGGCATGCTAAGAATAACAGAGTGGATGTCATGGCTCCAGTGAAGACTTGGGCTAACAATCTGAGGCCGGACCCAATGGGTTTGATACACACTCAATTGAGCACTCAAACTGCAATGTCCAAACACCACTTTTTAGCATGCTACCTCATGCCCTGCTAGTGTGAGTCTGTGTACCCATGCTGAGAGGCTCTCTCCTAACTGCATTGACAACATATCCAAGGGGCACACAATGTCCCTGAGGAGAATTCCACCAGATCAGGAGCTGCAGAGGGCCATTGAGGAAGAGCATGGGAAGAGAGGGAAAGTAACCCTGCCCACCGAGGTAATGCTTGTTTGCTACCATTCAGCCCTGAGTCTCAGTTAGCTCCTAAATAACTAAAATATGCCTTCTGTGAGGGAGGAAGGAAAATGGGTGTCTCTTCATAGAAGCACATCTTGGTTCATGTCCCAGGACTACTTCTGTCCCACCCTCTGGCTATGTCTACACTAGCAATTTAGGTCGACTTAAGGACCCTTAAGTCGACCTAAATTACTCCCTGTCTGCACCAGACTGTCATTAAGTTGATTTAAGAAATTCCTTAAGTCAACTTAATGAAAGATTAAGTTGACTTAATAAGAACCACACATTAGGTTGACTTAAGCCTTAAGTCGACTTAAGGACGGTGTGGGCGTGGAGTAACCCTTACGTCAACTTTATTAAGTCAACTTAAGGGTGGTTAGATTGGCTTAACAAAGTGGACTAAGTCAACTTAAAGTTAAGTTGACTTTGTCCACTTTGTTAAATCGACTTAATAAGGTCGACTTTAAGTCGACCTGATTAAGTCAACTTAACAAAGTCGATCTAACTTTTTCTAGTGTAGACATAGCCTCTGTGTGCAGAGCTGAACTCCATACCGCATAAGGGATGCATGCCCTCTTTTGTAGCTGTCCCTCTTGTGTAACGTCTATCATGGCTGCATGGGGAGAATTTGCCCCCGGTGTCCCGTTCTATGGAACATATTGTCAGAAAGAGTAACACTTTGCTTTTGCCCTTAAGATCATATGAATTTCTGGCTCCAGATCTTGTAAAAGGGAAGCCAACTCTGAGGGGAGCTCAGTATGGGTTCATTGTTTCTTGCAAATGAGTAAGATGCGGGTGGGTGTATGACAAAAATAAAGTTTACATGAAAGAATGATGAGTGCATTAACGAAATGAAGATAGTAAAAGATTACTCATAAAATATTCCATTTTCATGAATGAATATTGTGGTTACCTAGAAACATAAAGAATGGAAAGGTTGGAGCCTTCATTAATACCAATCTTTTTGTCTATATATTCCAATATTTCACAACCATTTAAATACATGCTTACATTTGCTATGGTGGGGGCTCAACACAAATGTCGCAAGGCAGTTTACTTTATTTACCCCCTCTTTTTAATATCATCATAACGTTCAAAACATTCATCTTTGGGGGCTGAAATTCTCTGTCACTAGAAGGTGCTTGGTTCTAGTTCCAACAGGAATTAATACAAGGAAATCGTATAGCCAGTATCATGCAGATGGTCAGACTAGATTATCATAATGGTCTCTTCTGGCTTTCTAATCTATGAATGACTCTACTAATCTATGGGAAGTTCCTTCAATATGCTATCCTCAACTCTTGTTGTCTTCAGTAGGAGTCATAGTTGCTCAGACCCTAACGTGGTAATAGAGTCATACGTTAGATTCACGGAGCCAGATGCACAAGTGCTGTCGCTTTATTAGAGAGGCAGACTGGTCCAGTGGATAAGGAACTAGACTAGGTCTCTGAAGATATGAAGATATGCTCCTAGCTGGAACCCGAACCTGATGTGTGATGACATGAAAGGCAGGTTGCCTTCTTAGGCCTTTGGTTCTCCCTCCTACTCTTTGTCTGTCTCATTGTCTCTTATTTACTGTGTTTATCACAACAGGGCTTCAATCTCAATTGGAGTCTCCTAGGTTATGTCTACACTACACTACACAAATTAGTTCAAATTAAGGAAGCTTAATTCGAATTAACTTAAGCCTTGGCCACACTAGGCTTTCCTTAGTTCGAATTAAGGGCTTCCTTAATTCAACCTAATAAATTCGATTATACCTTTCAAACTAACCCTTAATTCAAACTAGTTAGTTCAAATTAAATCAATGTGGCCAGGTCAGTTTGAACTAACTGCTTAGTTCGAACTAACCAGTACATTGAGCTTAATGCAACTGACTAATTCGAACTAAAATTCCAGTGGGGCCATGTTAGTTTGAATTAAGTTAATTCAAACTAACTAAAATTAGTTTGAATTAGTTAGCTCGAATTAACTAATTCAAACTAACTTTGGTAAATGTAGACATAGCCCTACATACTACTATGATGCAAATAATAATAATAATTAATAACAAAAATTTTTTTACTCTCATTGGAGCTATCCCCGGGGACATCCACTGAAGACCTGGCTGATAGATTTTTAAAGCTAGAAGGAACTACTGTAATCATCTAGCTTGATCTTTTGCATAATTTTCCTGGCTGAGAAAATTCTAATCAATAGATAAAGAATTCTTTAGTGACAGCAGCTGAAGTTGAAGGTTGGCATGTATACATCCCTCATTGAGAACTAGTGCCTTTATCCAATAAAAGAAGAAAAGGTTTGGATTTAACAGATATCTGACCACTGGAACAATTTACCAAGGGCTTGTGGTGGATTCTCCATCACAGGCAATTTTTAAATCAAGATGTGATGGTTTTTCTAAAAGATATAATCTGGTTGAAAGAAGAATTATTTTAAGAGAGTTCTCTGGCTTCTGCTATACAGGAGGTCAGATAAAATGATCACAATGGTCCCTTCTGGCCTTAGAATCTATTAATCTATGACCATTTGAAGATGATTGCTAAGAGTGCCTGATACGAAATTTCCTTAAAGCTGTACAAAAGAAATGTAGACACACATGCACATAAAGTACAATAGGTCAAGGCGAATCTGCAGCGGTGGAGGCTTCCTTGGCAGCAGAACGGGTGTGACTCCCACTGTGCAAAGGACAACAGAAACGAGGGGCCACAGCCAGTGGTACATGAAGGGTTCAAGTCTCCAAAGCCTTGTGTTTGGCAGCAGAAAAGGACATTGCTGCTCAGAGCATGCTCTTGTCTACACTCTCTCTGGGTGGTGGTACTTAAAAGCCCACATGTTCCAAACCAAACACAGGATGAGGGAATGCTGCATGACATGGTCCTGCCTCTGCTCAGCAATGTCAAAGAGAAGATAAATCCTTTCCTATCCATGTCCCCAGCCCAGCGACTCAAGGCAAGTGCTGGATAGAAGATTTGAGCCGTACTGGTTCAAAGAATTGGCAGGCTCTGCTAAGGGAGGCAGTGTTGCCTAGCAGATATAGTACAGAATTTGGGAGATCTGGGGTGTGTTTCCAGCTCTATGACCAGCCTGCTGGGTGACTTGGGCAAGTTCTTGCCCCTCATTGTGCCTCAGTTTCTCCATCTGTATAATGGGGATAAGAATACTGAAAGGTTCTGCTGGCAAAGCATATAAACTTCATCCTGCAATCCTCATGTGAGCAGTCTATTCACCTGGTGAATTGATCTCAGTGAGGTAGGACTCTGCAATGGTGCATCTTTGCCAAAATCATGTATCTAAATCCTCCTGACCACATCATGATCATTGATGTGTGGCTACACCAGCAGCATGCTGGGGGCAGAAAAGGGTGTGTTGGCTGTGGCAAGAGTCAGGGCATGGTGTACTCTATCCATCACTCCTAGTTCCCTTGCCTGAGGCCAATGATGGGTTCAGAATCAGGAAGCTGTAAACACCTTATTAATGGCTGCCTGTTTGCTGCACCCAATGGAAACAGAGAATTAAGTCCATTGTGTTAAAGTTACTACTTGATGAAGGAAAGGGGGAACGTCTTCTATGGGGCTATGTCTACACTTGGGGCTATGTCTACTATGGGGCTATGTCCACTACACTACTACTACTACTATGTCTACTACACTTGGGGCTAACTTAAAAAGTTAGACTCTCTTAAGTCGACGTAACTTGACTGATGCCCAGTCAAGTGTAGGTGTGGCAGAAGTGGCTCCCCGCTGAGAAGACACCCACGGGTCCGTTCCCCAGGAAACTGGGACCGCTCCAAGAAGGGAGCGGAGGCTTCCTTCTTGCCGGGACACCTGAGGGTCCTGGCGAGAAGGGAGCCATGGCTCCTTTCTCCCCGGGACCCGTGTGGGTCCTGGCAAAAAGGGAGCCACAGCTCCTTTCTTGCTGGGACCTGCGGTTTTCTGGCAGAAGGGAGCCGCAGGTCGGAACTGGGGCGCCCTTCTTGTCAGGACCTCCACGCAGATCCCAGGGAGAAGGGAGCACAGGCTACCTTCCTGCCAGGAGCTCCACTCCCTTCTCCCTGGACCCCCGTGGGTCCAGGCAAGAAGGAAGACACCAGCGCTCCAGCTGACAAGGGATCCCTGGTGTTTCCCCGGTCAGCTGGAGTGCCGGAAACTGCCGGCCCCGGCGCTCCAGCTGACGGGGGATCCTCCGGCTATCCCCTGTCAGCTGGAGTGCCGCTCCCTTTTTGCCCGGACCCCCGCAGTCCGAGAAGAAGAGAGCACGGGGCTCCCTTCTGGCTGGGACCTGCTCAGGTCCCTGGGAGAAGAGAGCGCAGGGCACCCTTCTCCTGGGGACCCGAGCGGGTCCCAGCCAGAAGGAAGCCCTGTGGGTCCTTTCTTGTTGGGAACCCGAGCAGGTCCCAGGGAGAAAGAAAGCACAGCTCCCTTCTTGCCGGGACCTGCGGGTCCCGGGGAGGAAGGAGCCTGGCTTCCTTCTCCCTGGGACCAGGCCCTAGGTCGACTTATAGAATAAGTTGACCTCGGTCAGCCACATCATCGTTAGGTCAACTTAACAGATAAACTTAATTGTTAAGTCGACCTAAGGAGTGGTAGTAATTAAGTTGACTTAAGCAACTGCTTAAATTGACTTAATGAAAATCAGGCATGGACGTGGCTTAATGTAAGTCGACTTAAGCTTCCTTAAGTCAACTTAAATTGCCAGTGTAGACATAGCCATATAGGCAAGGAACTGAGTTAATGTTTCTGGTTATGGATATGTATATCAGACATAAATTGTATACTATCTAAATATTTGAGCTATAGCTTCTAAAATACAGTGTTGAAATTATATCTCAAATTTCTGGATACATGTAATACTGAAACGACATAGTAAAACTTCCCAAGTTACTTACCTGTCATTTATATTCCTGACTCAGCTGAAAGTGCTTTCCAAGCAAGATTTAAAATAATGTCCAGAAACTTTTTGATATCACTCTTACTGGCTCTTTCACTAATTACACTGGTCTCTGATGGCAGAAGCCATGAAAATTTTGAGAGAGAGCGAGCGGTGGCCAAAGGTAAAAGGAAAAGGGAGAGGGTAGGCAAAGTTAAAATTCATCCAAGGAATTAGTCTCAATATTAAAGTAATATTCATAGACCATTTAGAATGTCAGTGTGCTTCTTAAAAACTGTGATTGATGGTGCCTGTTGGCAGGATAATGTAACATGAAAAAATATCTGAGGGTTTTAGATTATATTTCCCTTTCCTTCCCCCTCCCCCGCCCCAAATTTGTGGAGGAATTTTAATGCTTATGAGAGTGAGGGGCTAATAGCCCTGCGATGAGCCAAGCATATTTTAGTTAGAAGTTGTACACGCTTCCCTAGAAAGCTTTGCCAGTGGCCTTTATCCCAGATCTGCAAATATTACTCTTCCCTATTTCTCTTCCATTCCTGATGCTTGCCTCATGAAGAATAGCCTGTTTTGCTGTGAGATGCCAAGCATGTGGCAGTTTTGTGATCTGGGCCAAGGAGAATGGGGTTGTATTCATTTGACTTCTTCATTTGAACAATAACTTTAAAGTTTTTGTTAAGCTTTGTGGCTAAGAACAAAAACCCAAGAACTTTATTCTGCATCTAAACAGCTGAGTAACCTTTTGCCTCGGCTGCTTTCATCTGACTGTTTTTACTAACAGAGGTTCAGTGTAATTTAGGAGCATTTCTTACTTTATTGCAGCCTTAACAGAGACCTCTCCTCAAACAGTGGAGCCTGGTTAAGAACAGAGGCCAGACAATGTTTAGAAAAGGGAACCCCAACCTGGCAAAATTTTCCTCTTAGCCTCTAAAAACCCCTTCATTTTTCTCCTCCCCCCATCACTGGTGACACCACTTGTCTCCTCAACTTCACCTCCAACCCCCACTGCCCAAAGTAGCACTCCCCTTTTCCTTACCTTGCAGCCTGATACCCTTTCCTTGGTGACAGCAGAGGTGTCTGGATTCATGGGCATACAGGCTGCTTGGACAGGGCTCGTGCCCATGCAAAAAAAGACAGCGTGCTGCCTAAGTCAGACCAAGGATTTGTAGGGCTCTGCATCAAGTACATTTTACAGGAGTGTCAGGATAAGGGCTGTAAGAGCTATACAGAGTGTACTGCTGGTCACCTGAGCTCAGAAAAGGTGTATTAGAGTGGAAAGTATACAGAAAAGGACAATAACAATGATTAGGGGTATGAACAGCTTTCACATGAGGAGAAATTGAAAACACTTGCATATTGACAAGTTCCAAAGGGGTAGCCCTGTTAGTCTAGTTCAGCAAAACAAACAAGGAGTGCTGTGGCACTTTTAAAGACTAACAAATTTATTTATCACATGAGCTTCCATAGGAGAAAATCCCACTTCATCAGACGCTTTGAAGATGGGGAATTTACAGAATGGGAGGAAATTAAATGCAGGGAGGTGTATGACATAGGGTCAGGTAAGGCTGTAACAGCAAATCAAAATAGATGTTAAAATTCAAACACTGAGGAATAGCATATAGAGGAAGGTGAGGTCAGATCACCTTTTGTATTAAGAAAAAATCCGCAGTCCCTTTTTAACCATGAGGCAATGGAGGTAAATTTACATATAAATTCCAATTCTACAGTTTCTCTTTGAAGCTGTGATTTGTTATTCATTTGTTTGAGCACGGCTATTAACAAGTCATCAATGGAATGAGCAGAGAGGTTGAAGTGTTTCCCTGTTGGTTTTTGAATGTTGTGATTTCTGGTGTCAGACTTGTGTCCATTTATTCTTTTGCGTAGAGACAGACTGTCCAATATATAAGGCAGGGGGCATTTCCGGCACATGATGGCATAAATCACACTGGTGGACGAGCAGGTGAATGAGCCTTTAATGGAGTAGGTGGCTTGATTAGGTCCTATGATGGCGTATTTTGTGTAGATATGTCGGCAAATTTGGCAATATGGTTTGTTGCAGGGATATGTACCTGCTTTAATGTTTCTGTTGATAGGTCTGTAGTTGGTGGTGAGTATCTGCTTAAGGTTGGGGGGTTGTCTGTTAGCAGGGACTACGGATTTTTTTTTCTCAATTACAACAGGTGATTTGACCTCACCTTCCCCAGTGTTTGAATTTTAACATCTATTTTGATTTACTGTTACAGCCTAACCTGGTCCTATGTCATACGTTTCCCTGCATTTAATTTCCTCCCATTCTGTAGGATCCCCATCTTCAAAGCGTCTGATGAAATGGGATTTTCTCCCACAAAAGCTCATGCGATAAATAAATTTGTTAGTTTTTAAAAGTGCCACAGGACTCCTTGTTTTTCTTTAATTAAAAATAGTCAAATCCAATCTTCCTGGGATTTAGTGATGGAAATTCTATATTTGTGCGCCAGTTTTCCAGTTAACTCTCTCTCAGCTGTCAGGACATAAAACCTGAAAATGAGCACATTCTTAGATGACCATCAGTATATAATTAGCCTATTAAAATTGTCAAGATGTTACTTTTGGTTAGTTAAAAGATGCATCAGAATCATTCTAGTTTTTAAAAAAATAGAAGTGGGCTTTTCCCACCCAAGGAAAAGGAAAACTTATTTCTCTATGATTTATGATAAGGGATGCTTTGATATTATAATATTCTGTTGATGTGCTTGAATAGACTAGTTGGCCCCTCTAAATTTTTGATGTTACAGTAACCATGGGAAACAGGATCTGGAGATGAAGCCTTCCCTTCACACATGCTCTGACAATATTAGACTAGAGTAGCCTTGGGCTTGATTTTGCAGACTTAAATGGAGTAGTGCTAGTAAACAAAGGCGAGCCTTGTGTGAGTGAGGCTGAAGACTTGGGCCATTGCACAAGTGTTGTTTTTTTAATTTATATACACAGCAATTCATCTTCATTGTAGACCTTGAGATAGGGGTGCATAGAATAGGATCTGCTGCTTTTTTTCAATCAAAGCACAACCAGATATGAAGTCTTTCTTAAGACAGAGGTTCAAAGTTTCAGAGAGATGCCATTCTTGTGAAAATTTGTATACATTTGGTTAAGTATGAGCCTCTGAAAAATCTCATCTCACTCAGTTGGAGTGTTTGGCAGCTAAATTCTCGATTCCATTTGTACTGAATATGCTCCACCCCTTCATAACTCCTACAGGCTGATTGAACTGCACACATGCCATCCCAAGGGAACTACTGGGCATGCTTGATCCTAAGACTGCAGGGTCTGAATTGAACTTTCTGTACAATTGCTCCTGCTGGCTGCGAGGCACCAGAATTGAGAGCAGGTAGACTGTCTCTCCTGTGCCCTCAGTGCTCTTGCTAGTGGTTCATAGGTAGCTTGGAGGAGAAAGAGGAAACCATCTGCATGTAATACAGAGGGGTGAAAAGAAGAGATGCAGCATGGGAGGATAAGAGCAGGAATCAGGGAGGATAGAAGCAGGATGCAGTGGGGGAGATTGGGAAAGAAGGGAGGGGAACAAGAATGAGGGAGAGAGGGACAGGACCAGAAGGAAGGGGAGGATGAGCAAAAGCCATTGAAAGGCTCATGGAAGCAGATGGGAGGGGAATTATGGGCAGGGAAGTGGGCAGGGATTGGGCAGAGTTGGGGTGGCTAAGGAGGGGTGGGGGATAGGATAGAGATGGGCAGAAGCCAGTGGGGCTAACAGCAGGGGATTCCAGGGAGAGGCCGGGGGGACAGAGGTGGAGGAGTCTAGCTACTATTGCATACTTCACTCTAGAATCTGGTCTAGAACCTATGATTCCTGTGAAACCCACTGGCAAAGTATGCAACTCCATTTCCCTCACAGTTTTTTGTTTTCTGGATACTCAACTTAAGACACTCGGAGTGTGATTTGCAAAAGTCCTGAGTTCTCATCATTGCAACTGATATCAATGGAGGATGAGTTGAGTACCATGTAGCCCTTTCTATATTTCAAGTACTCTGAAAAATCAGGTCCTAGGTTTCTCATATTGGATACCCAAAACAATAGAAACTTTTGACAACTCGGGCTGTAATCTTTATGCCTCAGTTCCTCAGGTGTAAAATGGGGATAACAATGCTGTCTCATCTCACAGCAGTGCTGTGAAGATCAATTAATTCGTGTTTATAAAATGAGAGCACCATAAAAAAGTCCATGAGGAAATTAATGCTGCTGCATTCAGTGCAAGTTTTGAATGATGCACAGCAAATACTGCATATGGCCACCCGTTGAATGAGGGGGATAAAAAGGAAATACTAAATAGCTATTCGCTGAATGAGCACTATCCATTCTATACTCTGAATGAGGCAAAGGTCCTGTGGAAAAGATACTATGTGGTCAATGTAATTACAGTTGTCGCATGTGTACATACAAGGGGGCTCAATTAGAGTTGCACAGTCAACTTGAATTTTGGCATTTCCTAATTTGAGTTCTTAACTCCGTTACCGTATCATTGTCTTTATCTAGGTAAGCGTTAAGGAAATAAAAACAGAAAGCTTTAGCAAACAGATACTGTTAAAAATAATTAAAAACAGAAAATAGACATTTTAATGTAGAACTGACAATGGCTCTGTAGAGGGAGAACTGGGGATGATTTATATATAATAAAGGCACACCAACACTACCGCTGAAGTCAATCTAACTTACATCACTCAGGGATGTGAAAAAGACACCCCCGAGCAACACAAACTACCCTGACCTGAGCACTGTCCACTCGGGTGAACATAGAACATCTTTGCCAGATGCGCTACAAAGGTGCAGCTGTGCCGCAGTAGCACTTTCCACGTAGACTTCCCAGAAAAGTTAAAAAGACACAGGCCGATCATCATCCCAATTACTTGGCTTGGAATTAATTACAGTTCATCCCAGCCCCTGTCTGGTTTTGGTCTTTTTCAGTTGAAAGTGCCTTGGGGTAGGAACTGTGGTTTTTCCATGTCTCTGTACAAAACCTAGCACATATCACTGTATTTGTAATGACCATTTTAAACCATCTACATTGCTGTGCTTTGTGTACTAAAGGCTTTAAGTATCATCCCAAGGCATGCTAAGGAACAATGCCTTTAAAGACAACAGAGTCCTGTGGCACTTTTAAAGACTAACAGATTTATTTATCGCATGAGCTTTCGTGGGAGAAAATCCCACTTCGTCAGACGCTTTGAAGATAGGAAAGTTACAGATGCCTTTAAAGTTAGTTTTTTCTTAAGGATTTATGAAGGGTTCAAGATTGCAGAACACCTGAGTGCTATTTCCTTTGCAAGAGAAGAGAAAGACTAACCCTTTCCTGGCTTAATCAAAACAGAACAGAAAGATGGAGATAGGGGATTGTTCTGTTTTTTGAAATTAATGTTTGATTTAAATTTCACATTAAAGCTCGTAAATACCACATAACATCAGTCTACAGGATGGGACAGATCATCCACTGGTGTAAGTCAACAAAATGTCACTGAATTCTACATATAGATGTTATGTTACCAAAGTATCTAATCTTCTTTAGCATATTTATCCTCATAGCAGCCTTGTAATAACTCTTTTATAAATGGGGAACTGAGTCACAGACAGGCAAAGCTACTTACATGCATTCATACAGGGAAGCCTTGTCAAAGCTAAGATTCAAACTCAGTTCTCCAAAGTCTTAGCATAGTGTAGTAATCATCCCGTCCATCCTTTCAATGAGGCAGTACAGATTTACATCAGCTGATGACCTAGCACTATTTGTCAGATATTAGTCTCATGCTGAATGCACATTAAGAGCAACCAAAAATGGGTTAGTTGATTTTGAGTACACGATAGTATCTCTTTGGATAGTCTCAGCAGGGTTTTGGGACTGTTTCTGCTGAGCTTGTTCTGCATAAATGTCTATGGGTAATGCTACAAAACCATGCCCAAAACTCCTTTCAATTAATGGCAATATAATGGCTAACATATCAAGCTAGTAGTAATGTGGTGCAAATGTTATGAGACGTACATTTGAACAGTGAAAAACTGATTCATTTCAGTAAGCTTTTATGTCAACAACAAAATTTTCCAAAGGAACCTCTAAAATCTATATTTCTATTTTACAAGCACAACTTTATGAGAAAAATTGTTAACAACCAAGGGTCTTGTGCACACAGATCTTGGGACAAGCACACACAAAACTGGTAGCTAGATGAGAGAACTACCCAAACTGGAAGCAAGATGGAAGAATTACTCAACCTGTATACATTAGTTCCTTTATTTCTGGATAATTCCTACTAAAGTGGCACCTAGAGAAGATGATCGGGAATCTGGACCCAATTGTACTCAACACGATACATATGGATAATGTAGTTTGCACATGAAAATCTTAGCTTTTCATGAAAAAGTCTATATTTGAAAAATTACATGCATAATATTTATGGCTTATTTTCAGAAGATGGATTATGAGACATCCTTTGAAAAATTGGTCCCAGAAAACCCCAAATCTGCAATTCTTGTTTGGACAAGTTTGTTTTATTTTTGTCAAACATTTTTTCCTACCTAAGTTTTACAAACTCTTTGCATATATTTAAATACACATGAATAAAAGATATTCCTGCGGACTGATGTAGTACACAGGCTTTCCAGATCAAATGGTTTCCTTCTCCAGGTGAAATGTGGAAATGAGAGATAGCGTTGTCATTATACTGTTTTTTTTTTGTTTGCTTGAACAAATATGGCATGGCAATCATTTTCACTGATCTTTAAAAGTATAACAGTGATGGAGGCTTTTTGTTTTTTGCAAAAATTAATAAATAAAGAATTTTCTCTAACGCCTTTGGTAAAAAATATTCCTCCCTCAACCTCATGTATATTAAAGTACACAGAATACGCTGACTAGCATAAAGTAATAAACATGATTACTGTGTGGCAGTAGAAAGGATTAAATATCATACACTAGTTGGAATTACCTAAAAATATTATGTACCCAACACTTCAGAAAGGAAAACATCAGAATAGACAAGTTCTTTAGAATTTTGTAGCTCCCAACCAGCCATCCCACACTGTGGCTTAGTGTACTGTGTAAGGTTTTTTTAGTATGTTTCTGACAGTGGCAGTCATTGTCTTTTACAATGCTAAGAAGTTCATCATTAGAAGGAAAGCAGCTGACTGTCTATTGTACATGTACATATTTTGACAGGAAAGGTGCAAGATCTCCTGAGAAAATAAAATAGGCAAAGAGATTGCTTGTTTATAGTTGATGTTGTTAAATATTGAGGAGCTTGCTCAACTGGTTGTTGAATGAACTGGAGAATTTACTGTTGGCACTAGGGATATTAATTCCCCACTTGATGACTGGCTGGCTGAGCCACGCTTTTCGAAGTCCGAAGTACAGTAATGAACTCAAGCAGGGAAAAACCATCAATTAGTAATTTTCAGACTCCCCCAAAGGTATTGAAAACACAGAAACTATTATTTGCTGTGGGCAAAACTAACTTAAGTTCTAGTTCAGAATATGTTGATGATGGCATGAAACTTTAACAGGTACAAGAGATTCTGAGGGCTTGTTATTAAATTTATTGTCAAAATGGATGAAGAGAGAATGAGTAATGAACCATAAGTCAAATAAATCCCCAAAGATATCCACCTATTCATTAGAACACACACATTCTAATTCTGTTGAAATTGTGCACCCTGGAGTTTTCCTCTTTTTCCACCCTTTCTGGCAGAGTGACCAGATGTCCTGATTTTATAGGGACAGTCCTGATATTAAGTGATTTTTCTTATATAGGTACCTATTAACACTCCACCCCTTGCCCCAGTTTTTCAAACTTGCTATCTGGTCACCCTGCCTTTCCTGATAGCTTCAGCCTGCTGCCTTTGTCTGAAACCAAGCACCCTCTTTCAATATAAAATCAGCTTCCCTATCGGTTCAAAGGACCTGTACCTTTACTCCAGATCCTCCCACAAACATCTGTGAAGGAGCAGAAGTATAACAAACAATGGGCCAGATCCTAGGAGTTAATCTGCATATACAGCTCACATTGGCTATGTCTACACTTGCAATTTAGGTCAACTTAAGGAGCCTTAAATCGACCTGAATTACTCCCTGTCCACACCAGACTTTCATTGAGTCGACTTAAGAAATTCCTTAAGTCAACTTAATGAAAGCTTAAGTCGACTTAAGGATGGTGTGGACTTAAGGGTGATTGGGTCGACTTAACAAAGTGGACTAAGTTGACTTAAAGTTAAGTCAACTTAGTCCACTTTATTAAGTCAACTTAATAAGGTCGGCTTTAAGTCAACCTAATGTCGACCTTAAGTCGACTTAACAAAGTTGACCTAACTTTTTCTAGTGTAGACATAGCCATTGTCTTTAGTGGGAATTGCAAGTTTTGGGCAAATGCTCAACCACTTTAGGATCTGACCTCTAATTATTCCTTGAATACAGAGTTGACTTTAGACCACTGAACTCAGCCTGCTGTATTCCTATGACAAAAATAAACTACAAGATATTCTTATTTTGCTAGGGTAGCCTGCAATTCATCTCTTGGTATCATTTTGGTTCCAGGGGAAGGCAAATTGTCCCTGTAATGATCTTGATGGTTCATTAAAGACCACACCATCGAATGAGTGAGGAATTGAACTTTAATAACACAGATAGGAGTGATTCCCAGGTGTGTAGCTGGGAGTAGACATGGTATATCTCCTATAGGGCAAGTCTCCCAATTCATACAACACTGACCCATGCTAGGGAGTGTGTCTAAAATCACAACCTTCTACAAGCATCTCTCTACATCTTCCCTCTTAAGGAAAACAAGTTAACACTTTGATCCATATAAAAGCTATCTACTAATGCATGCACTAACATCTAACAACACATAACAGCTAACTAAAAAACAAGCGTAACACCAGTCCATAAACCCAGCATTTGAACTACCTAGAGAGGAGAGGTTACTAGAACATCACTCCCAAGTGAGTCTTTACCACTGACTTCCCTCACATATCCTAGTAAGTCTCTATGGATATGTCTACACTAGAAAAAGTTAAGTCGACTTAATAAGGTCAACTTTAAGTCGACTTAAAGTTGACCTTATTAAGTCGACTTAACAAAGTAGCTCCTTTTAAGTCGACTTCACATTGGACATAGGCGTCCACACTGGCATTAAGTCAACTTAATAAAGTCGACTTAAGAGCTACTCCCCATCCACAACGCCATTCATTTTTGTCCTCTAGGAGTTGTCTCAACAGTGCTGTCTTAGCAGAAAGATTGGGTTTGAATTTTCCAAGATAGTTGACCATTCCCAGGAACCATTGGACATCTTTCTTTGACTGAGGACGTGGCATCATTTCAATGGCAGAAATCTTCCTCTTATCAAGTTTTACACCTTCACGGGAGCCTGTAACAGACACATTTTAAATGCTTGCACTTACTTGCTGAAGGCTTCCTTTGTTTTCAGAGATCCCCAGTGTTTGTCTGTTTTCAGTTGCAAACACAGGAGTTTTCCTCTGTGTCGTTTAGTTTCCAAACTCATTCACCATCTTTTGACACCATGTAATGATCTTGAGGGTTCATTAAAGACCATGCCATTGAATGAGTGAGGAATAGAACTTTAATAACACAGACAGGAGTGATTCCCAGGTGTGTAGCTGGGCGTAGCCATGGTATATCACCTGTAAGGCAGGTCTCCCAATTCATACAACACTGACCCATGCTAGGGAGTGTTTCTAAAATCACAGCCTTCTACAAGCATCTCTCTACAGTCCCAGATTCTCATAATTGTCATTGTTTTCAAATCAATACTTGGTAAGATCTCTGCTCCCCAAAATCCTACACATGTGATCTGGATTCATAGTTGATCTTGTAACTATCTGGGCCAGCTTCCACACAGGCGCTTAAGCACGTAATTAACTGAAGTCAGTGTGTCTGCTATTAAGTGGTCTTGTGTTCTACATAGGTTAGCATAAGCAATCACAGACTGGCAGAAGCTCATAAGCAAAATAACCATATATATTTATTATTGGATGAGGATACAAAAGCAATTCCTCTCTGGCTTTTCGAGTTATGTAACAAAGCAAAACAAATAAAGAGTCTTGTGACACTTTTAAAGACTAAGGCAGGATTAAAATTGCACCCCAAAACTTCTTCCCAGAATTACTTCTTGAGAAATACTTCCCGTTCAAAAACGACACACTCCTTGTGAGGTTACCTATGGGTTTGCTAAGAAAATCTCACTCCCTCACCTAAACATCCAGTACAATAGCTTTGTTTAACTAGTCACATGTTTAAAAACTCAAATGACCTGAAGAAGAGATCTGTTTAAGCTCCAAAAACTTGTCTATCTGACCAATAGAAGTTAGTCCAAAAAAAGATATTACCTCACTCACCTTGTCTCTGTATGTATGCCCTTGGGCATCTATTGGCACAAATTACTTACTCTTTTCTTAAAAATAAAACAGCCATGAGCAAAAAGCCACTAGTGCTGACGAGCAGCATATTACATTGCTAAGGGATATGGTTTTGTTTTATTTTGTTAGGTTTAAAAAGCTCACATGGGGAGAGGGAAATGACCCAGATACAGACTAGAAGTCTATAGGGATTCAGGGCTGGAAGGGGATTGTCTGAAATCATATTTTGCATGAACTGAGCAGACAAATATGAGATAGATTGCAAGGTTCACAGAGGTCCATTTATTGAGTTTATAGGGCCTGATCCAAAGTCTACTGTAAAGAATGACAGTCTTTCCAATAAAAGAAACCAGGAGTCTTGTGACACTTTTAAAGACTAACGAATTTATTTATCACATTTTGTTTTGCTGAACTAGACTAACACAATCTTTTCACTGATTCCAATGGGCTTTGAATGGGCTTTCTCCATGGGGGGCTGCTGCACCTTTCCATGGGAAAAATATGCTGCACTCCTCAACATCATTTTTGACCCCTTTTAACAGGAGCCTCAGAAATAAAGTTATTCTAAACAAACATAACATTCTCCACGTACGTAGCACCTTCCCTCCCAAAACTCATCCAGGTGCTTTAGAAGCTAAAATATACAGCAAATGCCAGAACCCAATGTGCATCAAGGGAGATTTCAGAACTTGTATGAAATCCAAACTTTATGACTTAAACCTGTCTCTAATGTCTCCAAAATGGAATCCCAAGTTGTGTGTTTTATTCTTCTCAAGAATCTTTAAATTTCAGGGGATTCTCCTTACATAAAACTTTCAGTACCATCAGCTGATGATTGTGACTGTCTCATTGTACGAATTTACAACATAGCCTCTGTAAGCAACTCCACAAATTATCTAGGAAGAGTTCCAGTGAGACCCTATAAAAACTCCTTTATGGTTTACTGAGATTATGCCGTCCTTGCTATAGGAATTTAGAGGATTTTTTATTAGTTGATACTGCTGCCAGAGTCTAATGAACATCAGTACTTTAAATACATATAACACAAATGTCAGAGGATGTGCCTTTTCATTGATTTTTCCATATTTTCTGTAAAAACTGAATTGAATTTCTTGTATGTTATCAAAAGTAAAAACCTTTTATTTAAAAGACCCCACATAAGCACCTGAAGTATCCTTACAAGTGCAAACATTGCCTTCACTATGTTAAAACAATGCAGTGTTGCCTTGCCAAGTTTCTGTTCAAACACAGTGAAACCATAGCACCAGCAAAGTTTTGATTCTCCCTCATTCATCTAAACAGATTATAATAACTTTAATCTTAGGACCGGCTCCTGCTCCTGTTGAACTCAGTAGCAAATATCTCATTTTGGTTTCAGTGGGCATTGCAAAAGCATATAGGGGATCTGCTTTGTTGCTCAGACATCTGCTATAATGACTTCCTGGTTTATATAATGGCATGGGCCAATCAGTGGGCTGCAGGGGGGCCATCATTCAGTCCCTGCTGTGCAGTACTTCTAGCTTCATAGGGTACCTCAACAGAAAACCTGTACTGTGCAAGGCCCAGAATCTTCCAGATTCTAGTCCTCCTGATATTTTATGTCACCCCCACCTGAGGGTGGTGCTAGCCTAAGCTTCTTGGGGTTAGATCTATGGAGCCGCCTCACCAGGTCTGAGATGTAGGAAGGAGATTTCCAGTAGCACTTTTAAAACTGCAACTTTCACAGTCCACAAGATAGTACATGTGTCTTTTGGAACTCAAGGATGGCATTCACTTCATACTCCTAACCCTGAACTTTGACTGGTGAAGGCAGTGGTATGGTTCAGGGATTCTCAGTATAAGACATCAAAAGGGGAATGTGGAAAAATTGATTGTGCTTTGAGGGAATGAAGAAGCTGTAATATAAAGGCAACTAGATTGATCTGCTTGCATATTGGGAAGGGTCCCAGAACAGATTGCCCAGTTTTTGGAAGGATCAGCTGATCTGTAGATGCTCTGCAGCAAGCCACACCTTCTGGCCTACTATGAACACTAGAGCTTCTTGTCATTGATGGTCCACATGCCTATCATAATCCTTCTTTGCCTCTTCTAAGTGATTCTTGAGCTCTTCCTGAACAAGTTGGAGCTGTTGGTGCCTGCTGGTTTCAGGAAGGTAGTGCCAAGGGGAACTCATAATTCACGTAGAAGAGGCTCCAATCTGTAGAGACATGCTCAGTGTTGTTATATGAAAACTCCACAACTGGCAGTGGACCAGTTATCCAGGTAATAGTTCATAAAAAAATCTAAAGTATTGTTCTAGTACTGGGTAGACCCTATTTTGGTTTTTCCGTCTGTTTGGGAGTGGTACATGGTGGAAGTGGATATGTGGATACCTAGTAAACTGGAGCGCTTCATGGCAAAAGTAAGAAGAAAACTATGGGTTTCGGTCTGAATAATCTGCTAGGCAGGAATCTTGACAGAAGGCAAGTGATGGCAGAGGCCATTTTAGTGAGCCAGTCATTAAAACTCCTGTATGGCCATTGGAACTGGAAGTTCCACATGAACTCTAGGGTTTGGCAGATCAAGACCTATCTAGGGGTACTAGTACCAGGGGTACTTATTCCAGAGGGGCTTATTCCAAGGCACTTTAGTATGTGCACAGCACTCACAGAAGTCCACGTAAGCTTGGAGTATCATAAAAAAACAGCAACAATGCAAGAGGTCTTAAGGTGGCCAAAGTGACCTGCCAACAGAGCAGCATAGCACAGTCATAGTGCCTCCAGCTGGAGCCACCTTGGGAGGATATATATGAGCTCAAAGTATGTTATTCCACCTCACATGAAGCTGTGCATCTTAGCCCCTCATGGCATAGACTGCATTTGTTCTTTTTTGGAGGCAGTCCAGAAGAGGAAGACCTGGTGTTGATGGACTAAAGCACTTATAAATAACTACGCTTGAAGAAGTAGAGGGCTTGGAGGCAGGCTCCTTGGTTTCAATACTGGTGTTTTCTGAGAGCTCCTAGCACCACTACCATCATGTCTCGTGTGTCCTGGAGTAGCTTCAGAAACATAGTTTGTGCATCAAACAAGAATGTCATATAGGACAAACACCAGTTTTGTAATTCTTTATTTCTGATGCAAATGATTTTCAGCAATAAAGGAAAGGGCTGCCTAATCTGAATATAATGTAGGTGATTTTCCACTAAAATCAGTGGTGGTCCTCAAAATAGGGTACACTTGACGTGAATGTCAGGGACTTCTATGCCGACAGGAGATGCCAGATCCCAGTAAAGGGGGTTTTCTAGGAACATGGTGGCGGATGCTGGCTTGTCATTGAAAAATCAAAAAAATTCAACCAAAAAACAATTTCCACACCAAAAAAAGAATTCTGGTTGAAACCTACTTCTTGTTGAAAAAATTTTGAAGTCTGTTTTATATATTTCTTTTCATTTAACAAAGTTTCCATTACATAGTTCACTATGTTTTGGGAAGTATAATATATTAAGGAAGCAAGTTATAGAATTTTCCATGTTCTCACAGATGACTGTTCTAGTGTGATCACAAATATTTACAAATGAAAGCACACCTAACCTATTTATAATCATAGAATCACAGAAGATTAAGGTTGGAAGGGATCTCAGGAGGTCCAATCCTTTATCTTATTCTCTTCCACAAACAATATATCCTGTAGCCAAATTACTTTCCAATGCAGATGATTAGAAAGGTTTGCCTATTAATACATCTCTTTCTATTACCAGTGGCTTCTTTTTCATGCTAGCCACTTTTTAAGCCTGTATTCAGAGTCTATGGAGCCAAAGGCATCTGCTCTAACAAAATTGAAGTAAGTAAAGTATTCCAAAAAGATGTGCCAGAATAATATCATAAATGATAGTGAAATGGTCTCTCTGTGCCATGATGTGTCTGAAAAGTCATGCATCTATGTGTCTGAAAAGTCAGACTGAAAAGTGAACATCACATAAAATGGGCTTTTGAGCTGCCTACTACTGTCTTTTCAAGCAGCCTCTCAAGAAGCAGGCTTTGAATGATCTGGCCGTAAACTAAAACAATAATATAACAACAGAGTCTTGTGGCACTTTTAAAGACTAACATTTACCTTCAGTCCATTAGGTATAATGTCCAGTTGCTTGCATTTGGAAAGGAAGATGATGTCTGTCTGGATCTGTGCAAGTTGTTTCATGAAGTTGATGGATTTCCACTTCAAACGGCTGTATTCAGTGCCCTCCATGTAGTCAAATTCCAAAGGGGTAGCCATGTTAGTCTATTGTAGAAAGACAACAGAGTCTTGTGGCACTTTGTTAGTCTTTAAAAGTGCCACAAGACTCTGTTGTCTTTCTACAATAGACTAACACGGCTACCCCTTTGGAATAATATAACAGTGAGGGAAAGAAATACCATGAGAGGTAATAATGGGTAGGGCTTTATCCAAAGCCCAGTCAAGTTAGTGGAAGGACTCCCATTGGCTAAGTCTACACTTACTAAAGTTAGTTCAAATTAGTTAATTTGAACGAACTACTTTGAACTAATTTTAGTTAGTTCGAATTAACTTTATTCGAGCTAGCAAATTGTAGTTCGAACTAAGCAAGTGCCATGCATGGCACTTGCTTAGTTCGAATTAGTCAATTGCATTAAGGTCAACATGCCGGTTAGTTCGAACTAAGCGCTTAGTTCAAACTAACATGGCCACATTGGGTTAATTCGAACTAACTAGTTTGAATTAAGCGTTAGTTCGAAAAGTATAAGCAAATTTATTAGTTTGAATGAAGGAAGCCCTTAATTCAAACTAATGAAAGACTAGTGTAGCCAAGGCTTAAGTTAGTTCAAATTAAGCTTCCTTAATTCGAACTAACTTGCCAGTGTAGACATAGCCATTGAGTATAATAGATTTTGGATCATGAACTTGCTTAAAAGGTGGGGATCATCAAAGTAGATGATTAAAAATATCTCATAAGACTAGCCTGTATGCATAAGTGCATATAAAAATCAACAGAATAAATGAATAAATATGATTGATACTGAACCCTTTTATGAAATCAAAGGAGATGCTTTTGATATTATATAGGATTTTGAGGAATGGTTGAATAATAATAATATAATTGTATATATTCACCAGAAGATGAGAACAATGGTCAATGATATCTTACTCAAAACACTATAGATTTTTGAGGGGAAAAAAGGAATCCTTTTCAGGGGAAAAAATTAATAAGGTGAATTGACAAATGGCTTTTATGGTAATACCATCTAAGAAGTAGCTATCACTGCTGGGCGAGCAATGCCCTACTTCCTTTGTACATGCCACTATAATAACACAATAGTTTCTGCAGAAATGAACTTACTAAGGGGATTAAAGTCTAGTCGTTTACTATAGAATAGCAATTCTTCCCCCCTCCCTCCCTCCAGGCTGTTAGAAAAATAAAAATAAACCCACTACAAACTGTGTTTAGATATTGCAATCATTAAATTAGTGCATAGCCAGAGCTTCACACAAGTTCAGCATAATAGGCATTACTGTTTACAGGGAATAGAGCCGGTGCTATTTTGTTTGATACCTGTTGTATGTTGTGTTTGTGTGTTTGGAAAAAGAATTCTCTGAAAGCTTACAGGGTACGCAAAATTGTACAGTAATTCCGTCAAAGGGCTCTGGTCTTATGCAGGGCCCTCAAGATCTTTACTTTCCTGGTTGTTGTCATCAGCAGTCTTTCAAGTCACCTTCCTATATATGAGCAAATGTGGTTGGGGCTACATGAGACCTTATATGATTTAACTGGCAATGACATATATTATTTTTTGTAGGGTCCCACATAGAGTAGTGTGCAAGAACAATTCAGTACTCTTCAAAGTAGTGGAAGAAACAAAATCATAGACCTGAGTCTCTTCTCACATACACCTGTTGTACTCCTGTGTGATTCCATTTGTTTCCAGTGACTTACCTCTGATTTACAATGAATGGAGGAGCCACAGGTGCATACAAACCTTTAAGACAGTCTCTTTCCCAGCGCTCCAAACTTCCACACGAACTTGATACATAATGAAATTCAAATTCACCCTTGACATGTTGTGCTTTTAAAGGAATGTCAAAGGTTCTAAGATCCTCACCATTAGTTATCTCATTCATGGAAATTATTTTTAGGAATGATATTGGCCTGGTGTCATCACATGTCATATGTTCTTTTCTTTTTTTTGCTAAAGAATATAAATGTGTGTGTGTGTGCATGCACTTGCACATTTATATCTATAAATATATATATATGTATATGCAATATCATATGTTATACAACAGAGTCCTGTGGCACTTTTAAAGACTAAGAGATTTATTTATCGCATGAGCTTTCGTGGGAGAAAATTCCACTTCATTAAACGCTTTGAAGATGCCATCTTCAAAGCGTCTGACGAAGTGGCATTTTGTCCCACGAAAGCTCATGCGATAAATAAATCTGTTAGTCTTTAAAAGTGCCACAGGACTCGGTTGTTTTTCTGCAATCGACTAACACAGCTACCCCTTTGGAACTTGACTATATGTTTTACACACACACACACACACACACACTTATATCTATACAGATAAAAATAAAAGAGAGCTGAGCAATAATACTTTGGGAAGTTAAAGTAAAGAGCAAAATAATGTGTGTGAGAAAAATGAGTTCAGGTTACCATGACGTTCTTTAACTCTTTTAATATTTTTGGCCTCCGCAGCCCAGCATATATGAGGCCAGGCCCTGTGGTCACTATACAACTTAGGCCAAGTCTATATTGATGATGGTTAATTAACTGCCGTCAGTTCGATCTTTCCTATTCAATTGAGCGGTCAGTCAGGACCCACTCAATCAATCTGGAATTGATAACTCAATCCCTGTAAGAAGAGTAGCTCTGAGTTGAAAGGATGGCATGTCCCTTTGACTCAGCACAGTGGAGCCACGGAGGTAAGTGGGCATTAGAAAATCAAAGGGAGATGCAAGTTATTTTAAGGAGCTTGTGAATCTCCCTTCAACTGCTGCCAAAAATGGTGGCAAGTGTAGACCAGGCCTACGGCTAAAGATCATGGGGAATCTCAGCTGTTGAACTATTGCATTAAATGCTAATGGCAAATGAAATCTTACATTCCATTGAAATGTCACAGTGCAGACTATATAAGGCGTAAGATGCCAGTGAAGTGTGCCATGGCAACTTTTAGTCAGACGTTTTTGTGTGTTTGTTTCTAAATTCGTTTTCACTAAAATGTAACCTTGGGTTTTCAGATGAGGAGAGCATCCTTAGTCTGGATTTCTGACTCTTTCCCCAACATAGCATTTTTCATCTTTTGACCTCAAAGCACTTTACAAAAGAAGCCTCTGTGCTTAGTCCCATTTTACAAATAGAGAAGGGTACATCTGGAAAGGGGAGAAAACATGCCAACATCACCCACTGGAAATAGAACTTAGCTATCTTGAATCCAAGGCTAATGCTCATTCTATTAGGCCACAGTGCATCCAGGAATAAGCACAATCAAAAGTTTATTACAAAAAGTTATTCTTCCCATCTCTAGAGCTGTGTGACAGTTGCAGCAAAATGTACACAGCCGACTTATTCCGGGTTCTAACCCTGCTAACAGAGCAAGCCAAAATGAAAAGCCCAACTACCGAGTTGCCTGTTCCCACTGATTTCACCAAATATTGTGTATGAACATCCAAGGGAGGAACTTACTGTTTGATATTTAAAACAAAAGTGATTTGTGTTTAAATGATACAGATTAAAATTCCTGAACCTAAACTAATCCCATCCCCACTATTGTCAAAAAACAAGGTAGCTTTTCAGCATAATACAGGCAGGATAGCTAGAGGCTCAGAAGGGACCTATGCCTTTCTCAAAGATCACCCAGCTTCTATCTTTCATGTGACTCTGAGCAAGGATTTCTTAAACGCTTTGGGCCTCCATTTCCCTGTCTGCAGAATGGAGATAATAATAATGACATGTCTTTGTAAAGCATTTTGAAAAAGTCACTATAAAAGGGTATTTTAATAAAAAGTTATCATAAAAAATTGCTTTTCTCTGTGCATGTGCATGAGCTTCCAGAATTCATCATTAACAGGGCGCAGGTCTCATATTAGCTATGTTGTACTGGTAGACACTGTCAACATCATATTTGTGTATGATGCAGACACAGCTTCTTTTCTGTATCATACAAATCTGGAGCTCATTCCTTAAAGAGATGAGGATGGGCATGAACCTGGAAACACCCATGGCTTCAATATAGCAGTCCAATAAAATAACAATCGTGTTTGTTTCTGTTGCTGTGGTAAGCCACAATTTAAGGCATAAAGTTGCTATTTGTAGAAAACACCATCCTTCGAAGGATTACCCAGAACTGCTTTAGCTTTGTGAACCAGCACCCAACACTAATCTAAGCAGTAGGGAGGAGCATTGAGACAGCTGCATATACCACATTTGCCAATGAGAGTGCTTGTGTTGAACTATATAAAAATGTAAGTTTAACACACAGCATGAGATCCTTAGCTGGGCTTTTTCCCTTTTGCGGCTTGTAGAATCATGGGGCCATGCATAGAGTCTGCCTGAAATGGGGAAAAGTAACAGAGGCATATGCATTTTATCATCACTAAACAAACTGTGGCTGTAAACATTCCATCCCCTTTTAAATTGCATGCTGCTTTGAAGATCAATGTCTGTTTTTCAAATGTATCTATATTAAAAAAACAATAGACAGAATTTCCAGTTGGCCAGCAAATGATCTAAGGGTGCAGGGAGAGTCACTGAGGCCTGTAGTGGGGGAGGGGGAGAACTGAATCAGGCAAAAGCAAGATGCCGTATGTCATCGATTATCACACTGATTAAAAGCGAGTTTTATTCCCTCACCCTACCCCCACACAAAAAGGCCTCTAACCGCAGCTCTTTCATTCAGTCTCTCTTTGCATTACTTATTTCATACACAGAAAATTAACTGTTGTGGTTCAAACAGTTTGGAGCATGAAGAGCAGAGAGACAATTGCCCATTCTTTCTTACAACAGACTACTAATGTACAGAAAGTGCTTTTGAATGTTACTACCTGGATGTAGGAGCTCTGTCACCAATTGGGTGAATACGTACAATATAACTAGGTATGAACATGCAAGGATCTGGTTGTTTCTTTATTTGCTTAATCATGCATAGGCTGATGGGCAAGTGAACGTGAAAGAGCAGTACATATGTTACAGGTGTACAGTAATGTGCAGGCATGTGTACAAGCCATCAAGGACTGAATGTGGGATGCAACATGAGGGACAAATCACCTTGAGCCCTGGGGATCTTCAGCATTGGATTGGAGCCTGATTAGAATTTGGCAACACATTTCCATTTCTAGCTTAAAGCAACTGAGAAGCATGGCCATGTGTCAGTTTTTGCTAAAGAAACTTAGAAGAAGTCCATTAATTCTGTGTGTTCTATAAAGTTATAATTAACAATTACCATCCTTACATCGCTTATAAGAATTCCTTGCCTTTGGGGACATTTTCCAAAGGTTTTTATACATCATAAGGGAAAGGTAGATATCTAGTGGGATTTTCAGTTACGTTGGTTAAGCACTTAGCTGCCTTGGTTAAATTCCACTAGACAACTACCCACACTTTCAAATGCCTAAATTATTTTGAAAATCTGGCCCTTCATCCTTTAGATCTTTGTAGTCTTTAGACGTGCATGTGATGTCTAAGTATGAAAATTAGAGGGAACATGTACAATTCCATTTTTGGTAAAAGGTCAAATGCAGGATTAAGGCACAGCCTTGAGTAGAGTTACTGCAGAATTACACCATCCCAGAGAAAGCTACAGGAGAAACAATCCCTCCCTCAGTTCCATGCAGTTTAGGAGAAGCATGCATCCCATAAGAAGGTTCAGTGTGCTCCTTTCCCTGCAGCCAATATGAAGTGTGATAATGGGGAAGGGAAAGTGGACAACTTGTAGACAAGGGAACACACTGCACCATGCAATGAGATGGGTACAGAAAGCATCCCTCACAGAACCCCCCTTGAGGGGAAGTTCCACAATGCACCCTACCCACGATGCAAGGAGGGAGTCTGAGTGCAGGGATGCCAATTGTACCCAGACATTATGCAAAACTCCTTGTACCCTCCCCCACTCATCACCTATGAAAGACCCAGGCATAAGATGAGCCATACTGTGTATGATTAGTGTCAGTGGATCTCAAAAAAGGATTAAATGTATGTGCTTTAATCCCAGTAACAATAATTTCCTTCCAAAATACTGCACAATAGGAGGCGCTGATCTGGAGTACTGAGTTCAGTTTGAGACACTGATGGAAAAAGAGTGCTAAGATTGACAATACACAGAGAATAACGGTGCGTCTACACTTACAAATTAAGTCAATTTAAGCTTGCTTAAATCGACTTAATTTAATCTGCGTCTACACTACATTTCCTTAAGTCGACTTAAGCCGCAGTTTAAGTCGATTTAAGGAAAATTAAAGTCAACTTTATAAAACCTAGTATAAAGTCAACTTTACTGGCTAAGTCGACTTTATTAAGTCGACTTATCCAGTGTAAACGCGCATTAGCCCTAAGTCCACTTTAAGACGACTTAAAGAGCTCCAGGGCTCCCCCACCGTCCTCCCTGCCAAGGTGGCTGGCACAGGGAGAGCCTGGACAGAGCCCTGCCCACCCTGCTCCTATGCCCTGCCAGTGTCCCTGTCCTGCTCAGCCCCCGTTGTACCCAGATACAATGGGGCAAATGCTGAGCCCCCTGGCACCGTGGACCAGTCCCAGGTCCACCTAGCGCCTAAAAGTCGACTTAGGCGTCTAGTGTGGACGCTCTAAGTCGATTGGGGAAGGTCCCCTTTAAGTCGACTTAATTTTTGAGTGTGGACATGCTAAGTCAACTTATTTGGCGAAGTGTAGACATAGCCACAGTGAGGATAGAGATATGATAGGATTTGTGCAGCAGGAGAGACTGCAAGAACTGGGATTACTTAGTGTTGTAATGAGAAGCATTAGAGAGGATTTAATTAAGGTATTTAAGATTATGAAGGGTATAATAAAAAATTAGCCAGTCTACCTTTTTACACTGTCTCATAGAACAACAAGGGGGTCACTTGAAGTCATGGCAGGTAAATGTAAAACAAAAGAGAAAGAATAATTCTTCACATTGCATGCTATCAGTCTGTGGGATTCATTGCACAGAAGGTCACAGAGTCAAATACAAGCTGAATTTTAAAAATGGGTAGGTAACTTTATGATCAAGATGATAATTGTATGAACAATTGTATTTATGTTTGCTAAAATAGAGATAATTAAATCTCAGGTTGCAAGTCATAAAATGGTTACCAGAGAAGTCAGGAAGGAATTCTTTCTACCTCCCCAAACGGCAATACCCATTTGTCCAGATGTCATTTTCTAATTTAATCACCATTTTTGAGGCATTAATTAGAGGGCATTACTGAAAGCAGATACTGAAGTTAAAGTGCTCATCCAGTATCGTGTATCCTACTGGAGCTCACGTGCACTATGGGCCAGATCTCAAAAGATGGAATTCTACATAGCTCCAGGGCATCAAGTAAGAAATTTTGCCATCCAGGCTCACCTTACTCCATCTTGTTCTTTGAAGTCAATAGGTTCCTTTCACAGATTAATGTTCTGTTAGGAATTTTCTAATGGACATCTATATTTTGAATATATATGCCTCCGTTCAGTCATAAGCTATTGGGTTTAATACTGTTGACTTGCAGAGCAGGAAAGAGCACTCCCCCCATCCTGGGTGAAATTTTTGGCTTGTGTGATAAAAGCAGCCAAATTAAATGACCACACTAGTCTTTTCTGGAATTAAAATCCATTAATCTATTAATATGGACCATACTTTTTATCTCTCTCTCTCATTTGACACTTTCTCTGGGCAACTTCCTAAAAATTCCTTTTCACTGGAAATCCTATAGAATTTGCCAGAGGATAATTTTTAGAGAAAGTTTCTGATTAACTGGTTAAATTTGTTAGTTAGTACAAATTAAAAAATGAGATATTTCTCACTTTTGAAAAATTCTTTTAACATTTTTTAAACATCCTATGCAATTTTACTCTAAATTATGCTGCTGTAAATTCAGGATCATTCCATTGGAGTCAATTGTGTTACTCAAGATTTACAATGGTGTAACTGGTTTATTAATCTTAAATTTGTTCTGTTTATCTGTTTTCTAGATGAAAGTCCACATTTAAGTATTTTTGAACACTTAGAGAATTCTTTGAGAATTGTATGGTTTTTACGGATTTAGAGATTTTTTGTGAACACTATGAACTCTTAAACCGCTCAGAAGTCCATGAACTTGCTTCAAGAAGGCCACAGATATCCCTTAATGGTTTCTTAAAGACTGGAGATGAACTATGTGGAGTGAAGGACATAGAACAATGTGTATGCGTAGGTTTGAAGAAACTTTGATACAACTCTCACAAGCAGAAGTGGAGACTAAGATATGTTAATTAACACAGTTGTCATCTTGAGTATACTGTTATTTACATAGCTGGTGGAGTATAATTAGTTCTACGTAGCAAAAGTACCAGTATTTTTCCTTGGACAACTTTATTATAGAAACTAAAGTAATTCCCATAAATAAAACTTCATTAAGCTTGAGTTCAGACTGCAAATATATATCAATTTTGTATAGGAGAAAAATGCCTTATTAAAATGTTTTAGTGCTATAGTTTAAGAATGAAAGGAAATCTGGAAATTTACATCATCAGAAACAACCTGATTTCTTGGAATGCATTCAGCTCTGCATTTACTGCCTATGTAAAATCTTTTTTGCATATATGAAAAATATACTATTTTTACAGCTCCCTGTTTGTACTTTGGGCAAATTAAAGTTTTGGGGTTTTTTTGGTTCGTTAAACATCATTGCCCTGTTGTTGGTTGTGATGTTTGGCTAGGAACTTTTTTTTTTTTTAAGTGACTTAGCAATGATCTGTGGAGATACAAACAACAACTTCTTTTCTTAAGGATCAGGTTCTATTGAAGTTGATGCACATTGTTCTAGTCACTTCAATGGGAATTTGATCACACCCTCGTTTGATGAGATTTTGTTGCTGTGATTGTTTTAAAGCTGCCATTTATTATTCTTAAAATATAAAAATGGTTTGCCTTGCTTCAAAGTAGTGAAACATAATAAGCTTCACACAGCAGAGAGTAAAAAAAATCTCTTTGGTTATCATTGAGAGAATACTACTGCTCCTAACCTTGTGCTTAAACCTTAAACCATTAGATCACAATTCTCCTGCTAATTAAAGTTACATGAACAAGAGTACAGATTATATCATTACATTGAGACCTGGATGGTGGTAATATGACAGAACCTAAACTGATGCCTGCTGAATTCTTTAGGAATCATCAGGAATTAAGCATTCATTTCTTGAAACTTTTAGGTCTACAGTTTCTCCTTGAATGTGTATCTATATGTTGCTGCTTTTCAATTTGAGGGATCTTCCAGTATACATCTAAGAGCAGAATTTGTAAGTGGTTTAAGTCCCAATACTGGAAATACATATTCCATGCTTAATGTTAAACACATGAATGGTCCTATTCAGTGTGATTACATATTTTGCTTAAGGGTTAGCATTTGTTTGAAGGATCAGAGCCTTAGGTAACAAATGAAAGGACTGCCATAGCCTCAGCTTCATCCCAAGTGAACTGCTGTCTTCCTCATAAAACCACCATGCATTCTGAATCGATTCAGTATCTTTGTCATCCGGCAAGGTGAGCAACTAAAACAAATGAGAGAGTGGTGCTCACAGCTGTAATGGATTGGCAAAGCTGTGTGTTAAGAGGCAGATTGACAGCTTTCACTCGGCCTCCATATCTCACTTCATTCCTTTTCCATTATCAGTAATCAGGGAGTTATTCTTAGTGCTGGCTCCCCGGAAAGAGAATAAAAAAAATCGAACATAAACTTCTCGTGGATTCTTTTACACTCTTCCCATATTTCTGAATGCATATCCTAGAGATATCAAATGCCTTTGAAGTCTTGACCATCTCTCTGCCAGTGAAAGATCATTCTCTACAATTCATCTACTGGCTTTGTCCACTCTGTTTTTAAATGTGACATATAATGGAATCTTTCCCATTTCCCTTGGGTTCCTATTGGACAGGTTAGTGGTTCTCTCTCAGATAAATTTCCCTCCTGGTATTCAGCCTAATTTTCCATTTGTTAATTTTATTCCACATTTCTAAACCCTCTTTAAAGATACTAAATTATCTCTGTCCTTCCCTGTTTCTTCCCTTCAGAAATGTATACTCCCTTATCATGTCCTCCATGCTTAGCCAAGGTGTGCATGTTTAATTCTGCTAATCTTTCACTGTAAATCAATCTCTCCATCCTTCTCACCATCATTGTTGCTCTTCTCTGAAGTCTTTCCAATTTGTCAATCTCTTCTTGGTAGCAAAGTGGCCAGAATGAGCCCATCGTCCACGTGTGGTCTGCTAGAACTGTGTAGGTACAACATGTTATCTCTTAGTTTTCTGCTTTTTATTGTAAAGGCAGGGTGTCTCTTCTTTGCTTTCTCTTTTTTATAATTGTCTGTTGTTTAAAAATTCAAGCCATGTTTCTGCTTACTTGTTTTGTGCATATTTGTGTATATGTGTAAATATATTTTTCCTTTAAAAATGGGAAATGTTTTCCCAAGTCAAATCCAATTGAGCAAAGGCCTAAAGAAAGAATTGCCTGTGATACTGATTATGCAGCATAGCTCCAAAGTAGCAAATCATAGTATCAGGCCACACTGATGCATGGTGTTCGCTCACTGAGGTGAATATGATAGCTATATAGTGTAGTATGTTCTGTTGGATCTGCATTCCTGTGGGGATATTAACATTTGGAATTGCATTGAAAAGTCATTCTTTCGCTCTCAAGGGCATGTGTCTGAACTTGTGTGGAAGATCTCATCCTTGCATTTCCCAGTGATAAATGAGTATGGTGTAATGAAAATCACAATATTTTTTTTTTATTGGCAGCCGTTATACTGGCAAAAATTTATCCTGCAAGCTTCTTCCACAAGGTAAAATGCATTCCATGCTCATTTGAATGTGGTCAGAATATTCTGGAGGTTAAAACCGTCATAATGGAAATGTTTTAATGGTGTTTATTTTAATTAAGAACCAGCGCTTAGCTGCTCCTTGGTGATGCTTGAACTTTCATTTTGGGAGATAAGACAAGAGATAATTGTTAAAAGTTATCCACTCTGTCTGTGCTTTGGCTGAATAGAGGTTGGGAAATGATAATGTGCTAAGTGTTAGCATTTGTTATTTTCTTTATAACCTTTGTCTATTAGGAGTCCTGGGGAATGTACAGATGGGAAAGGAATTGGCCAAGACATATTCCGTTTTTACAAGAAAATAAAATGATACTTTTCATCAACATTGCCCTCTGGTTCTACGCAAAACATATTGCCCTAGATGAAAGGATCCTAAAGGACCTAACATTAATTCAATCTCACAACATCCTTTTCAATTTAGCACCCCCGCCCCCCATTTTTAGGGGTAAATACTGCTGAACAGTCCCGCTGACATCAATGCATCTACTTCTAAGTATAACTCTTCATTAATAATAGTGGTGAAACCTGGCCTCTGATGAATAAAACAGAGACACCCAAGAGGTAAGGACAACAGCTATTCACAAGATGGGACAAACTTTTCACAAGCCTTTTCCATGAAATATTTGTCCCTTTTCTCATCAAAATTCATTTTTATGCAAAATGTTGCTAAGGGCTTGATTTTCAGAAGCTCAAATCAATGGTAGCTGTGAATGCTCAGCACTTGCTACACCATGAGACTGTGGCACAGAATAGAAACAGAATTCACTGTTATTACTAATGTAATGCTAAATACAGTGGGGTTAAGTGTTGTCTAAGATTGCTGGAATGCTTTATGAACTATTCATCCCACTAATTCAATGGTTATTGCAGGTAGATTGTAGAGTATCTATATCCCTGAGACCAGATTTGTAAAGGATGCTGAAGAGGAAGACAAAGATTCCTTATCATAGATTAAAGAAGGGAGATGGGGCTAACCTACTGTGTTCATCTGTGATAAAAACCATTGTAAAAAGTGCTAAGAATTCTTTTTCTCTCTTCCAAGCTGGGAAGTATATAAGCAGACAATAGATTAAATTACTGCCATCAGTAAGAGGTTTTCTCTTTTGGTCTCATAGGTGGATATTTCACTACCAACACGTCTTTTTTAACAATACTTGCAAAGCTTTTCACCTCTAATTCACCAGTTCATGTCTGGAACAACTTGCTACTAACTGAGTCATTACTTCAGGGTAGCTCATGTGAAATGGTGAAATTAGTCTTGTTTTTAATAAACATCACAAATCATTGGGATTTTTGTTGGTAAATTCAACAAAATTAGCAATGAGTGAATGGAGAAGGAGACTGGAATGCCCCTTCATCCTCATAGGTGATCCCTACAGGTCAGACTGAAGGCATATCAGTTGAGTACTGTATGGGAAGCTGGCTTTTGTATTTGTTTTCTGGATAAACAGAGGATACCAGTTTTCCAGTCAGTTAATCTGGTGCCTTTCATAGGCACTAATCACATTAAAATAATGTAAAGCAGTGCTTTCTATTGAAGTTGTATTATTCAATATATCTGGGGAATGCATTTTCTTTTCATGATTTTGGTTTATATCCTGGCAGCAGCACAAATGTGATTTCTTTGACTGATGGCTTGTTGCATTTGTGTGCATATATAATCAACAATAGACTCAATATTTAAACAGCATATATATCTGTGGAGTCAGTCAGCCAAACTTTGCTATTCACTATATTAGTATAAATCTGGAATAGCTTTCACTGAAGTTATTGGAGTTACTTAATTTGTATTCGCAGTGGTGTAACAAGGAACAGAATCTGTTCTTAGTACTGACATAATTGCTCCCTTATTCAATGTATGTACTGGAGGGGGGCTCTAGATTAAACATCTGAATCTACTGTAGATCTGACCCTTAATTTTGGGTCTAAGACAATCAAAAGAGAGGAATTAGAACTAAATTCCAGGTAAGCTAAAGCAAAGTGTCAAAACCGTTTCATTCAATTCATTTAGTAAATTGGGACAGATTTTACCTGGGGCTTATGTGGGTGAAGAATGGCGTGAACGGCAGAGGGAACTTTGCACAGCATGTGTGAGTATCCAACAATTGCATTCCCTGCTCTCAGGAGAGAACAGAGCCTGCAACCTTCCTATCTCCCCTCCCCAAGATGAAGGGGAGCAAGGAAGAGGTGGTTGAAGGCACTTCCACTTACCCAGTGTAGCAGGACTGAAACAGTGTGGGCAGCAAATTATAATCACAGAAATATTGTGCCAGTGGGAGACTTCTCCCTGCATCCATGAGGTAGGATTCTTCTCCATGGCACCACACCTGAGGTCTGTAAATGGAAAAACTGAGACCTTCATTTATATATTGATTTTGGAAGGGAACTGAAGCTGCAGTCTTGTAACATTTTCCCACGTCCGACTACAACAAGCATTTGATAGTTCTGCCGCTCTCCATGCTTTCATAGTTTCAGCGCTAGCTGATTCAATAAATGAATTTTATTCACTCCCAAGATTCACACTCAGCTATTCAATAACAGCTTTAATGCAATGTTTTCATTGTGTCAAAAAAAGAAAAATATTGTAACAGGCATTGAGATATAAAATCGAGTTTCTGTAATAAGGTCATTGAAACAAATCTAGTATGAAAGAAAGCAAGTACTCAGTGAAGTCCCAGCAGGAACTTAAGTGGAGGGTTTGAGTTTTGAGAACTGGTCTGCATTTTTGACTAAACTGAAACTTCTTTTCTCATCTTACACAGTCAAATAATGTTTTGTACAGTTTCTAATATATGTGGAATCATGAGATACCATTTCTCGGTCCAGATGCAGCAAGAGTTGAGTCTGTTGATGTGGCTTCCATACACCAGGATGGTGCTTGTTTAAGGGTGGACTCAACAGTACTACAGCAGGCTTAACGTTAACCCTTTTCAGTAATGTGTGACCATCCTTGAAAACAGAGGTTAGATCTGGCACTTTCTCTCATTGGTAACCAAACACACCTACCTTCAAACACTTTGGAACAAAAACTTACGGACATACAAATGTGTGATAACGTTTTGCTGAAGGGCAGCGTGTCTGCATGTACACTTAGTAATGCAGGTTGCAAGATGTAGTTTAGTATATATTTCTAAAAGTTCTTCAATGCAAACTAAGATGAAGAAAATAAAAAGCACCCTTTTCCCAGAATCTAAAGGGTGCAAACACACAGAAGGGGGAAGAAGTAAGATAGATATTACAAGGAACATTAGGTATAAATTAAGCAAAAGAACAGGAAAAAACTCTTTACAGTGAGGTCAGTGAGGCTGTGGAAAGGCTTTACAAGGAAAGAATTAGAAGCGCCCCCATCATCTGACTGATTTAAAACTTGATTAGAAAATCAGAACACAAAGCTTCTTATGTCCCACCTCACCCAGAACAAGAGCAATTCACTGAGTTCTCCTAACACTTCCTTCTCTCCCGTCCCATTCTTAACCAAGTAGTAATGAGAGGCTGTAATAATTGGGCCTATAAATTTGCTACAGTATAAGATCAACTGTAACAAGTAAAAGTTTATAAACGGTCACAGTATCTTATTTTGCAAAATTGTTTTTTAAAAATTGTATAAAACAAACAAAGATATTAAATTAGTCCAAATAAAAAGGCCTATTAATATAATTCAGAGACTGTGTTTAAAAAAATGTCTGGTAAATATAAACAATATAAAACCAAAACTCCATGAACCAAAATTGATGTGTGAAAAAATAGAACTAATTGGTAAACAAAAGAATGAACTATTTCACACAGCCCTCCTTTTTAGAGTTCTTAGAAATAAAAACAATTTCGGAGGGGAAAAAATGGCAAAAAAAAGCAACTGTCTGCAGACAACCATTTCAGCAAGATTTATCATCATGACTGTCACCAGCCACCTCCTACGGCCTTGGATCTTCTTCATTATAACCCTAAAAAAAAAGCATTCTGATCATACCAGGCCAGAGGGAGGGACCCAAATGACAGAGCCAGTAGCTCCAGTTAAAGTAAGACTATCACCTGGGATGTGGGCCTGTATCTCTCTGTCCCCCATGTGTCCTTTTCCTTCCTTACCTTATTTCCAAACTTCTTCTTTTGCCTTCTGTCTAATAAGAATCTAGCTTATCTAGCCAAGACTGTATAATTTGCAATACTGCTGTAAACCTGCGACAAGAAAGAGACAGCTAATTGCAATGCCCTATAGACAACCCACTGCTGGCACAAATTTGCTAGGTCTTGGAGGTAAAAGTCTGCGTCAGAGGCAAAAGCTGCATTTTCTATTTTTGCTGGTCTTTTTTCCTCCACTTTTGTCTGCTTCTCTTGGTTTTGTGGTTGTTGTTTTTAACAAGAAATACTATTAAACTTTAGCAAAATAGCAATAACAACAGCTCATCAGCTATCCATCTCAACTACTCTTTTTCCCCAAAATGACACGTATAACCATGCACAAACTGTTAAACAAGGGCTGAGAAATGATTCCTTCTAAAAACTCTCTTCAGCTAAAGGAAAGGGGAACAAAAAATGGTGTTAGAATAAAAGCCTTATATCATACCGTACCTTTCAATTGTTTTAACTTGTTTCCTTCTTTCCTGTATTTTGATAAAAGATATATTTTTAAAATGTTGTGTTTGCCATGGTACTAAGCATGCTGCAGTCTCTGTATATCAAACCTCAAACCTTGTTTAATATTGGAGAGATTTGGGGTCATGTTAACACCTTTTATTCTTTGGATCCTTATATCCCATTTAATTAATACAACAAAGGCTGCCAAAGGGATACACCTGGAACACTTCAGGATCTTGTGGGCCTCTTGGTTAAGGGCTCTGTTCCTTCCTGAACATAGACAAAATTTAACTAATTAACTTCATGTGGCTAAATCAGAACTTGTTCATCCTCTGACATTACTTCCTCTCCCCCCCCCATTCTTTATCACTGTTGACAACATTAATTTCTTGGGTGTTATCTTCGACCCCGCTCTCCCTTTTCTGTCCAAATCTTACCACTGCTTCCAACAATTTATTTTTTGTTTCAGCACAAACTCATGTTTAATTTCCTCATCTTCTGCCATCTTGATGAGTGCCACCTCTTTCTTTCTGGTCTCCATGATACCTACACTGTTTCCTTCCACACTACAAAATACTGCATCATTTTCTGTGCCTCCGGGCACTTACTGAATCTCATCCATCAGTGTGGCTTGTGTCTCATTAGATGAGGTCCTTTTGGATAACGATGTACATGTCTTTTCATCCTCAAAATTCCATGCAAATCTTTTTTAATTAACTTACACCCCTATGAACTTGCCCCTACTGAGGTAAAGAGGTTAATAAAAGGCCAATGAGGGAGTCAGTGGGTGGTCCAGAAATGGACCTCAGGAGTCCCTAACCAATTCTTATGCTCAGGTCCATAGACCAGACCTCCCTTAATGTGTGGGTATACATAGTATTAAGCATACTTGAACAAACTGAGTATATATTCTGAACTCTGTTGTGATCACTGATAATAGTGACACATTCAGCTAAAAGGCTTCCCCAAGGGCATGAGGCAGGTAGAGCTTTGTAAACATATTAACATGAACTTCCAGGGATATCTTAGTTGTTATGTTGCCTTGATTTATATGTGGCTTGTGGTAATCTGGGGACAGTGAAGGTAGTAAGCATTATTACATCCTTCCATTTACCTTACAGAAGTAGAGTTCTTAGCAAGGTTTCGACTACCGGGACACAGCTGTCAGATGTGGGTCAGGAGTCCCACTGGGCCCACTGGTATCTCCAATTGGGTGCTTGTTCTGTTGATAGCTGAACCACCATCCTGTTGTTAATTGGATTTTGTGAAAAAAGCAGAAATGAAAAGCCCATCGCCATCTCATTCCAATACACGTATTGCAAATGCCTACAGAGTGCCTGGCATGCCTGTGAGAAGATGTGCATCAGGCAACTGTTGAGTGGATGCATTTGTTCTTAATATGTGTCCCATCTTTACCTGTTTATGATCTAGCCAAAGAATTGTATTGGCATACATGAGTACAGTGAATATGTAAGAAGCTGCAGCAAAAACAATGGTGTATTTTATTTAATTGTATACATTTAGATAGACCCAAATTCTTGTATTCTCACCTGTGTTGATTAACATCTTAATCCATAAGAAGACCTATTCATTTCAGAGGGACTATCTATACAGTAAGGACAGTAGAATCTGATCCTTATATATGTAGATTCAGTTGTACCTAAATTGCAGGGAGCCCTCTTGAAACCAGATGACATTGGAATGTGGGGAAAAATTCCCAGAATATATGGCAAGATTATATCTTCTTTTGTGATTGAAGGCATATGTTCACCACATGTTATTTATGTTCACAACTTGGGAGTCTGTTTAGATTTCCAATTATCACAGCATCGCTAAATATCAGGAAAGATAGGACGAATAGTAAGAGTTCAATATGGCTTCGTCAGGATCTGTTTAATGACCTGAAAGTCAAAAAAGGAATCCTGCAAAAAGTGGAAACACGGGTGAACTGCTAAAGAGGTACAAAAGAATAGCACCTGTATGTAGGGAGAATACCAGGAAAGCTAAGGTACAAAATGAGTTATACCAACCAAGAGACATGAACGGCAATAAGAAGAAGTTCTTTAAAGGGGAGATCTACACTTATGGTGGCAAATTCACTGCTCTCCTTGATCCTTCCAGGATCAATGCTCAATCAGTTGGGAAGTCAATCAGGTAAGACCACCCCCTGAAAAAGAGTAGCGCTGTCAATGGAAGGCCATTTCTCACCAACTCAGTACACAGCGATGACTAAGTGTGAGACAGTTGAAGGGAGATATACAAGTTATTTTAAGTATAATGAGCAGTATTCACAAGACTAGCAGTATTCACAAGACAATCAGTATTTACAGTATTCCATCAGCACTAAGTAAAGAATTAAAGTAACCTCTCTACTTTTTTTTTCGAGATTCCCCTCTTCATGCACCTAAGGCCTGTATTAAGTTTTTTGACCACTTTGTTATAGTGGGAGTTCATGTTCAGTTGCTTACCTATCATGATTCCCAAATCTATTTCAGAGCCACTGCTTCCCAGGATAGAGTCATCCATTGTGTACATATGGCCTACATTCTTTGTTCCTAGATGTATGCATTTACATTTAGCCACATTAAAACGCCTATTGTTTGCTGGTGCCCAGTTCACCAACTCTTCCAAATTGCTCTGTATCAGTGACATGTCCTCTTCATTATTTTCTACTCCCCCATGCTACATTTCAGCCTGCTGTCCAGTGACTTGTAGCTCACTCCGAGGAGGAACCTTGTATTTGCAGCCACCCATGCAGATATTCTAGTGGAGCCATTAATCAGACAGTTATGCCCAAAGAGCTAGAAAAGAGTCAACCAATTTGCCTCTGAAAACTTTTGGAAGGAAAAGCAGGGAAAGTAGAGCTTCCTGAGAAGAACTTGGTTCTGCTAGAGGGACAGAGGTTTGAGTGTTGTGGTCCCAGAGTCTGTTGCCTGGAGGGTTCCAAGAGTGGGAAAACAGGCTCTATGGGGTGGAAAGGAGCCTGCAGGCTGCTGAACTGACTGTGCAAAGGAACGCAAAGCTGTGAAACTTTGCCTGGTTTTGCTGTGAATGAGAATGTCTTGCATAGCCCTGCTCACTGCATCTGCCTGTCTGTCTGTCCACGTCGGCTTCTGAAGTGTCCATCTCCTTGTAGCCAGCTACCATTGTTTGGAAGCAAAGAACTCTATCCATTCATAGATTATTTAAGGCCAGAAGGGACCATTAGGTCAACAACTCTGACCACTGGTCTAATGCAGGCAATCCACTCATTTACTCCTGAGTGTGTAAGCATAGTGCATGGTCATAAGCTCATCCCATGGACACCAGGCAGTGCTGCGTAATTTAATAAATAAGAATAAAGTATGCCTAAATGCCACCAAAGTATAAAATGAGGCTGAGTTTACATTGATATATTATTGTTCCACTGAGAATTTCAGGCAATTGCTGGAAAGTTTAATGCAAGCTTTGAAATTTGGAGAGTGTGCTTCTTTGAGTTTGAAATCCTCCATTTCTCATCATGAGCTTCTCAGAAACCACTTACATTTTTTATTCAAAGTAATAAGCTCTGAAGAAGAGGATGTAGCCATGAAATAATGGCTTTTGTGAAATCACTAGGTGTATTGAGGTGAATCCATGGATACTCAACATAATGACAGGATCATCAGCTAATGTCTACTTTTATAGCATTTTAATATTCTAATCACTTTTCCAAGAAATAATCTTTATATTTAAAGTATTAAAGACAAAAACGTTAAAATAATATTATTTTACTCTACAAGTCTTGTCGACAATTAGTGTTAATAAAAAGTAATGATCCAGTTTAATTCACTGAAAGACTTTTTCTTCTAAAGGAATTACAAACCCTGGACCTGACTCCAATTGGACAGCTCTTCATCAAAGTCCTTAGGTTCACCGACTTGTTCTAATCAGAATGGCAAAGGAGTGTTGGAGTCCAGTAATTAGAGTAACAGTGTTCCTATGCATAGAGAATTAGCTTGGGGTCGGGACATGTACCTTTTCTCTCTGACTTGCCAAGTGAGGTACTACTCACACATCATCCCTATACATCATTTATCCATCTGTGAAATGGGAGATAGTAATAGTGTATTCTTCACAGGGGTGTTGTTTAAGCCCTAACTAATTAATGCTTGTTAAGAAGGTATGAGTTCCTCAAATAAAAGATACGTTGAAAGTATATAAGTTTGCAAACTGAAAACATCATCCTTATGTAGTAAGGGAAAGGTGTTACCACCAAAGACAAACTTCTTACAGGACCAAATACTGCCTTACTCTTAGGACAGAGAGATTTCTACCCAGAAGAATTAGTGCGTCCCCACTGTGGAATGGGGGAGCACGGTTTGTGGATCCCAGACAGAAATTTTATATTCCATAGGGACTGCTGAAGCCCAATGTGTGAGTAGGAGGGAGAACAAAGGCTGGAGCTGATGAATCTATAATTATCCAGACTCACTCATCTTCCCTGGCAGATGAGGACTCACTGGGCCAAGTTCAAAGGAGATCATGGAAGAGTGTTCTTTTCCCCATGTATAGTCTGTGCATGCAGCCAAGCTACTCAATCTATACTCTGGTCCCAGGCTATGTTCCTAAATGTGCAGCATCTAAAACATGACATATTAGTATATTTGAACCTGGTAGCAATGTTTCCGCCAGCGTTTCTCACAAACATACAAGCACACATGGAGTAGTGATCTGCCTCTTGTTAAAAAGAGCTTCTTGGGACTCTCTTCTGATACGTTTCCAGATTGCCTGGATGGGTTGCTTTCTGCAAAGAAATATGAGGAAGCATCACATTAAACTCATGCAATTACCATCCAAGAACCCAATCAGTTGCCATTTAATTGCTCCCAACACTTTAGTTCAACTGATAACTGAGTGAATTTATCATGTTACCTTACTGGAGCTCAGAAAGGCATAGCTTTATAAAAGAGAAAGTGCTTTGCATTCCTGTCAGACCTTCAGTCCCCAAATCAAAGAAAAGGGCCATATATACATGTATGTAATACTAAAGATACTAGGTTAGTGTGGTCATATGCACTCAAATATAGTCATATAGTAGATGCAGGGATCTTTGCTGATGTTTATTTAGAACTGGATATTTAAACTGCTCGGGGTGGCTTTACCTCTGTATTTGTAATGTAAATGCTCTCAGGGTCTGAGAGTCAGGTCAGGTCTACACGTATAACGGCAAATTTGATGCCATTGGCTCGAACTTCCCTATCAACTCAGTGGTCTATGAAGATCCACTCAGTCAATCAGGAACTCAATCCCTGAAGACCACCCCGTCAAGTGGAGTAGCGCTGAGTCGACGGGAGGCCATTTCCTGTCAACTTAGCACACTGAAGACACCCTGGTGAGTAGGCGCTTGAATATCAAAGGGAGATATGCAAGTTATTCTAAGTAACTTATGTTATCTCCCTTCGACTCTCACAGAAAACCACTTGCAGTGTAAACCAGGGCACAGTATATTAAAGTAAGTGAGAAACATAATGATATTCAAGTTATATTTTCCACTTGAACCAGCATTGAGATTGTGCATTTCTAAGCCACAAATACATAAAATCCTTGGAAAGTAAAAGCAACCAACAGCACATACTGGAATGTCAGTGATCCTTAAAGGCTAGGTATAGATTTACACAGAAGATAAATACTGTACTGTCATTAGAGAGCATGTAATAGCTTGACATATGGATCCTATGTCAGATTTCTGCAGAGCCTTACCCTCTAAAAGACAGTATGAAAATTTCTTAAGAGAGACAAAGAATCAAAAGGAGACAGTGTTCTGAATGGAAAGGCAGCCAAGTTAACCACATGACTCAAAAGCAACCTCACAATTAGAGCTAGACAAATAACTGATTTTTTGGGTCACAGGCAGTTCTGGAGGGGGGAAAAAAACACTTTTAAAAAACAGTTTGGGTTGAACCAAATCTGAAATTTTCTGAAGTTTTGGCAAACTGAAAAGTCTGGTTTGGGTCAAACCAAAACATTTTATTTCTCAGCATTTCTTGGGCTGGATTCACAAAGGAGCCAGAGAAAGAGAATGATCACTGCCTGGATAATTTTTATCCGAGTGGTTAGAGCACTCACCCAGGATGTGGGAAATCTAAATTTAGTTCCTTCTCTGCCTGATTTGGAGGGATTTGAACTTGCCTCTTCACCACCCCCTACTCTTTTTTTTCCCCCTGGTCAAATCTAGTCAGCAAAGTTGTGTCAAATTTGCAAATTATTTCTGGATTAAACAAAAGTGCATTTTTCAGCATATAAACCATTCATCCAAAAAAAAAAATCACCTAGCATTACCTACGATGAACTGTAATGAGGAACTTTGGAAATATTAGGAACCAAGAGAAATTCAGAAGATCTAGCCAGGCCTTTCCTGGTAGACATAGAAGAGAGAGAAATACCCTCAGCTTGTAGTGCAGTCTACCCTGCATCTCAAATCCACCTCTAAACACCTATGAAAACTTAAATATTTGTTTTGTACCTTATTCAGCTAGACTCCACTATGACATCCTTTTTTTCAATCAGTGACTATCTCCAACAAGGTATCAATTTTCTTTTCCACAAAGTATATTGGCATTTCCAATTTTACAAGCCTCTTGTGAGGTCCAAGTACATTCTGCCCCTTTATGCACTCAATAGGAGTTAAGAATATTCAGAATCTTGCAGGATCTATTCCTTAATCTACTTCCTCACTACAATACAAGAGCCCAAATCAGACTAATATTTCTTTCAATTTCATAATCTGTCCCTGAATCAATTTGTCTGATCCTTGTATATGACTCAATCCAATGCCCAGTTGCTTCAGAGGCTATTGGAGCGGGTTCACATACCTTTTAAACCTCAAGGAAGTTGTCTTTATAATACAATATATATTATATTATATTATTATAAAAACTAGAACTGTGCAAATGTAACCCATATGCCTAAAAAAGGCTATCTCTTTAAGAGACCTACTGAGGGTGGGTTACTGTTGCTGGGCAGATTAGCTGCCCACAACGAGAAACTTCTAGAAGCAGGGAGTGGTAGCATTTTGAGCATGCTTCACAGGATGCCCTGATGGTGTGATATGTTGTGGTCAGTCAGATCACATGAGAGCAGCGGTCTGTGCAGACAGCAGGCTAGAGCTGCTTTGAGAAGAGCCCATGTGCTCAGTTTTCAGGAGAGAAGCTGAGCCAGGAGTGAACAAGATGTTTTCTCCCTCCCATAGAGTCATCTGCAACAGATTTTGCAGACATGCATATGGGACTGAGGGCTGGTTGCAAAGGAGAAGGAAAAGCCTGAATGGAATTCGACAGAAGATTCCTGCAATGAAAGAAGAAGAGGACACCTATTTCTTGCCACTCAAGCCTCTAGACTTGAACAAAGACTGTAGCTAAGAGTTGGGTGAACTCCACCTGGACTTTGGGACTCTTGGGTATCTTTCCTGTAGGGTTTCTGCAGGGATTGTTCTTGGTTAATTGTATTTTGTTTTCTTAGGATAAGATTTATTTAGTTAGTAGTTAATAAAGTTCATTGTTATGTTTGTTTTTAGTAGTATTTTAATGAGGGAGGGTAACTGTGAGCAATCTTTGCTGTGAGTCCCATACAGACTGGATCTTGGGTCTCCAGCTGCTTTCTCCATAGGGATTGGGATTGATTTCTGTGAGGCACTGGAGAAGGGCAATTAAATGCATTTTAGCCCACCCGAAGGTTACACAGTGTATTACAAATGCTGTTTTACTAGTGTCTAAGAACATGGCTGAAAGGTGGCTACCTACATATAGCTTCTGCATGATTATTTACATTATTACTTATTTGAGAACTACTATTAAAAAACAGTGTCTAAAATCTTTTATTTAAAGATTGTGTGTGCTTTATACTTTATAGCAGATCAAACGTACAGACAATGTCAGTGTAATCTCTGAAGTCATCTATCGATCTATCTATATGCCCTGCTTATAAATCAAAGAACCAGCTTTACATATTTTCAAAAATTAAAATAAAAAAGTTAATTTCATGATCAGTGCACCATACTTCTGTATCCTATATTGTGTTTCATTTTTGTGTATATAGTCTCTGTCTTTATCTTGAGCATATGTTTTTTTCTGCACTAAGTTAAATAAGTTATTTATCCACCCTTAAATTTAATTTGTTTACTGTGATCCTCTGCATTTTCTGCTTCCTCCCAGTTTTGTATGATTAATAGGTATTACTTCTTTAAATCATTTTTCCTAATAATCTTTAAAGCGCTTATAATCTCTATATATACTCATGATCTTTTATTTTCTTTTTACTTGTTTATTTTATTTATTTCTTTTTATTTATTTATTTATTCATTCATTCATACATACATTTATTTATTAGCTTCCTATGTGGGCTCAGTTGTGCAAACTTTACTTATATTGATGAGCACTTGTGTGAAAAGATTTATGTTGCTCGGTGCAGTTGTATGAATATAGTGTTAAGCAAAAAGATCACAAATTGCACAATCTGACTCTTCGTGCCATAATCTCCCTGCAGGAAATTAACTACCTTTTTCCAAAATACAGTGGGCCAGGCAGATTCTTATTCATTTGAGAGGCATCTTACTACAAGCAGGGTTTCACTGATGCCAATGGGGTAATTTGTACAGTAAGATAATATTCATCACGAGGAAGGGTATGTGAAACTGTCCCTTAGTAAAAATTTTGAATGTAAAAAGCATCAATGTCTACAAATTATTCATAAAGGGCCAGGTTGGTGAGAGGGTCTTCAGACTTGATTGTGAACTAAAGGGTTTGCAGTCTGGTTAAATTCATGCTTGTGTAGGTCAATACAAGCCCACTGCGCTACTTAAACACTAGCTGGAGGACAGACGTGGGCCCATTTCGATGCATAGACCTTTTTCTCCCATGCTGGACCACATGCAAAAATCCTCTTAGTACAGTAACTGCAGGGTCCTATATATTATGTCTCTCTGCTGTGTGTTGCAGTCTTAACCCTTATTGATGCCCCCCAGAACTGAAGTTAGGGTGATGTCGTTATTCGTTACATCATTTCTTGGCACCACTTATGAACCACAAACCAATGTCTGGATAAAAGATATTTCACAGTTAGAGTCTGAGGACCGTGGTAATCAGCCAGGCCTTGCACATAGTTAGAGCTGCAGGTCCACTATTTGAAAGTGATTTTAAAAGGTGGAGAGAGATGTAGAGAAGGAATATTTTGACGTTTTGTTATTTGCAGTTGTCAGATGCTTGCTTGCATGGACCAAGTCTGACAAGATACTGAGTGTTCTCTATGTGGTGCTGAATTCTCCCATCTCTCATTCTCTCACAGGTGGCACTCAGCCCCTTGAAGGATTAGGCCTACTATTTGGTATTTTCAGGATTTACAAAGTGATAATGATACAGAGTAAACATATTTTATGTATGTATTTGGAGGAAAGTTTCTGTTTTGTTGTCTCTTACTAAATCTTAGGGAGCCACAAACATCGTCCAGCTCCTAAATATGTACACACAAATGCTTCATGATAGGTAATAGTACCTTCCTGAGCAAATAATCCTACTGACTAGTAAGTGATTCTACCAGCTTCAATATATAATAGCAATAAAACAGTGTTACAAATGGGTTATTACCAATGTTTCAATTACAAATGTTTGATGGGGGAAAAAAACACTGGTTGTGGAGAATTCTGGCTGTTCATCAACAATCAAATACCAAAAAATTTCAGTCAAAAACTATTTTTTGTTTTTCAATTCAAAGTTGACATTTCCTATGGAAAGCAGAGACATTTTATGAAATAAATCATCCAGTAAAAAAACCACAGGTTACTGCTGAAAAACAGCTTCTTAAAAACAGGAAGAAGAGCATGTGAAAATGGAAGATGGAAGAAAAATGGATCTATGTCTTAAATATTAGAAACACTTTACTTCTCGGATTGGTCCTTCATTTCTTGATGTGAAAAGGGCTGCAAATCCTGAGCATGCCTGGGAAGACTGAAGAGTTCATCTCTTTCTTTCTATCCAAAGTTCTGGACACCACTGTGGATTTCAGAGAGAGTCCAAATAGTGTCTTCTTCAGTCAGTTAGGATGTGCCTACTGACAACTTAGGTTGACTTAAGGACGCTGGAGTTGATTTACACAAAGCCGTGTCCACACTGGGCTTTCATTAAGTTGACTTAAGCTCTTCTTTAAGTCGACTTAATAACAGCTTAAGTCGACTTAATAACACCACTTCTGAAAGTCGACTTAAGCCTTAAGTCGTCTTCTTAAGTCAACATCAAGCCAGTGTGGACGGGGAATAGTGCTAAGTCGACATTATTAAGTCGGCATAAAGTCAGTTTGGACAGCTCTGTCTACTGTTAAGTCGACTTTAAAAGGTCAACTTAAGTCAACTTAACAGAATCGACTTAACTTTACAAGTTTAGACATAGCCTTAAAGGGCAAATGCCTGATGAGTTCATAACTATGAGGGTGGGGGCAGTCCATGATAGTTGAGAGCTCTCAGGGTGCGTCTACACTGGCAAGTTAGATCTACTTAAGGAGGCTTAAGTCAACCTAAACAAAGCCATGTCCACACTGGGCTTTTATTAAGTTGACTTAAGCATTTCCTTAAGTCGACTTAAAGAAAAAAATAAAAGCTTAAATCGACTTAATGACACTCCTCTAAGGTCGACTAAATGCTTACGTTGACCTTTTTAAGTCGACTTAAGCCAGTATGGATGCCCTAGGTCGACCTAATGCCCTAGGTTGACCTAAGGGCTGGGGAGAAGGGAGCCCGGGGGCGGGAGGGGGAGCCACCTCCCTTCAGGGAGAGGGGAGCCCTTCTCCCCAGGGAGCCACTTTTCCCCAGCAGAAAGGAGCCACAGCTCCCCTAGGGAACAAGGGGCTCCCTCTGGGGACTAGGGAGCTGGGGCTTCCTGGAAGAAGGGAGCTGCAACTCTCCCCAGGGACAAGGGAGCCACGTGAGGCTTCCATGGTGCATGGCTCCCATGTCCCCAAGGGGAGCTGCAGCTCCTTTGTCTGGGGGGAGCCCCACTCCCTCCTCCCCGGGGAGCCCTAGCTCCCTGCAAGAAGGGAGCTGTGACTCCCCAGCAAGAAGGGAGCCACAGCTCTCTGCTGAAAAGGGAGCCGCAGCTGTCGGGGAGAAGGGAATCGTGGCTCCCTTCTTGCCCGGGTCCCCAGCAAAAAGGAAGCCGCGGCTCCCAGCAAGAAAGGAGCCACGGCTTCCCGGCAAAAAGGGACCCCCAGCTCCATTCTGCCCAGGATTCATGGCTCCCTTCTTGCCAGGAGGGTGGGCAAGCAGGGAGCTGCAGCTCTCCTTGTCCCGGGGTGGTGTGGCTCCCCTTTCCCCAGGAGCTGTGGCTCCCCTAACCTGGGGAGCCGCGGCTCCGTCGACATAGCCAGTCTACTTAAGCATCTGGTGTAGATGCTCTAAGTCGACTTAACAAGGTCAACCTTAAGTTGACATAAATATCTAGTGTAAATGCGATAAGTCAATTTAACAAAGTTGACTTAATTTAACAAATGTAGACATAGCTTCAGCGGCGTACAGGATCAGGCTATGAAATAGGCAATTCTCATAGATGTCAAGGTTCAGTTTTGAATCACCTCTCAATAAATCTGAATGATGGCCATCTATAAAATGACGGGCCTTAGAATTTATAGTACCGTGTCTGATTGGAATTAAAATAAAAGCATTATAAATGTTGCATTAATTACCATTTCTAGGAGGGAAGGAGAGAAAAGAAAGAAGGAAAACACACCTCCCCATCTTCCTGGGTTCCACTCAATTAAGAACTGATATTTGTTTGAAGTACTTCTTTCAGAAATCCCAGTATGAGTGAAGCTATTACAAAAGATTTTGTTTTATATGCATTATATTACAACAGTTTTCCAAGAAATGTGTTTTCATTCAGTTATTTACTCTCAGAAGCAGGTTTATTGAGACTAGGAAAATATGTTGCCCACAACCATATGGAATCTTTTGACCACCACAGTTTCCTCTTAGAAGTTTCCTCTATCTATCATTTGCAAATGCAAATCACACCAACTGTGTAACACTTTCCAAAGAAATAAAAGAATAGAATGCATGTGGAGGCCAGAGTACAAGGGAAATTAGTCCTCCCCCCACCCTCACCCCCCCAAAAAACCCCACTTTTAGAATAAAATGAACTATACATGGCACTTTGAGGGCAGTTAGCTGAACAAAAATAGTATCATTGGTTACATGAGACTGGAAAAGATTGAGTCCTGGGGATGCAGCTGACTCCAAACATTTAGTGCTCATGACTATTAAACATTGCCAGTAAATTAAAGAGAGTGTACAGCTCATAATGTTTTTTAATTGAAGCCAAATTCAGCTTTCAAATGGCAAAATCTTGTTCCCTATTGCTGGAAATTGCTCGAAGGGCCAGATATTGGTTACAATAATTCAGCGGTTAAAGAGTCTGTAACAGTTACCACCCTCTCGAGGAGCAAAGAACAACTAAAACTTCAATTTAACTGGAAACATTTTGCCATTAGCCACTGTGGGTGGCAACCTATTGCACACCTATGCTGTGGTTTTTCCTAACAAAATATTGGGATTAAAACTGGAAATCACTCAATAGAACAATTAAGCCCCCAGAGGCTTAGAAATTTTAATCTGAATGGAGTTTCTACTATATATGATGTGTAATGTCATGTTAATTCATGCCCTTTTTTAATGCCCTATTATGAAAAATTCCTATTTTTCCTATTATTTAAAAAATATTCTGCCAAAGTTGTGTAATGTCTTCATTTGACTTAATAACATATGGCACAATCCTATAAACAAATAAATGTTAGTTCTTGTCTTATGAGTTTTCAGGATCAGGTTCTGCCTGAAAATTTGGTCATTCATTCAAAAGATTCCCACACAAATTCAAGTGGAATTAGGAAAGATAATGAATGCTGAGCAATGAATGGAGGAGATGAAGAAAAATATTGTGTACTAGACTCCTAAGTTTTAAAGAGACATTGTCAGATAAAAAATAGGCCCCAAACTAGGTTTAGTAAAGGTAGTTTTACCACAGCCAATAAAAATGTTTCCATGATTTCTTTTTATATTCTAATGGAAATAATAAAAAGAAACTTTCCTACCACAATTGCAACCCAGACATTACAGTGCAAATGCATAAAAGTTTAAAAGAGAAACTGACTATAAATAATAGTGAAGATGACTTGTCTTTTTTCGTTATAGTAGATGCTCAAAATAAACAAGAGACAAAAATAGTAAAAAGTAAATTTGACTTACATTTTTGCAAAGTTAGGAATTTTTTGATGATGATTTTATCTTAAACATGTCTGTTTAAAATCAAAGGCCTTTTCATGATGACAAAATAGTCTGATGGACAAGATCTAATGAAAGGCATAAAGTTCTCTATTCCATCCAATTTTTAAGTCATCCATCATGATCCTAATCCAAAATAATAATAGAAGGAGATTTATTCTGGAAGGATCTAATATTTAAAACAGACAATCTGTATTGAAACTTTCCAAGGTTCAGATGTTCAACAATCTTTCCCCTCCCTTGGAAAAGAAAAGTCATACACTGAAAACATTTGACCCTACAGACAGGCCTTCTTGAGTAGTGTATTAACTGATTACACAAATAAACTTTCAAGGGGCATCTTACACAACCCAAGTAGTCAAGGAATTCAGTGAAGAGCAAGAGCTAAACGGCAAACAAGACATAGTGAGAATTACTGATTTAGGAGACATCCACAGTCATACTGCAGAAAATCAAATGAATACCAGATAACAAACAACGACCCCTATCCTGCAAACCCTTACTCATAGACTTAACTTTATGTTCAGTGAGCACTGTCATTGATTTTAGTGGGTGCACTCATAAACATAAAGTTAAGCATGTTTGCGATTGCTAAGTCAAGGTCAACATTAACTATTGTACGCTGAGCCCTTAATCAAGGCTAACAGGTATTCAGGCTATACATCTCAACTCTCTAATCTAGAAATATGACAATACATAGAAAGAATGATCAAACATGACATATTTTTCAGTTCATGTAAAATGCCAAGTCATTTCACAAAGTATATTTAGGAAAATAATTATATAATTCTTTTAGGAAAATAATTTTTTAAATTGGCATGTAAAACAATGAGTAAAAAATACAGTTATATACATGTGTATAATGTATTTACCACTGAAAGCATCTCTCTCTTTCTGATAGTGAACATGGCAGCTGCTTAAGAGCAAGTAGGCACTCAACATTTTAGCACCAGGAAGTGGTAAAGAATAATCCCAATTTGGAAATGCATGGGGAGGCTAGGAGGATGGAGCATAATTGTCCAATTTACAATCTGGTCTCTAGAGTTAGCATTAGCATTGTATCATTAGTGACTATAATCAGTCAATACCACAGTTTTATGGCTCATCAAGACTGGGATTTCTAAAGTCAATGCGAGTTGGTTGCCCAACTCCCTTAAGCATCTTTGACTCTCCTAGCATTAGGGTTCAGACAGACATATAACAATGCCTGTAGTCATTACATATTAGGTGTGTTGCACATTGCAACCTGAATTTTGTATCTTTTCACAAGATTGGGGGGGGGGAGGCTTTTTTTCAGCTATGCAAATGCTGGTTGTAAAATGCTTAATGAAAACACATACATTGGTTTCTCTTAGAATCCTCTGGTGCAGTTGTTCAGCTGAATAACCAAATGTTTAGATGTTGGCTAGAGACTGATAACTTAATGCTGAATAGTCTGATGAGTTTCTTTTTAATTCTCATTTAGTGATGGCGCAACTGATTAAACAGAAATTAATATGGAAAACATGAAAGGCGGCCTTCAATCTGAATGTCTGACTGGTACTTTTTTCAGTTATGGTGACTGTTCCGGTTTTTTACCACGTCGCATGAGAATATACAGTTTGTAAAGAATGCTGGAGTGACTAGTTTGGAAACTGTAACCCTCTATTACCCAAAAGGGAGAGCAGGGGTGGAGGTATGCAGGTTTCCCCACACCATCCCATCATGTATGTCATTGAGATCTAACCTGGAGGAACCGGAGGTGAGAAGGTAGCTGTGTATTGATTCACATACAGACCTTGCCCTGTCAGATGACATTTCTACCCATCTGTGTTGCTTATGGCTAACAGCAGCTTGAACACTGCATAATGGTGCTTTAGGGACAGCACTGAGAGGCTCTGATGGAGCCACAGCTTAAAAAACCCCTTACCTGGAAGGATGTTTGTAATCTAATCTTTGGTTAAAGGGTAAAGTGAAGCGAAGGAGAGCACAATAACAGGCCTGCAAGAGACTACTGCCTGGATTCTGGGAATAGACTATACTGCAGTCCAATGCTTTTCATTGTGAAGCCTGACACCACTGGAATTCAGTTCCTTTGGTGTTATCTTAATACATGTGTGTTCAGCTCTAAATTAAGGCTGCACTGAAAACATTCAAACAGCTGACCCTCTCTTACATCTCTATGCCCACACTCAGGGCTGGATTAACACAGGGGTGTATGGACTGCAGCTCCAAGCCCCAGGCTAAGGGGGGACCCCACCACATATCACCAGTGGGGAGTGTCCACAAAAGTAGACAGCTCCAGCCCCCCAGAAGCTTTAATCTGGCCCTGCCCACGCTGGATGCTATTCAGGCAGTAAATGGAAGGCTAGAGAGTGCCACAAGGACAGAGCTCTTAGGCTGCGTCTACACTGGTAAATTAAGTCGACTTAATTTACCGTGCGTCCACACTACAGTTTCCTTAAGTCGACTTAAGCAGCTTAATTAAAATTAAGTCGACTTTTTTAAACCTCCTTTCAACTAGACCTAAGGCTTAATTCGACTTTTTAAAGTCGAATTAAGCCAGTGTAGACGTGGGGTTGCCCTAAGTCGACTTAGGGCTACCCCAGGACTACACCAATGCCCTCCCTGCCGGGAGGGGCACAGGGAGAGCTTGGCATGCCCCCCACAGGGCAGAGCAGAGCCCTGTGTGACGCTGTCTGGATCTAGGGAAGCATTTATGATATTATTTTCTATTCATATTTCATAAATGCTATAATCCATAGAAACTATGCCATGTTTGGTATCAATAGAAAGGCAGTAATTTGCTGGGAATGATTATACAGTTTATGTCTAGGAATTGTATTTGTATTAGAACTTAGGAATTTGTTGTTATATCTATACTTTAACTTGTGTGATTCTGGTGAAACGCCCTAGACAGGAGGCTGTCAACAACCATTGTCGCCTTAATGGCTCATCAGGTTTCTCCCTGGGCCCATTGTAGGTGGGAGTCTCTACAACCATTGTGTCCTTAATTTTAAGGAAGCTCCCACCTACAATGGGCCCAGGGAGAAACCTGATGAGCCATTAAGGACACACTGAGATATCCATTGAAAATAATATCATAAATGCTTCCCTAAATCC